>JARQOC010000011.1:222793984-223191484 GCA_033576535.1 Allobates femoralis | reverse complement strand
CCGATATTTAGGGATCCAGACTTGAGGTCCTTTTTACATACAGACCCCGATATTTAGGGATCCAGACTTGAGGTCCTTTTTACATACAGACCCCGATATTTAGGGATCCAGACTTGAGGTCCTTTTTACATATAGACCCCGATATTTAGGGGTCCAGACCGGAGGTCCTATTTACATGTAGGCCCCGATATTTAGGGGTCCAGACCGGAGATCCTTTTACATATAGACCCCGATACTTAGGGGTCCAGACCGGAGGTCCTTTTTACATACAGACCCCGATATTTAGGGATCCAGACTTGAGGTCCTTTTTACATATAGACCCCGATATTTAGGGGTCCAGACCGGAGGTCCTTTTTACATACAGGCCCCGATATTTAGGGACCAGACCGGAGATTCTTTTTACATATAGACCCCGATATTTAGGGGTCCAGACCGGAGATCCTTTTTACATATAGACCCCGATATTTAGGGGTCCAGACCGGAGATCCTTTTTACATATAGACCCCGATATTTAGGGGTCCAGACCGGAGATCCTTTTTACATATAGACCCCGATATTTAGGGGTCCAGACCAGAGGTCCTTTTTACATATAGACCCCGATATTTAGGGGTCCAGACCGGAGATCCTTTTTACATATAGACCCCGATATTTAGGGGTCCAGACCGGAGGTTCTTTTTACATATAGACCCCGATATTTAGGGGTCCAGACCGGAGATCCTTTTTACATATAGACCCCGATATTTAGGGGTCCAGACCGGAGATCCTTTTTACATATAGACCCCGATATTTAGGGGTCCAGACCGGAGATCCTTTTTACATATAGACCCCGATATTTAGGGGTCCAGACCGGAGATCCTTTTTACATATAGACCCCGATATTTAGTGGTCCAGACCGGAGGTCCTTTTTACATATAGACCCCGATATTTAGGGGTCCAGACCAGATTGGCACCATGTGTATGTGTCCGGCCCTGTGCACTGTATGGCGCCATTACTCATGTCTCCTCTCTGTCACCCCAGGCCTGTGGTCCTTCCTCTGGTTCGTCTGCTTCTGCTTCTTGGCCAATCAATGGCAAAGGACGCCCAAACGAAAGGAGGTCGACCAAGCGGCTGATGCTGCCAGAGCCGCCATCGCCTTCTCCTTCTTCTCCATCATCTCCTGGGTGAGTGACTTGTTCTTTCCTTCTTCTTTCAGGGAACATTATATCTGAACCTGTAGAGATCAGATCACTGATTCTGGACTCTGCGGAGTAGACGGGGCGGGGGTATGTGAGGGGTCCCCGCAGTGTGTGAGGGTACTGTGCCTTTTTTAGGATATGGAGAATAAATAGCACTGCCACACAGGGCCCAAATAATAGCTTCATACAGTGAATAACTAATAGTACCAATAGTAGGGCTGTACACTGTAGGGTCATCATACAGTGCTAAAATAATGCTGCCATATAGTGCACTGTAGTGACTAATGTAACCATACTATGTCAAAATAACAGTTCCATATAGTGCTATTCTTAATAACGTGAATAACTAATATCAGCATACAATGCATAAAATAATGGTGCAATGTACTACTACATACCATAAAGTGAATAAATAATATCGCCATATAGTGCTGTACACTGTAGTGATTAAATAAGGCCATCTACAGTGCCAAAATAATGGTGCCATATAGTGCAATACTCAATAAAGTGAATAACTAATATCACCATACAATACATAAAATAGTAGTTCCATTTAGTGCCGTAGACCATAAAGTAAGGATATAATATGCAATACATAAAATAATGGAGCCATATCATGTAATATACCATACAGTGAATAACTAATGTCACCATACACTGCATAAAATAATAGTGCCATATACTATAAAGTGAATAAATAATATCACCATGCAATGCATTAAATAATGCTGCCATATAGTCCTATAGATTATAAAGTGCATACATAGCATGACAATACAACACATAAAGCAATAGTGCAATACAGTGCTGAACACTGTAGTGATTAAATAATATCATCATACAGTACCAAAATAATGGTAATATACTGTGCCAAAATAATAGTCCCATATAGTGCTATATTCAATAATGTGAATGACTGATATCACCATATAATGCATAAAATAATGATGCCATATAATGCAATATACCATACAGTGAATAAATAGTATCATCATACAATGCATAAAATAATGGTGCCATAAAGTGTTATAGACCATAAAGTCAATAAATAGTTTTACCAATACAACAAATAATAGTGCCATATAGTGCTATACTGCATAAAATAGAAAAAATACACAACAATGCAGAATAATAATAATAAAATATTAATATCTTCGTACATGGGCAGTATAATGCTTCATACCGCATAGTGTAACAATATATCACCTTACAGTGTTAATATAATGGTGCCATTGTTTTCCTCCAAAAACAGTGCCCCCCTGTGCACAGGTTGTGTGCGGTATTGCAGCTCAGTCTGAACTTTCTGATCATTGTCGCCCCCTGTGGGGTATTACTCTGATCCCAGTTTTCTGTACTTTTTTTTTTATCACATTATGTTGTAATCCTTCCCCCTTTCCCCCCGGATTATCAGAATTTCTGGATTATTGGATTTCCCCCATACAGTTTCTGTTTAATCCTGTTTTCCTATTTCAGGCTTATCTATCACTATGGGCCATGGAAAGACTTCGGCTCTTGGTGTTTGGGGACGAGGAGCAGCAGAGGATTATTCCCTGATCCCTCCTCTATCTCTGCTTTGTCACCTGCTTCTCATGTCTCTAACCCCGACTAATAAACTCATTATTAAAGGGGAAAACCATCCAAAGGGATCGTCCAATAGATCACAGGCACACGTGGGAGATCTGTGATCATCGCAGGACTGTACAATGATCCCAGGCCCGTTGCTCTGCGCAGATTTCTGTTGCACAATATTCCATTGGAATCAATGGCTCGTGGTCAGAGTTGTGCAGAAGACTCTGTGCGGTGCCAAAGGGGTCCTGGGGGCCCCAGATCACAGACCACCAGATGTGAACCATGCAAGACATAGGTGATTTCCAGGAGGCACCGAGACGTGTCTGTAGAGTGCACTCTCTCCCCCTGTAGTTCTCCCCTACCTGTGCACCTCACTCCTCCCATGTTCACTGTGTGTTTCTCTCCTCCCTGTGCACTGTGTCTCTCTCCCCCCACCTGTGCACTCTCTCCTCCCTGTGCACTGTGTGGCTCTCTCTCCCCCTGTTTACTGTATGTCTCTCTCTCCTCCCACCTGTGCACTCTCCTCTTGTCTCTTCCCCCTGTGCACTGTGTGTGTCTCTCTCTCTCCCACCACCTGTGCACTCTCTCTCCCGTTTCTTTTGGCTCTCTCTCCTCCCACCTGTGCACTCTCTCCCCCATTTACTGTGTGGCTCTCTCTCCTCCTACCTATGCTCTCTTTCCCCTTTTCTCTCCCCCTGTGCACTGTGTCTCTCTCCTCCCACCTGTGCTCTTTCTCCCCTTGTCTCTCTCTCCCCTGTGCACTGTGTCTCTCTGCCCCACCTGTGCACTCTCCCCTTGTCTCTTTCCCCCCACCTGTGCACTCTCTCCCCTTTTCTCTGTCTTCCCCTTGTCTTTTGGCTCTCTCCCCTTGTCTTTCTCTCCCCCTCTGTGCACTCTCTCTCTCTCCTTGTCTCTCCCCCCTCCCTGTGCACTGCACCTACCAGTAGGATTTAGGGCTATAGAGTGAAGTCAGTGCCTTACAGGCTCTAGGATGCTGAGTGTAATCATACCTTTATGTCAATGATTCCATGTATGATTGCAGAGAAAAGTGTCATAAAACTCCTGGAAAACAGGGCAGCAGATGATTGATATGTGCAGCACTGGGTTACTATTTGGGGTTGGGTCTTTTTGCCCTGTGGACATGCCTTTCGGCTGTAAGCCAATCCCTCCCCCCTCCCTCTTATCTCTTTCAGTTTCTGGCTTCTGTGCACTGTCACTATACACCAGAACAGGGCGCCTGACAAAGCTGAGAGTACCCATGTTCCAAATTATTATGCAAATGTTCTTTTTCAGTTAGTGTAATAAAAGTCATCACCCGTTAGAGGATACATCGCATTTTATTGAAGAAAACTTCCCAATGATAACAGTATAAGCTTCAAAATTAAAACACCTTTAAATGCCCTGTTCCAAATTATTCAGCACAGGAGAGTTTCTAAACATTTGATGTTTGAAAGAACTGAAAATGCTCATTTGTTGAATTTGCAGCATTAGGAGATCACATTCACTGAAATAAAAAGCTATTTAACTCCAAAACATCCTAACAGGCCAAGTTACATGGTAACAGAGGAACCCTCTTTGATGTCACCTTCACAATTCTTGCATCCATTGAACTTGTGAGTTTCTGGAGAGTTTCTGCTTGTATTTCTTTGCAGATGTCAGAGTCGCCTCCCAGAGCTGCTGTTTTGATGGAACTGCCTCCCACCTCATAGATCTTTTGCTTGATTATACTCCAAAGGTTCTCTATATGGTTGAGGTCAGGGGAAGATGGTGGCCACACCATGAGTTTATTTCCTTTTATGCCCATAGCAGCCAATGGCACAGAGGTATTCTTTGTAGCATGAGATGGTGCATTGCATGAAGATGATTTTGCTCCTGAAGGCACGTTTTTGCTTTTTGTACCATGCAAGAAAGTTCCAGTCAGAAACTCTATATACTTTGCAGAGGTCATTTTCACACCTTCAGGAACCTTAAAGGGGCCTAACAGCTGTTTCCCAATGATTCCAATCCAAAAATGACTCCTCCACCTCCTTGCTGATGTTCCAGCCTTGTTGGGACATGGTGGCCATCCATCAACCATCCACTACTCCATCCATCTGGACCATCCAGGGTTTCTCGGCATCATCAGTAAACAAGACTGTTTGACAATTAGTCTTCATGTATATCTGGACCCACTGCAACCGTTTCTGCTTGTGAGCACTGTTTAGGGGTGCCCGAGTAGTAGGTTTATGCTCCACAGCAAGCCTTTGAAGGATCCTACACCTTGAGGTTCGAGAGACTCCAGAGGCACCAGCAGCTTCACATATCTGTTTGCTGGTTTGTAAGGCCTTATTAGCAGCTGCTCTCTTAATCCGATGAACTTGCCTGGTAGAAACCTTCCTCATTCTGCCTTTATCTGCACGAAGACACCTGTGCTCAGAATCAGCCACAAATCTCTTCACAGTACGATGATCACGCTTATGTTTTCATGCAATATCTAATGTTTTCATCCCTTCTCCAGGCAGTGCACTATTTGTTGCTTTTCGGCAGCAGAGAGATCTTTTTTCTTTCCCATGTTACTTGAAAACTGTGGCCGCGTAATATTATGGAACACCCAGTTTTCCTTTTATTGGGCTCACCTGCCAAACTAATTGTCACAGGTATCTGAGATTGATTTCAGTGATCCAAAGAACCCTGAGACACAATACCAGCAATGGATATCATTGACAAAAGAACAAAACAAAACCCTATGACACTTAAAACCAATTTGCATAATAATTTGGAACATGTTGTAGAGATGAAAGGGGGACGGGGAAAGAAGTTTAGCTTACAGCCAAAAGGCATGTCCACAGAGGAGGAAAAAAGACAAATTGTGACTGTGCTGCACACATCAATCATCTGCTGCCCTGTTTTCCAGGAGTATTATGACACTTTTATCTGCAATCAAACCTGGAATTATTCAAGTAAAGGTATGATTGCATCCAGTATCCCAGAGCCTGTAAGGCACTGGCATCACTTCATAGCCCTAATGGTGGGTTTACACGTTGCGATATCGGCGTCCAACTCCGACCAAAAGTAACGTGGTTCGGGCGTTGGAGCCAATATCGTTCCTGCGTTGTACGGTGTGAACATCCAATACGATGCAGGAATGATGGAAAACCGATATCGGGGGTCGAATGAGCGTGCTATTCAACGGCCCGATATCGGATGCCGGTTGGAGCCAGATCGTTCCGTGTAAACATCCAACTCCGATGTGTACTGCAACGTCACCCATTCACTCCCATGTTAAATGGTCGTTCCTGGGTTGGTGGGCGTACACATCGTCGGGACGTTGTATCCCGATATCGGCACATCTAAACCGCCGATGCGATCAGGGAGAAACGGGCACTAAATGCGCGCTCCCGCGCCGTTGTATCATGATATCAGAACGATATCGCGACGTGTAAACCCACCATCAATCCTGCTGGTTGATTCCCTCTAATGAAGTTCTCCAAAACTAGGAAAACAGCACCAACCTTGGCCACAGGTTATAATTGGTATTGCAGCTCAGCCCCATTAAAGTAAACAAAGCTGAGCTGCAATACCACCCACAACCTATGGTCGGCAGTGGCGCTGTTTCTGAGAAATGATAAAGTGGAAGGTATATATCCCTTTAAATGTGCCGACTTTCCGAGGATACATCCTGCGCCTGGGTTGCCCAGCTTTCGGGAATTGGGCATAAGAAAATAATCATTTTTATGATTGGGTTTCATTAAAACTGTTGCACCGTTTGCCTTCCATAGCCTCCATGTCGCACTATTGCTGGAAACAATTCCTTAAAGGAATTAACTGTTTCTTTTACTTAAATGCTCGTATTCTGGGCTAAAAATACGTTTTGCAGTTGGGGTTCATTGATTATTTTTGGCTTTTTCAAGCTCTTTGTTTCCTTTGCACATTTCTAGTTGCAGAAGGAGTTAACTGAGAATCCTTCAGTGAGCTCATTCAGAGTCAGGTCTTTTTCTGAGCTCCTCTTAGCTCCTCTTTGACCACAGACCCCATCAAAGTTGAATGTGCTGGAAAACAAAGATCTGTATAAGGAAAACGCTGCAAAATTTTTAATAAAACCCAACCGCAAAAATATTATTTAGCCCAAAATACAAAAAAATGGTAACAGCTCACACCAGTTGTGCCTAATTCTTCCTATCACGTCCAGCTTATTAACCTATCACTTGTTACTGTTTTATGTTTAACCTTTCATTTGCTTCCCTATTTTTGCTTATTGACCATTTATTAACCCTTTAACATACCCTCCCCCCTTCCCCAGGCTGCTATGGCTCTGAAGGCCTACCAGAGATTCCGCCTAGGAACCGATATGTCCCTGTTTGCCACGGACCAGTTCGCCCTGGACCCAACGCTGGATACCCCGGCTACCCCACAGGCAGCGGCATTGAAAGTACAGAAACCTATCAAAGTCCTCCCTTCACCGAAAATGCAGACATCAGCCCCAAGGGATACCAGGCCCCCTCGTACTGACGGAGTCAGGGGGGGAGACCCCGGATGTTTGTATGCAGATATTACAGGTGTACTGATCCAGAGAATCGAGTGACTGCCGTCTCCTGCTGTACATTCTAGATGTGATTGCCGGAATTATCCCTGTAGTTAGATGTACAGTGCACTCCGTACTGTGACATTGATTGCTTGTTTGTGATCACTTCAAAAGGTTTTCCTGTTTTCTGTTTGTTTTTTAACGTTTTTTTTAACTAACAAAGCATTCTCTTAAAGGTGGACTACATCTATCAGCATAGGACTAAGGGGTTAACAGTTCAATAAAAGTACTCACCTTTAAACTCCTCCCTGAGGACACCATCAGAAAGAGGAAAGAAAGACGAATTCGGAGATATATAGTTTTCTATGGTTTAATAAATTTTTCCTTTTAAACCTTGAGTAAATGCTGCCAGGTTTGAGCCTGTGAGACCTGATAACTCCGCCCATGGGCTGGGCAAGCAAGACTCACAGGCTCAGCTGGACAACATTTAGTCAACTTTTACTAAGAAAATGGACAATCAAACCATAGAAAACTATATATCGCCGAGTTCGTCTTTTTTTTCTCTATCTAATGAAGCCCTCAGGTAGGTGATCCGCAGCTTCCCTTTAAGAGGGGTATGCTAAGTTGGGTTTTCTGAGTTGATCATCTCCTCCTCTATCCAATGAACTTGCAGCCACCAGATCATTTTATGTCATGTAGAATAATTCCATTAAACCTGATCTGATCTATCTACAATGGGCCAAACAGACTAGCATGTTAGTATTTTTTAGCGTTATTCATACACTCAGGTTTTTGTATGAAGTTAGAACAAACCTTCACCTTCTGAGAACATTCCATCTGTTACCAGGATAGAAACCCTGCGACAGCTCCCCGCGTAATAAAACATGGCCGACTATAGATAACCCTTAAGTTGATTATGTCCACTGCTGGGAACCTAGTGTACTTCTGCGCCACCCTAGCACCACAGGAGCAATGAGGTATTGCACAATTCTTAATGCTTTAGATTGGAAGATTTCTTTATAGCCTCCTCTCTGGCCAAAAGAAGGGAAAAGGGGAACCCTTCTGATTTTACTCAAAACTTACAAAATGTATTAAAAATGGTAGACATCCAGTGTTTAGCTGGAAGAGAGTAAAGTCAAAGTGATTCTAAGGTGGGAAGAGTGACCTGCACAGTTATAGCAAGAATGGCGATAGGTGTCTAAACAAGGGGTTAACAGAGATTTTTGACACAAACAAGTTTGACCTGATCCTGAACTCTGACATTGCTTAGCAACTGTGCTGTTAGCTCAGCCTAATCTGATACATTGTTTCCTTACCAGCTGCAGTCAGCAGTGTGGACGTTCTGTAGGCCATGCCCCCTTTACCTTATATGGCTTCCATATTCACTGACTTGATAATGAACATATGTCTGCTTCACACACAGTGCAGTGGGGACACCTTGTGGAAGGTTTATGAATGGTTTGCAACCAGAATTTTCGAATGAAGCATATTAGAAAGTTTATGAAAATCACTTGCTCTACATTATTATTAAATACAAATTTAGATGGCAATTACACTTTAAATGGGTGTATTTGGGTCTAAAATACTTTTTACAGTTGGGTTTCAGTAATAATTATGGCTTTTACAAGCTTTGTTTCCGATGCACATTGCAGGTTGCAGAATGAGTTAACTGAGAAGCCATCAGTGAGTTCCTTCTGAAAGGGACTTTGTAACTCCTTTAGTTAACTTTTACTGAAGTCTTCTGTGCTCATTTATAATCACAAACCATATCTAAGAGGAGCTGACCATAAATCAGCTGAGAGGAGCTCACTGACAGATTCTCAGTTAACTCATTCAAGTGCAGGGAAGCAGAAAAGCTTGTGAAAGCCAAACCGTACAAATTTTTTAATGGAACGTAATTGCAAAAATTGATTTTAACCCAAAATGCATGCATTTAAATAAAAAACAGTCTGCAAAAGGTGTCCACTACCCTTAAAATAAAATGCAGGGTCCAGGGATGAGTTATGCTGATCACAGATTTCCAAAGACCCATTCATGCGAGCAATATAAAGGCGACATGCAACCAATAGGATTGCAAGGAGCTGCTGATGTGGCCCCGGCGTAGGGCGCAGATCCCCGAACCTTGTGGATGGACCTTGGTTCCTACAGAAATTACAAAAGCAGAAGTTCTGTCTGCAAAAATCTGAGCCATGTGTTGGGTTTGTCTACAATACCCCAGATAAAGGCGACGTGATTGGTCGTTCAGCTACCGCATTCTAAAAACCAGAGTGACTGTGACAACAGCGCCACCTTCTGGCCAGAGTGTGGTACTGCACTTTCCTATGAAAGTTTGTGCAGTTGATCATAGACAGTAAGTTATCAAGGGAAGTAACTAGAGATGAGGGAATTGGTCCACAAGACCCTGGTCTACATCAGTAGTCTGTAGCCACTAGATGAGCGTCCAGCAATAGGATCCCTGACACCTCTTCTGATTTTTAAGCCCACATCACTGTTGCAGCACCAGGCCTGCTAATTGTAAGAGGATGTGGTTCGCAGGGCTTCCATCTGAAGACCACGGGCTACTAACATCTGAGCCAGGGTCCTGGCAATCGATTCTCTAACTACACAACTATGGTGAACAACTTCACTTTGGGTCCATTATTGATTCATGGTAACCTACAAAGCTGCATTAACCTTTTCTGCATGCTTCAGAGCCGAAATCTCTAAGCACAGGTTACTGTACAGGAATCCGATGCTTCTGGGCTAGAGGAGCTCAGATATTTTGTTGCAGGTGTCCGAAGACAGGTTTGTTGACTGTATTCCATGGCAGACAGCAGAATTCAGAATGCAGCTCTGGAGTATAATGCAGCCTAAGGACAATGCGAGCAGCGAGCGTCTCGCATGCATCTCGCATGACTCACCCAGCCTGCCCCCTTGCCTCTCTATAGAGCTTCACACTCCCTTTCAGTGAGGCAGGGGTGAGTCATGTGAGATGCATGCAAGACACTCACATGCATCTCCATAGTGTGTCTCTGCCCTTATATTGTAAGTAGTAACCTTGCCGCCTATAGTAATGAATATAAGGTACAGAGACTTTAAATTGACATAAGGAGGGGCAGAGAATACCAGATAGTATGCCGTCCTAGGGTTTGGGGCCAATATTGACCCTGTGGAGTCCTTTGCGGCCTTATGACAAAATGTAGCAAATCTATAGCTGGCAATAAAATATTCAAGGTCAGGGGCTGTAGGAGAATAGAAAAACATGGCCGCTTTCTTCCAGAAATAGCGCCCCTCTCACCGTGGGTGGTGCCTGGTATTGCAACATTCCGAATTATACATGGATAAGAAACAAGGGCAGTGCCGATTCTGCAGAAAAGGAATATATTAGAGAGATTCCTTCGCACCTTAGATGTTTTATCAATCGCCTTTTCTTACTAATGTAGAAGCTGCTGAACTAAATCTAAATTCTAAAGCACAAATGTCCATTGTGGACATTTCCCATCTTCATAAATATATATTGTCGGCTAGAGCTTGTATACAGAGTCATTTTGCAATTTACTGTGTGTTAAAATCTTCAGTCATTCTTGAGATATTAATGCTATGATTGACAGCTTGTTGCCTTGGAAACCGACCACCGCTGCTAAACAGTAGGACATGCTCAGTGCATGCCAGTGTGTTTTTTATTCTGTTGACCCTATAAGCATGTGTGTTTTGGAGCTGGTTAGGCTTGCTGGAGCAGAGCCGTTACCTTCTAACAAGCTAAACAGCAGCGGCGGTCCATAGAAATTAAAGGTGCAGGAAAGTACACTCACCACTCATTCATAATCACCAGCGGTGGTCGGTCTCCATGGCAACGAGCTGTAAACAAGTGTTAATATCTCAAAACCGGCTGCAAATTTGAATAAGCAGTAAATTGCAAAAGTGCTTGTGTTTATGACAATATCGATCTATGAAAATAGGAATAACACTTTAAGGTAGCAATTGGATTATATGGACTATTAGGATATGAACTGTGACCCCTGACCCCCCCGATCCCTGGTCTTGGCTACTCATGGTTAACTAACACAAACTATTGATATCAGAGCGCACAATGGGGGAATGAATACATGGAAATAACTCAGTCCTGTCCGTATATTATATAGCACTTGTCCACAGGGGGCGCACTGGAGCCCAGATCTAAGAGGCTCGCATGGTAATATTAATATGGGGCGTGCACTAAAGCCTCACCTGGTAATATGAAGCTGCCAATGGCCCCTTGTCCACAGGGGGGCACACTGGAGCTGCCAATGTTTACATAGGAGACACATTCCAGCACTGATGTAAAGGTGCAAGCCCAATCAACAGGGGGTTCATTTTTTTCCTTTATTGAATAATAGGGATTTTTTTTTAAATTTTGCGAAAAATAAAACTTATCAGCCGGGCAGGGCAATGCAGGTGTTAGGGTGAAATTCTGGCACATGTTGATCAATAAAGGGTTAACCAGATTGGCTATATCTGCCCATTTTCTATCCGCTATGTTCTCGCCGGCCGTCATTCTCATACCAGGACCTGTCTACAGGGAAACCAGAGACCGTTCACAGACGTGTCCGTGTACCGTGTGCTCCGTGTGTGTCTGGAAAATACAAATAAAAGTGACATGTTTACAATTATCTGTATATATCGTATCTCCTGAAAGAACAATCTGTGATTGTGCGTTTTCAGTAGCGTCTCGTGTCAGAAATGTAATTTGTTTTCTGTACATTATGAAATAATAAAAAAAAGAGAACATTAAACGGAGGCGGAGGAGGGAGGCTGCATTTATTGTTTCTCACCTGACCTACAATTAAATGGAATGAGAGGGTAGAGGTGAATGTGGTTGTATTACAGTGAATGGTGGAGTGTTAGTGTGTCAGCAGTATGATGTAGGGCTGCGACCCTGATTCCAGTGATGTATCACTTACTGCACTGGGTGACACAATCACAGTTTTCTCTGCTGCAGATCTAACAGATCAGAATGCTGGCCCATGTATAACCAGCCCAAATTACTACTAAAGCTGCCAATCAATACTATGGGTGTGGATCGACCAGTGGTAGTGGATAAAAGTGGTAGTGGAGGGTACAAGTAAAGGCCTCGATACACAGTACGAGGTCCCAGCGATCCGACCAACGATATGGGGGGGGGGGGGGGGGGGGTTGTCGGGATATTTTTATGTGATTGACAGCTCACTAGCAAACAGGCAGACTCGCCAGCGAGAAAGCTGGCATCCATGGTAAACAGCGGCTAACTAAGCAGAGCGCTGTGCTTAGTTACCCGCTGTTTACCCTGGTGATCAGCTCCCAGCGTGTGCTGTGCAGCGCTGGGAGCTCTTTAATCGTTGGTCTCCTGCTGGGCGTTGGTAGATGTCACACACAACGACGTTGTTTCAACGTCGCTGCAACGTCACTAAACCAGTGACATGATATCAATATCATACTGTGTAACAGGGCCTTAAAAGGTTAGGAGTCCAGAATAGGAGTAATGGTAGAGGATAGAGTTAGTGTAAGGAGACAGAAGAGTAGAGGTAGAAGATAGGAGTAGTAATAGAGGGTAGGAGTAGTGGTGAGGATAGTAGTAGAGGATAAGTGGCAGAGGGTAAAAGTAGTAGAAGAGGGTAGGAGTGGAGGGTAGGTGTAGTGGTAAGGGGTAGGAGTGGAGGGTAGTAGTGGTAGAAGATAGGCATAGAGGGTAGGAGTAACAGGTAGAAGATATGAGTATAACAGTAGGAATAGAGGAAGCGGATGAAAGTGGTATTGGTAGGGGACAGAATTAGAGGTAAGGACAGAGGTAGACAGTAGTAGAGGATAGGAGGGTAAGAATAGTGGTAGATGTTAGGAGTAAGGGATAGTAGTAGAGGGTAGGAGTAGTGGTGAGGATAGTTGTGTAAGACAGTGGTACAAGGTAGGAGTAGTAGTCGAGGATAGGTGTAGTGGTAAGGAGTAGGAGTGGAGGGTAGTAGTGGTAAAGATAGGCATAGAGGGCAGGAGTAAGGCTGCTTCCACACTGCAGTTTTTTCACTGATCAGTGTCCATCAGATTTGTGTGCCCAAACCAGGAGCGTCTCCAAAACTCAGAACAGGTGTCAATCTTTCAATTATAGTTTTTCTCTGCAAGTTCCTCTCCTGGTTTCTCTCCGGGTTTTGGCACACAAATCTGATGGACACTGATCAGTGAAAAAACTGCAGTGTGCAGCCTTAGAGGTAGAAGATATGAGCATAACAGTAGGAATAGAGGAAGCGGATTAGAGTGGTATTGGTAGAGGACAGGATTAGAGGCAAGGAGTAGTGGTAGACAGTAGTAGAGGATAGAAGGGTAAGAATAGTGGTAGATGTTAAAAGTAAGGGATAGTAGTAAGGGTTAGGAGTAGTGAGGATAGTTGTGGAAGACAGTGGTACAAGGTAGGAGTAGTAGTAGAGAATAGGTGTAGAGGTTAGGAGTAGTGGATAGTAGAGGTAGAAGATAGGGGTAGTGGTAGAAGGTAGTAGTAGTACCATAGATACAAGTAAAAGGGTGAGTGTAGAGGAAGAGACTAGACGATGATGAGAGTAGTGGTAGAAAATAGGAGTACATTATAGTAGTGGTAGAAATAGAGAGTAAAGATACATAATAGGGGTGGAGTAGGAGTAATGATGGTAGAAGGAACGAGTAAATAGGTAGAAAGTAAGAGTCTAGGTTTAGAGCGTATATAGAGGATGTAAATGGTAAGAGCAGAGTACAGGGGTAGAGGGAGAGGAGAACTGGTAGATAGTATAAATGGAGGGAGGCAGAGGGGGAGGTGACGGAGATAGTACAGGGTGGGGGCTCCTCAGCCACCAGCAGATCAGATTTTTAACCTTTCCGTACTATTCCTGGGGTGATAATTCCCTCCTATATGTTACTCTAAGGAAACCCTGAACACACAATCTGCTGGGGCCGAGGATCGGTGTAGTAGAGGACAGGAGGAGGTCAGTGGAGTAATGGACCTTATTCCTATTAGACATCGCTGCCGTTTATGGCGATCCACAGCCGAGCAACCGTGATGACAAACTCCGCTCTGCTATATATCTAAGGGCCCTTTCACATCAGCGTTTTTTTTAAATCGCGGCAGATGCGGTGAAAAAAATCTAAATTACTTACCGGTAATGTGTTTTTCATGAGCCACGACAGCACCACCTGAGAGATAGGACCGCCCATCCAAGACAGGAAACCTCTGAGATAAAAAGGTTCTCCTGAACCTCAGTTTAGGTTTCCTGTCTTGGAGGTGGGAGACCTCTGAAGCTCATGCGGTCCTGGCCTGACCCGGTAGCTGGAAGAAGCTGTCCTTACCTAGGCAGTGGACCTCAGTTTAGGTTACAGAGACCGGAGAGGGGAACCCAACAAGCATTAGTACACAACCAAAAGAACTCAACAAATCACACACCCCCCTCCAAATGGGACCAACACCAACAGGCAATAGGGAGGGATGCGGTGGTGCTGTCGTGGCTCATGAAAAACACATTACCGGTAAGTAATTTAGATTTTTCCCTATCGCCACGACAGCACCACCTGAGAGATTTCAGAGAAAAGAAAATTAGGGAGGGATCACCGCTAGCAGAACTCGTCTACCAAAGGTCACCACCATAGCGGCAGCAAGATCAAGCCTGACATGCTCGAAGAAAAGAGAAGGAGCAGCCCCACAGATCAAGTCTAAGGGGACAACAGCCACCCCCGCCCAGGAAGCAGCTACCGCCCTGGTGGAAGTGCACAAAGGCCCCACCGGGACCCGCACCTGACCGGAAGAAGCAAGAGCGAAGGCTTCCCGCAACCACCAAGTTAGGGCACCCACGGACACTGCCTCACCCCAAGAGGCTCCCCGCAATAAAAAACAAGAGGGACAGAGCCAGACGCCAGGCCGTGGCCCGACGAAGCAGGCAAGCAACTCCCACCAGACCACGAACGTGTGGAGAACCACGTCCTTCAGAATTGTAGGAAGACCACAGAAGGAAGGGAGAACAAGCTCCCGCAGTCCGCGGAACATGAGAGCCACCTTGGGAAGAAGGAAGGAACCAGGTAGAGGATGACCCTGTCCAGCCGAACCGGAGAACAAGGCCCCACCACCGACAAGGCCAGGAGCAAGCCACCGCCCAACAGGACCAACTGCAGAGGCAGGACCCTAGGCGAAGCACAAGAGAAAAGCCCAAAGGGAGGTGTGGTTAAGGCATCCAGAACTAAAATGAGACCTCAAGGAACCACTTTTGGACAGGGAACAGGAGTGGCCCCCCCCCGGCAGGACCGGAAAACCCACGACACCCAAGAAGACCCATCGAGGGAACAAAGGCACAGGCCCCCAAAGCCGAAAATCAGAGCTCCAGGGAATCGACCGAGACCAATCCGCCACCCACTGGAGGAAGTCGAAAATTGCCGGCACAGGAGCCCACCGTCCGGACTCGTCCCTGAAGACAGAAAAGGTAAACCACCCGGTACCAGAAAAAAAACGGTGGCAACCGGCGTCCGACCAGACCTCAGCACACGAACAAGGCCCCCAGAGAATCCCCCACGTGACCGGAGCCCCTGGTCAAGTCCCACGCCGTCAGCCGGAGACCAGCGGAAGGGGAACCGGCCCCCGCAGGAGAGACTGGAAGAGGGGGAGAGTCCAGGGAGCCTGGATGGACAGGCGACTGAGCCAAAAGAACCAAGCTCCCCGGGGCCAGAAGGGCGCCATCACGACGACCCTCGCCCTGTCCGTCCTGACCTTCCGAAGCACTGCAGGAACCTAACCAAGGGAGGGAAGGGACACAGAAGGCCCAAGGACCAGGGGATCAGTACAGCGTCCCCAGCAACGGGCCGGACTCCGGGAATCAGCGAACTGAATCCACACACCAGACCTTGCTCTCGAGTGGCAAAGAAATCCATCTCCAGAAGGCCCAACCTGGCCACAATCGGAGCGAAAAATAAAAAACACTCAAATCCAGGGCCCACTGCTCCCGTTGGAGCAGCACCCTGCAGAGAAAATTCGTCCAGGAAGTTGCCACTTCCCCGCATGCGAAGGGCAGAGAGGGAATCAGACGGGTGTTCCAACAGCTGACAACGCCCCGCGTATCTACCATGAGTGCCTGAGACCGGGTGTCCCCCTGACGGTGCCAGGAAGCCACCACACACTGAAGCCGGAGAGGACACTAAGATGGTGCCCCCGCAGGGAAGTATGGAACGCAGAACTGCCTTCCAAACAGCCAGGAACTCCCGCATAAGGGAGGACAGCCTGGAGAGGCGATGAGTCTCAGGCCCCCCGAGCGGACAGGTCCCGAAGGAGCCAGGAACTGGCCTCCGTGGTAAGCATCGGAGACCGGACCACCGCACGGGACGCCCCTGGAGAGGCGCCCAGGGAGCAGCCCCCCCTCCCGAGAATCTAAAGGCGGAGGGGACAGAACAATCTATGCGTCCAAGGCCGCCCCTAACCCGAGCTGACGCTGGGGAACCATCCACAGAAGGGCCCGAGAGCGCAACCGTGCCCAAGGAACAGCGGGGATACAGGACAAGAGGGAGCCCAAGAGGGACACAGCCCTCCGGAAAACCAACCGAGGAGAGCCCCTGTACTGCAGAAAAGGATGACCGAAGACGCAATGGCCTCGAGGTCAGCGGGGAGCTTCCCAACAGTATGCCCGTGCGAGGTCTCTGGACTGCTTTCAGCCACGCCACGACCCCCGACGTCCAGAAGGAGGTAAAGCAGAGACTGGGAACCCAGCAATAACCCCAGAACCAGCTGACGCGTGGCGGGGAACAGCCTGGACCTTCCCAGATCAACAATCCAACTCAGCTGAACCAGGGAAGACTAAACCAGCCGCAGACGGGCACAAACCCCAGGGGTCCCCCACAAGCAGCAAACGTCCAGATATGGAATAATTAAACCCCGCGGACATTGGAAGTGGCCTCACTACTGCCAGCAGCGCCGTGAAAAGCCGAGGAACCATCGCCAGGCCGAAGGGGAGAACCTGGCACAGCATGGCAGAGGACGCCCCCCAAACCGGGCGAACATCAGAACTGCCGGTGGTGACGGGGAACCGGAACATAGTGTTATGCGTCCCCCAGATCCAGCCCCACCCTGAAACAATATGGCAACCAACCCAGATTGTCGACTACCAAGTCCCCCTCAGGAACGAACTCCGAACCAGAAAGCTGTTCCGGGGATTCAGGGGAATAAAAGTCTGGAACGAACCGACTGGCTGTGGCACGAGAAACAGCGGGGAACAGAACCCCTGCCGCAGGCGGCTGGAGGAACCGGGGAACCCCCCTTAGTCGCACAAGGGCCCGTACCCCTCTTATCAGAAAAGCGCCTTTTCCTGAACAGCGGACAGACACAATCACCAGGGGCCCCCAGGAACCGAAGCGAACCCCAGTGTCAACCCGTCACTGAGAAGAGCGAGAGCTCCCTCGCAAGCCCCAACCCCGGAGCCGGCTGGGAGAGAGGGTCAAGCCTTCCTCCTCCTGGAGCGAGCCGTCACTGATACTGGAACCACTCGCCAAAGGAGGAACCCCCAAACCAAAAAAAAAAAACCTCCGACTACATGCTTCCCCCCTTGGCCCAAGAACTTCGGGTCCAACTAGGGGACCTCCGTTTAGCAAACAGAGGTTCACGAAGGGGAACGGCCCCGGAATGCTGGAGCCGGAACCCCGGTGGGAAAAAACATCCACCTTGGCACAAGCCCCGGCCAAGATATCAGCTAGCGACGTACCAACCGGAAAAGCACCCGCACCAGGTAAAGAAAACCCAGAGTGGGCAACACCGGGCCTGGCCCCCACCATAAGGCATGATGAGCAGCATTAAGAAAGACGTAGCCTTTGCCGCCAATTCCACGAGGAATCCACCAGTAAAGCTGCCGCGGCAAGAGTCAAAAGGAGGAAGACAAGGTCTCCGCCGTAGGAAACCTGTCCCTCACTTGCCAACCGCTGCAACCAAAACACAAGGAACCAAAAAATGCTAGCAGTGGATTCCCAGGAATCACGCCAGTAGCCTAAAAGGAAGGAGAGCCCTTCCGAACAGGCTTAGTCCAGGAGCTAAAATGTTTTCCTGGGCCCTCAGATTTAAGGGAAAAGTCCGTCTCTGCGTGGAAGACAGACCACTGAACCCTAAATCCGCCACCGAAGAGGGGCCACGGCCATCCACCAACCCCACAGGCGAACGGACCGCTGTAAGCAAAAAACAGTGTCATTACTTGGAACCCACGGCGTCCCCTCTCCGCTTTCCACAGAGGAGGAGGACCCGGAGGAGGAGGACGATGAGGAGGACGAGGCAGAGGAGGAGCAAGACCTGCGGCTCCCCCCCAGTGTAAACAACGAGCGGCACGGTCAGTACCAGAGGAAGAGCCCAAAGCCGTCTGCCGCATATGTCCCCCATCCATCCTGGCCAGCTGCAGGGACAGAAAGGCCTCCCACACTAAAGCTGTAAGGCTAGAGGCCAGACTGGGAACCTTGCTCCGTACAGTGTCCGCAATACAAGGGGCACACAAATCCTTAACATAATCCTTAACATAATTGTCACGTACACACTTCTCAGCACGTGACTTGGGGTTGCACCTGCAAGGGTTAATCAATCTCCCCTCACTCGATCCAGCACTCGACCTCTGTCCTATGCTGAAAGGGAGCATCAATCACACCCCGACCTCACACCGTGCACCCCGCTTCACACACGCTGCCACCACTTACCAACATACAGGGGGTAAGTCCCTGAGATAATACTGTCAGCCAATCAACAGGATCACACACTTCTTAGGCTATGAATCCTTTTAGAACAACAAGGTTTCAGCTTATTAAAGTTTTAAGCTTTAATATAAAAGGTACAGTGCTTACATAAAAAGATATAAAAATAGAAATAATAAAATGACATACACATATGCAAACAATGAAATAAAAAGGAGAAACTTACAGAAAACTAAACTTTCTTCTGTGTTGCCCGATGGGGAGGGCAGGAATAGATGGAATGATATTCACAGCAACTTCCACTGACCCATCCCTGTGAACACGTCTGCAGCAGCTGTGCGAGCCCAGATATAGACCCAGCCGGGGGGGTCAGACCCTAGACCGGCCTTCTAGTTTAGAATTCTAATTCTTGGCCTATGATTGGGCACTCACTCATTTAGCCCTGCATAGATTATGTTTTAAAAAATGTTCTTTGTCTCTGATTTCCCTCCAATTCTGTGGGTCTGTTTGAAGCTGCTATCTGAGATGGTTTGCTCTGTCATCTATGATCTTATCTGATCTTCCCTTTGAAGCTTCCTCTGTGTGTGATTTCTGTCACCCTCTGCTGTTCCCATCATGGCTCCCTGGAGAGACCAGAGTCAGTGGGACTGGTGGTGTGTGTTTGTGTATCCGGTCCTGACCTCTCCTGGATGGCAGGAGATTTAACCCCTTACTGGTCTGTGCCCAGTCCCTGCGATACATATTTGCGACAATAATACTCTGGAAGAGGGACTTTGCAGATAACCCAGTCTTTATGTCGATGCTTAGACGCCTTCTTCTAGCCGTCCTTGAAACAAGCAAGAGGGTGTAGTAAATACCTACAGCACAGCCCGAAGGCACTCACCCAACCAGAGGCATACCGACTTCCGGGGGGCTTTCGGGTCCACATCCTGTCTGGACCCCTTCAGAGAGGACCTGTGGCTGCCAGCATGTAGTTGCTCCCTTGGGTCGGGAGGCGTCACGGACTGTTCCTCCGTTGTGGCTGGAGCTGCCCTCCATACTCTGCCCCACACCGCCGGCTGCAGCTGCGGCGTCTCCCAGCCACCGAACGCTGGGCGCCGCCATCTTGGGCTGTACTGCGCAGGCGCGGAGCGTCACTTCCGGTCCGCGCCCCGAAACCGGAAGTAGCGGTTCCTGGCGCGAAAATTCAAAGCTGCCGCCGGGAACCCGCTCCCAGGCCCCTCACAGACCCAGGAACGCTGCGCCAGGCAGGGACTTACCCCTCCAGAGGAACCTGTTCACCCGGGGCATAATCATGCCGGACAGCCACCAATCCTGCAGCTGCGACGTCCGGCGGCAACAAGGGTCGAGAACCGGCCGCTGGTGGCCCTCTCCAGACCCCGTGCCCTCCACCACCGCAGGGGATACCCCGTGGAGGAGCTTCTGCACCCAAGTCCGGAGCCACTGCCTAGGTAAGGACAGCTTCTTCCAGCTACCGGGTCAGGCCAGGACCGCATGAGCTTCAGAGGTCTCCCACCTCCAAGACAGGAAACCTAAACTGAGGTTCAGGAGAACCTTTTTATCTCAGAGGTTTCCTGTCTTGGATGGGCGGTCCTATCTCTCAGGTGGTGCTGTCGTGGCGATAGGGAAAAACCGCATCTGCCGCGATTACCGCATACCGGCTGCACTTGCGGCGCGGTTGCGGTTTTTGCCATGCAAAGTATAGGCGGACTTGCGGCAGGTGCGGTTTTTTTCGCGGCCGCACCTGCCGCAAGTGCAAAACCGCACTTGCCGCAAGTCCGCCTATACTTTGCATGGCAAAAACCGCAACCGCGCCGCAAGTGCAGCCGGTATGTGGTAATCGCGGCAGATGCGTTTTTTTCACCGCATCTGCCGCGATTTCAAAAAAACGCTGATGTGAAAGGGCCCTAACATCCATTACCCACAATACAAAACAGCGCAACGCCAACTAGTGACCACTCAGCGTTACTGCAGCCAAATAATGAGTCGTCAGTCAAGGATCAGTTTTTTTTTTTTTTAATTTGACCCATACTGTCCAGCACAGACAGGCAGAGCCCCCCCGACCCCCTGTGCACAGAAGACGCTCATAATCCTCCCCACAAAGAGGCATTAACCCCGCCACTGCCACAAGCAGCTGGAACAATACTAATCTGCCCCGGAGGCACAAGACATGATACAGACGGTGGTGAACAATTGTACAACATCCATTGGTTCAATACTGTCGGGGTCCAGACTGTACAGGTAATACATGGCGGGTGCCATCGGGAGGCGCTCTGTGCCTCCTTACAATAAAAGTCGGCAGCAAATCTTCAAACCAGAGCAGCAGATAGAAATGAAAGAGAGATTTGTCATTTTTGAGCCTTATTGCCATTTATAAATTACGGATTAATTGACCAAAGCAGATTGTCCGACTGGGAACTGAGGGCTGTTGTGACACTGCCCCCGGAGGGTGGGAGGACTCAGCGTACTGAACGGTCAGGAGCATAATTATGACACTTCCGTTACGATAAAATTCACCTTATGCGGAAAATTCTGCAACTTACAGACGTTGCATTTTGCTTCCTCAACTCAGTGAAGTTTCCCCCGACACAAATACGTTTTATTGCTGTGTGAATTAATCCCCTTGCGTTTCTTGATACGAATCGGACGAACCTTGAAAAAGTTTGTGAACGTCATAGGATGCAGGACAGACGTTCACGGGTGGCGGAGATGTACGGATACACCTGTAGGAGTCCACCGGTTCACTTGGACGATGCGGTCGGCCTCTCTTCAGCCTGAAATGGCTGATAACAGAGAAATAATAGACCACACTCTGAAAGTGCAGATAAGACAGACCAGTATGTAAACCCGGTTCCCATAAAAAGACATTGTCTCGGCGCCTGTAAAACCATTTCACGCACATGATTATCAAATCCTAGAAGCAAAAAAAAAAAAAAAAAAAACCAGACTAAATGGCCCTGATTGACAGGAACACATAGCCTGTGCAGGAGAAGCTGTGCTTTGTGGTAGCTGCAGCGATCTGGCCCAGCCGGCGTCACCTCCACCGACTCTCTGCGCTCAACAGCGTCATCACATCATGTACTTGGCCACGCAGAGCACAATAATTTACTTTATTATCAGCGGGCAGACATATTTGCTGCCCAGATTTCCGCTTTTTTACGATTACTGGTATTTTTGGTGCATTTATACTCTTTATATCTCTTTCCTTTGTTTTCCAGTGCACACACCCCAAAGCCTGGGTGACGTCCTCCGGAGCCTAGCTGATGATCCGGCTGATGGCCTGGAGGGAGGGGAAGTCATTGTCTTCCAGGTGCAATGTCTTGTGATGGGACACGTCCTGGGGGGCCAGCACTTGGCTGCAGGAGGGACAGGTGGAGTAGTCCAGTTCGGGGGAGCTGGAGTCCGTTTTCCAGGCGGCTTTCTTGCTCTTCTTGGACTTGTTGGAGTTGGGTTTCTGTTCTATCCGCAGCTCCTGGTGGGCAGAGAGCAGCTCCTGTTGTTTGCCGTTGTCCGGGAGAAGCACCAGGAGCTCGTTGAATATCAGACTGAAGTTCTCCCCGAGGAGCTGACGGCAGCTCTTGTAATATTCAGACGCCGGGATCAACCCCTGGAACAAAACAGAAAGAACTTTTATGAAGTTTTGAACTAAAAAAAAATAAATAAATAAATAAATTATCCATAAGATAAGAGAGATCAGGAGCTGGCAGAACAAAAACTCAGCATCCTTAAAGCCTCCTAAAGGTTGGATGTTTAACCCCTTCACGACGTATATGTACGTCATATGCCAAGTCCCTGCCTTTGATGCAGGCTTGCACAAAAGCTCACTTTATTCCCTCTCATGTCGGCTGTTTTAATCAGTCATTATCTACCACTAATGGCCACTTTACATACACCAACTTATCTGTCCAACTTCTGAACAACTTACTGGTTGCAGTGAAATCATGGACACATAGTTCCATTTGTACACAGCCACAAAATGGAGCAATGTGTCCATGATTTCACTGCAACCAGTAAGTTGTTAAGAAGTTGGACAGATAAGTTGGTGTGTGTAAAGTGGCCCTAACAGCCGCAGGTGGATCACAAATCTGCCCATGGTTTTTAATCAATTAAATCCCACTGTCAATTTCTGACAGCCAGACATGACGAGGTTTGGAAGGGGATGCGTCAGTACCAGCTCCCACCAGCGCACCAATCACGTAATCGTGGGTTGTGATGACAGTCGGGGGTCAGCTGATGACCCTTGTGATTCATCATGATCCTCCTGTGATCGCTGCGTGCGACATTCATAGGAGATGGGTTTCTGCTGTTCAGAGTGATGCTGATGCACTACAATGTGTAGCAGAAGCCATTGGTCAAATCACAGCTTCAAGTCCCCTAGAAAATACAGGAAAGAAAAATTTTTTTAAATCCGAGAAGACCCCCTACAAAATGTCATATCTCCCCCCCCCTCTTGCCCATAGAAGATACAAAAAACAAACATTTTGTATTGCTGCGTTCAGAAATGTCCAATCAGGATCTAAAATAAATTAATCCGATCTGTAAAAACCGTAACCAAAACACAGAAATGTAAAACCACCAAAATTATGTTCTTCTGTTCGCCACATTTCAATAAAAGACAACATGAGGCGATCAAAACAGCCCATCTATCCAAAACTGGTGTCAGTGAAAACATCAGCTCAAGACACAAAAGACAAGCTGTCACATGGCTCCAGATCCCGAAAAATCAACTTGATCTGGTTCTGGAAATATGGCGTCAAAACAATTTTTTTTTTTTTAACCAATTTCTGAATTCTTTTCAGCGCATAAAAAAACAAAACTATACATGTTTGGCATCTACATACTTGTATTGACAAGGGGAATCACTGACAGGTCCAAGGTAGTTTTACCATATGGTGAATATGGTAAGTAAAAGAAAATTTTTATATTGATATATTGAGATTATATATATATATATATATATATATATATATATATATATATATATATATATATATATATATATATATATATATATATATATATATATATATATATATATATATATATATATACTAGCTGTGAGCCCGATGCAAATGCATCGGGATTCTAGAACGTGCGTTAATTAGATTATAGTAGCTATATTATTTTTTTTTTTATTTATTTTTTTTTATTTCCAATTTTTTTTAATAACTTAATGTTATGAATATTTTATTTATTAGTTTTATTTTATTAGAATTAGTTAATGTTATGAATTTTTATATGGAATATTTTTTTTATTATTTATGATTTTATTATTGTAATTATTTATTATAGAATATTTTTAGAATATTATTTTTTTTTTTATTTTAATTGATTTTTTTTTTATTTGAGTAATTTGAATTTCTTAGAATTAGTTAATGTTATTAATATTTTAATTATATATATATATATATATATATTTTTTAATTTTGATTTATTTTAATATGTATTATTTTTATTATTTGTATATTAATTTTTTATTTTAATGAAATTTATTTGTATTAGATTATTTTTTTTTAATTTAAATTAGTTAATTTAATTAATATATTAATTTTATATATTATTATTTTTTTTTTTATTTTTTATTTTATTGGGGGTGTGTGAATACTTTTTGGGGGGGTGTAAGGACTTTTTGGGGGGGTTGAATACTTTTTGGGGGTGTGTGAATACTTTTTGGGGGTTGAATACTTTTTGGGGGGGGTTGAATACTTTTTGGGGGGGTGTGAATACTTTTTGGGGGGGTGTGAAGTTTTTGGGGGTGTGTGAATAGTTTTTGGGGGGGTGTGAATAGTTTTTGGGGGGGTTCAATACTTTTTGGGGGTGTGTGAATACTTTTTGGGGGTGTGTGAATACTTTTTGGGGGGGTTGAATACTTTTTGGGGGGGTGTGAATACTTTTTGGGGGGGTTGAATACTTTTTGGGGGGGTGTGAATACTTTTTGGGGGGGTGTGAATACTTTTTGGGGGGGTTGAATACTTTTTGGGGGGGTGTGAATACTTTTTGGGGCTGAGTGCTCGCAATGGCCGCGAAGCGGCCATTGCGAGTCGCTGGCCGAAAATCGAACCAGAGGCTCGGCCACAAAGTTAGCGATTTACCGCTCAGGCAGCGACTCGCGCTACATGAGCGGTAAATCGCTAACTTTGTGGCCGAGCCTCTGGTTCTATTTTCGGGCAGCGACTCGCAATGGCCGCTTCGCGGCCATTGCTCGCGCTCAGCCAGCGACTCGCAATGGCCTCGCGGCCATTGCTCGCGCAGGCCAACTGGTGACGTCACAGAGTGACATAGCCACGGTCTTTTCGGGGTCCGACACGGAAGTGCCTACGGCAATTATATAGTAGATATATATATCAGTACGATGGTATATGGTGGTAATTAGAGCACATGTATAGCAGCACTATAGTATATGGCGGTAGATTATAGTAAATGTATAGCAGCACTATAGTATATGGCGGTACATTACAGTACATGTATAGCAGTGCTATGGTATATGGCGGTACATTAGAGTACATGTATAGCAGCGCTATGGTATATGGCAGTACATTATAGTAAATGTATAGCAGCACTATAGTATATGGCGGTACATTACAGTACATGTATAGCAGTGCTATGGTATATGGCGGTACATTACAGTACATGTATAGCAGCACTATGGTATATGGCAGTACATTATAGCACATGTATAGCAGCACTATGGTATATGGCAATACTGCGGTCACCGCGGTCCCCCACTCCTCCTGGCCCCCGGTTGTCCACAGTAAAATTAAAAAAATCCTCAGTGAGGATACTCACCTGTCCGGCGGCTCGCTCCACCTCCGCCTTGTAGGTCCTACAGGCCTTTAGGACCTGTAGTTGCCTGGGCAAGCGATCAGCTGAGGAGGGGAGGGGGGGCAGGATTGTGTTGGGGGGCAGAATGAAGCGAGCGGGGCAGAATGAAGCGAGCGGGGCAGAATGGAGCGAGCGGGGCAGGATGGAGCGGGAAGGGGGGGCAGGATGGAGCGGGAGGGGGCAGGATGGAGCGGGAGGGGGCAGGATGGAGGCGGGGGAAACAGGATGAAGCCGGGGGAAACAGGATGAAGCCGGGGGAAACAGGATGGAGCGGGGGGGAACAGGATGGAGCCGGGGGGAACAGGATGGAGGCGGGGCAACAGGATGGAGGCGGGGCAACAGGATGGAGGCGGGGCAACAGGATGGAGGCAGGGGAGGGGGGCGGCAGGATGGAGCGAGCAGGGCAGGATGGAGGCGGGGGGAGCAAGAAGAGCGGGGGGCAGGATGGATTGAGCGGGGCAGGATGGAGGCGGAGGAGCAGAATGAAGCCGAAGGGGCAGGATTGAGCAGATGAGCAGAATGGAGCAAGCGGGGCCGGATGAGTAAGCGTGAGGGCAGGATGGAGGCAGGGGAGCAAGAACAGCGGGGGTGAGGATGGAGCGAGCAGGGCAGGATGGAGTGAACGGGGCAGGAAGTAGTGAGTGGGGCAGGAAGGAGCAAGGGGGGCAGGATGGTGGGTGGGGGGGCAGGATGGAGGGGGCGGGGCAGGATGGAGGCGGAGGGGCAGGATGGAGGCGGAGGGGCAGGATGGAGGCGGAGGGGCAAGATGGAGCCGGAGGGGCAGGATGGAGACGGCAGGGCAGGATGGAGACGGCAGGGCAGGATGGAGACGGCAGGGCAGGATGGAGACGGCAGGGCAGGATGGAGACGGCAGGGCAGGATGGTGGCGGGGGGAGGGGGGGCGGGGAGGATGGAGGCGGCGGGGCAGGATGTTGGCCGGGGGTGAGGATGGTGGTGGGGGTGCGGGATGGAGTCGGGGGGGCAGGATGGTGTTGGGTGGGGCAGGATGGATAGGGGGGGGCAGGATGGAGGCGCTCCTCCTGACCCCCTCCGCTCCCCGTGGCACCCGTCCCTCTGGGCCTCCAGTCTCTGCGGCCCCCCTCCCTCTGGGGCTGCACACCCCCCTCCCCCCTCCTTCATGGTGATAATAAAACTAAAAAAACCTCAGTGAGGATACTTACCCTGCGGCGGCTCGCACCAGCCGTCTTGTAGGTGGCAGGACAGGACCTGTCGTTGGCTGGGAAACCGATCTGCTGGCGGTCAGTGGGCAAAGCGAGCGTCAGTGGGCAGAGTGGGGGATGAGTGGGAAGAGCAGGGGTTAGTGGGCAGAGTCATTGGGCAGAGCAGGGGTCAGTGGGCAGAGCTGGGGTCTGTGACCAGAGCTGGGGTCAGTGGGCAGAGCTGCGGTCAGTGGGCAGAGCTGCGGTCAGTGGGCATGGTCAGTAGCCAGAGGGGGGGGGGGGGTAAGTGGGCAGAGCGGGTGTGAGTGGGTAGAGTGGGGGGTGAATGGGCAGAGCAGGGTCAGTGAGCAGGATTTGGGGGTCAGTGGTCAGAGCAGGGTCATAGCGGGGGTCAGTGGTCAGAGCAGGGGTTAGTGGGCAGAGTGATTGGGCAGAGCAGGGGTCAGTGGGCACAGTCAGTAGGCACAGCAGGGGTTAGTGGGAAAAATCAGTGTGCAGAGCAGGGTGAGTGAGCAGAGCAGGGGTGAGTGGGCACAGTCAGTGAGCAGAGCAGGGGTCAGCGGGCAGAGCGGGGGTGAGTGGGCAGAGCAGGGTTTAGTGGGCATAGCAAGGGTTATTGGGCACAGTCAGTGGGCAGAGCAGGGGTTAGTGGGCAGAGCGGCGGTCAGTGGGCACAGTGAGTGGGCAGAGAAGGGTCAGTGGGTAGAGCATGGGTGAGTGGGCACGGTCAGTTGGCAGAGCAGGGGTCAGTGGGCATGGTGAAAGGGCAGAGCGGGGGGTGAGTGAACAGAGGGTGGTCAGTGGGCAGAGCAGGGTCAGTGGTAAAAGCAGGGGTGAGTGGGCAGAGTGGGAGTAAATGAGCAGAGCAGGGTCAGTAAACAGTGTGAGGGGTCAGTGGGCAGAGCATGGTCAGTGGGCAGTGTGAGGGGTAAGTGGGCATAGCATATTAAGTGGGCAGTGTGAGGCGTGAGTGGGCAGTGTGAGGGGTCAGTGGGCAGTGTGAGGGGTGAGTGGTCATAGCAGGGTCAGTGGGCAGAGCAGGGTCAGTGTGAGGGGTGAGTGGGCAGAGCAGGGTGAGTGGGCAGTGTGAGTGGTCAGTGAGCAGAGCAGGGTCAGTGGGCAGAGCAGGGTGAGTGGGCATTGAGGGGTCAGTGGGCAGAGCATGTTCAGTGGGCAGAGGAGGGTCAGTGGGCAGTGTGAGGGGTCAGTGGGCCGAGCAGGGTGAGTGGGCAGAGCAGGGTCAGTGAGGGGTGAGTGGGCAGAGGATGGTCAGTGGGCAGAGCAGGGTCAGTGTGAGGGGTCAGTGGGCAGTGAGGGGTGAGTGGGCAGAGCATGGTGAGTGGGCAGAGCAGGATGAGTGGCCAGTGTGAGGGGTCAGTGGGCCGAGCAGGGTGAGTGGGCAGAGCATGGTCAGTGGGCATAGTGGGGGTGAGTGGGCAGAGAGGGGGTGAGTGGGCAGAGAGGGGGTCAGTGGGCAGAGCAGGGTCAGTGGTCAGAGTGGGGGTGAATGGGCAGAGCAGGGTCAGAGAGGGGGTCAGTGTGCAGAGTGGGGGTGAGGGGGCAGAGAGGGGGTCAGGGGAAGAGTAGGGGGGTGAGTGGGCAGAGTGGGGGTGAGTGGGCAGAGCAGGATGAGTGGGCAGAGCAGGGTGAGTGGGCAGAGTGTGGGTGAGGGGGCAGAGAGGGGGTGAGGGGGCAGAGTAGGGGGGTGAGTGGGCAGAGTTTGGGGGTGAGTGGGCAGAGTGGGAGTCAGTGGTCAGAGTGGGGGTCAGTGGGCAGAGCACGGTCAGGGGCAGAGTGGGGGTCAGTGTGCAGAGTGGGGGTGAGGGGGGCAGAGAGGGGGTGAGGGGTAAGAGTTGGTGGGTGAGTGTGCAGAGTTTGGGGGTCAGTGGTCAGAGTGGGGTCAGTGGTCAGAGTGGGGGTCAGTGTGCAGAGTGGGGGTCAGTGTGCAGAGTGGGGGTGAGGGGGGCAGAGAGGGGGTGAGGGGGAAGAGTAGGGGGGTGAGTGGGCAGAGTTTGGGGGTCAGTGGGCAGAGTGGGGGTCAGTGGTCAGAGTGGGGGTCAGTGGGCAGAGCAGGGTCAGAGTGGGGGTCAGTGTGCAGAGTGGGGGTCAGTGTGCAGAGTGGGGGTCAGTGTGCAGAGTGGGGGTGAGGGGGAAGAGTTGGTGGGTGAGTAGGCAGAGTGGGGGTGAGTGGTCAGAGTGGGGGTCAGGGGCAGAGAGGGGGTCAGTGTGCAGAGTGGGGGTCAGTGTGCAGAGTGGGGGTCAGTGTGCAGAGTGGGGGTCAGTGTGCAGAGTGGGGGTGAGGGGGAAGAGTTGGTGGGTGAGTGGGCAGAGTGGGGGTGATGTGGTCAGAGTGGGGTCAGGGCAGAGTGGGGGTCAGTGTGCAGCGCAGGGGGATGAGTAGGCAGAGTAGGTTAGATCGGAACAGGACCTTTGATGACGTCACGATCATGTGATCTGTGACTCCACCCATCATCGTGACGTCATCAGAGGTCCTCAAGCAGGATGAAGAGAGATCGCGTCTGGCTGGAAGGAGCTGTGGTAAGAGGCCGGGGGGGGGGGTGACCGGACAGTGGAGGGGGTCTGTGCTGACGTGGGGGGTGACCGGAGAGTGGGAGAGTGGGAGAGTGGGGGGGGGGGGCGATCGGGGAGCGGAGGGGCAGTGGTGATAGGCTGGGGGTGACCGGGCAGTGGAGGATGGCTATGGTGACAGGCAGGGGGGTGATGGGGCAGCGGGGGGAAGTGTTGTGACAGGCGGGGGTGAGCGGGCAGTGGAGGATGGCTATGGTGACAGGCAGGGGGTAATGGGGCAGGCAGCGCGGGCAGGAGGAGGATCATCACTATTAATATGTGTGCTGACAGCGGCGACGGCTCGCAATGCCCGCTACGCGGGCAATGCTTCGCCGTGGTGACGTCACATAGTGACAAAGCCACGGCGTGCCGGGGGCCGACACAAAACGTGCTACGGCAATTATATAGTAGATATATATATATATATATATATATATATATATATATATATATATATATAATGATGCAATTCAATAGAAGAACTAGTCCTGCAAAAAATAAGCCCTCTAAAGTCTGTATTGATGGAATAAAAAAAAAAATTATAGTCTTGGAAATAGGGTGGGGGGGACGAAAACGGAAAATCGTAATGTGTTGGATGCGTTAATGGAGGGGGTTGGGGGGGTTACACATACTCGCTAGTGCTTAGTTGACATAGTGGTGGGGATTAGTGGTGGTCTCAGTAGCCAGACAGAAAGAGATTATACAGTAGAGGAGACCAAGTCATGTGACGTGGCAAAACTACCAAAAACAAACGTTGATTATAAAGTTGCAGCAGTATAAGCCCCCCACCACCACCACCACACACAGAGGCTGCTATGCCGTCCCCCCATACACATTCACCATGCCGCACCCCCCCCACAGATGCTGCTGTGCCGTCCCTCACACGCACCCAGCGTCATCGCCCACACACCCAGCACATGCTCGTTACCTGTCTAAATTTGCCAGAATGGGATTTAAACTCGTTGAACTTGGACTCGTCGCTGTACAGATAATCTTTGATGGAGTTGATCAGGTGAATGTTCCTCTGCTGGAAGTTTTCGGGTATCAGGTAAGTCCTGGTGCAAAACGAGGCCCTGTGAAAAGTGATAAACCAGAAGGCCGTGTTATGGGCAGGTACAGATGACAGTGACCTTTCCAGCAATGAATGGACTTGGAGGGATTGGGAACGGGGAGGTAGAGGGCTAACATCAAGAAAGTCAAGGGGAAAAAAGTTTAAGCACCATCACTCACTCCTTTAATGGTTTGGTTTGTGGGGGTGCCGGAGCAGAGGAAGAGGAGGCGTTGGTGAATCCAGGTGGAGGTTTCCCCACGGAGGCGGACAATCCCGGAGGTGGAGGCAACGGAGCAGCCGTCACTACCGGGCAAAACCCTAAAAGACAACAATCAATTGGGAATGGGTTGTATAAGTTAGATGAAGCATTTATGCCCTTTGCCAAGGGAAAGCAACTGAAGACTAACAAGCATCAGCCACATTTTTTTTTTGTTCTTTTGCACATTATTATTCCGCAGATTGATGGAGGTCCGCGTCCTGAGACTCCCACCGATCACCTAAATATTCCCCCTGAGAAGTGCACAGCCCATGCTTTTTGTTGGATCTGTACGCCGCTCTGTGCGTGCTCAGGCAGGGGCACATTCAGATTTTGTGCAATCTGTGAGGTCTCCTGCCCCGGATTCCCACCAATCTGCTGAAAGGTTTGGTTAGTCTTTAAAAAAAGGTTTCTTATCTCAGACCATGTGACCTAATGTTATGTCATGGTTGGGGGAGGGTGGGGGAAGGTAAGGGGTACAAGTCTCCCGATTAGCACTCAACCACCTCAAAGGCAAATATGAGGCTTAGTTTGTGGCCAAGTTCCATACATCGGTCCGTGAAAAACAGATGGCTGCAACCGGCCTGTGTCAAGGTGGCGTAATAGTATAAAGCTAGGAAAATGTTCCTCACCACTTTTAACACTGGCCACCCATTATAATGGTATTATACATGGAACTAAGCAAGCTTAATAAGGTGAAAAATATGGTGATCGCTTCAGATAAGATCATAGTTCATCATAGACGGAAGAAAAATAAAACACTCACCTTTTGTCATAAAACCTCCAACTTTATTCACGTTCCATAAAAATGGAGCAGCAGAAGTGCAGGTGTCTGCACAAAACAGCTGCGGTCACCTCAAAGTTCTGATCTCCCATTCCTGCATCTCTAACAGAACTTGAATAAAGTCAGTGGTTTTATGGCAAATGGGGAGTGCCGCTTTTATTTTTCCTTCGATATATGGTAGTGTAATAGTATGTCGCCCTGTAATGGCTCCACATTACCTGGCGGGGGCATCCTTAGCAGGTTACTGTTCACCAGTGCTGGAAAGTCTTCATCTGCCGCGAGGAACTTTGGACCTGGACTGGGTAACGTCTTCAAGTCTTTACAGCCACTTCCTTTGTCTGGTACCTTTTTTTCGCTGAGACCATTAGCCACTGTGTTTGACTTATCACTGAGGATGGATGTTGCGGGCGGTGTCGGGGTGCGCTCAATCTCTGTGGCGTTCTCTTTCAGGGAGGAGCTCATCGAACTTTCTTCCACGGCCAGTCCGCTGCCTGGATTATTCGGCTTCTCTGCTCCCATCCGCTTTTTCCGGTTGCTTTTCCCACTGGGCTGAGAATTCGAGGTCGTGAGCAGCTTGGAGATGTCGATCATGGTGGGAGCGGTGCGGAACTCCTGCGCAGTCATCCCGGTGCCGTCATCTTCATCCTCCGATAACGAGGACGGTTTCTGCATCTTCTTGGTGGAGGCTTTTGGGAAGTTTGGTAAGGCGGCCTTTTTGGATTCTTTGCTTGAAGTGGTGACGGTAGGAGCGGAGGCTTTTGTGGTGCTTTTCGAAGAAGACGTTGCCCACGCGGAAGTGACGGCAGAAAATGGTTTCCCAACTCTTAAGTTGGACACCAAGGCGGGAAAATCCTCTTCATGGAAGGCATTAGAGGAGCGGGCAGGTACGGTGTACGACAGCCCAGCCGGGAAGGCCGATGCCGAGGAAGAGACTGAGCAGGACGACAGGCTGGGAAAGTCTTCTTCCTTCAGTTTGGCAGTGGCAGGTTTTGGAGAGCTGCAAATAAACGAAACAAACAATAGCATCACTTGGCGAGTCTGCAGTCTCCATTCATTGTCTATAGGACTGATGAAGATTGCAGCGTGCTGTACATAAACGATCGTCATACCTCAGTGGTGCGGCCACAGCCGAGCCAAAAGCAGGGAAATCCTCCGGCTTCAATACCCCATTGGAGGGGTTGGACATGATATTTAACTCCTTCTGACCTAAGGAAACATTTGCAGATTATGATAACTGTTCTGATAAATAAACTTGCTGGTCTCTGAATTTGCATTAAATAAAGGAAACACATTTCAGTCACCTGCAGATTCGCTGGAGGATTTCGGGGGAGGCTTTGGTTTTCGGCTTTCCTCAGGATCCCTGGGTTCCTCCATCCTACTTTTCTGCCCATCGCAACTTTCATGCATTTGTTTCCTTCCGATTTCTTCCTGTCTTCTAGCTGCGACAGACGCTCGGACTGCAGCCGCAACTTCACGATCCTCCTCCTCCCTGCAATGTGATCAGCCATTATAGGGCAAGTCCGAGGCCAAGCTATTATCTCCTAAACTCTCATTTATTCCTATAATCCAAGATATTTTCTAATATACTTGCTTTAAGAATTCCTTAATTAAATGATCTAACAGCTTATGTGTTTTTTTCCCATATTTCCTGTCTGATAACATAAGGCATAGAGATAAAGACATCAGACAAGTGTCAGTATACCGGTGGTGCAGGACACAAGTGTCATCCCGCAGGTGACGCCAGTGGAATCTCTCAGCTTATGGCTATGCAGAAACTGCCCAGCAGAGACCATTGATGTCACCTGCAGGGCAGCGCTGATCTCCTGCACCGCCGGTATACTGACACCTGTCTGATGTGTACTACTATGCATAAGCCAACATGAGTCAGGGACAGAACAGCTGCACAGGGGGCGAGAGACTACAGGAGGAAGGGGGCAGAGAGGGTAAACTGTGAGGAGGGGGGGATAGAGGCACTAAGACAGTGTACTGTAAGGAGGGAGGAGTGGGGGGAGATAGGGGGCTAAGAGTAAACTGAAAGGAGAGGTTGAAGGGGGCTGGAGACTCTTGTGTACACAACATTGCCACACACAGTGATGCTTTGTTAAAGGGTGGGGCAGGGGCTGTTGAAGTGACTGCAGCCTCTTCCCCTTGCTCGAGAACAATCTGTGTGAGTATCCCAGCATGCACTGGGGCACTCGCACAATACATCATCTGACAGGAAATAAGGAAATAAAAAAACAAAACAAAAACACACATTAGCTGTTAGAAAGTTTAGTTAGAAATGGTAGAGAAATATTAAAGCAAGTATAGCCCATGACTTAAGGTACCGTCACACACCGATAACTCTGGAGACATTGCTTGCAACTCACTGGTTGCAGTGAAATCATGGACACATTGTTCTATCTTGTTGCCGTGTACAAATGGAACAATGTGTCCATGATTTCACTGCAACCAGTGAGTTGCAAGCAATGTCTCCAGAGATATCTCTGTGTGTGACGGTACCTTAACCCTTTAAAGCAGGGTCGGGAACCTATGGCTCGCAAGGCAGATGTGGCTCTTTTGATAGCGGCATCTGGCTGACAGCCAAATCCAGTGCCCACTGCCGCTGTACTGTGTTTCAGGTACCGCTCTGTCTCTGCTGTCGTACCCATACGTAAAGTAAATAAGAGGTCCAGCAGCCGCGATTCAATCAGAGGCCAGCAGCCACAGACCAATCAGTGGCGCCTGACATCACCAGCAGGAATCTGATTGGATCGCGGCTGCTGGCTTCACGTATGGGTGCAACAGCAGGGACAAAGCGGCACCCAAAACACAGTACAGCGCAGACCACGGAGGATCGGCGGGTGAGTATGTATTTTTTTTTGCAGGTACCAGCACCGTGGTGGGGCTACTGCATGGGATGATGGGATTACTGCATTGGGATGATGGGGTTACTGCAAAAGGATAATGGGGTTACTGCAAAAGGTTAATAATAATAATAATAAAGCTTTATTTATATAGCGCCAACATATTCCGCAGCGCTTTACAATGTAGGTTAGAGTACAGAAAATATAATACAGTAAGTAATTACAGTAGAGAACAAATACAATTCAAATTCAATGTAAAAAAAGAAAATACAATAAATAAAGCAAGAAATGAAGGTGACCCTGCTCAAAAGAGCTTACAATCTACGACGGATAGGAGTTGCACAAGGTACAGGGCTATTGCACTGATGGTCCAGGCATCTTGAGGAAATGGGCATAGGCTAAGCTTACATGAATGGTCATGTACAATCTGTGTAGACCTTTATGTTTGGTGTAGTTTATAGAAGAATAATTTCCAGAGGGATAGCCCATTCACTGTCTACAGTACAATGGACTTCTATTAGGGAGTATGATAGGCCGCCTTAAAAAGATGCGTTTTTAGGGATCGTCTAAAGCCATGCAAGTTGTGGATAGTCCTGATTTCTTGGGGTACTGGGTAATGGGGTACTGCAAAAGGATAATGGGGGTACTGCAAACTTATTGTACTTTAAAAGTGTTGGTCTTACATAAAATGCACACATTACTTGTATTAGTTTTAGAGTTTAAAAACATAAAAATTAAAAGTTTTAAAATTTAAACATATTTTATGGCTCTTATAGAAAGAATTAATTTAAAATTTGTGGCATTCATGGCTCTCAGTCAAAAAGGTTCCTGACCCCTGCTTTAAAGGATTTTAGACATTTGCAACCGCTTTTTAACACCTTCCAAATATAGGTGCGTCCTAATATGGGTGAGGGTGTAGGGATCGCTGGCTGTGTATTACTCCCTCCCATCCACCTCTAATAGCGAGCTCAGGAGTTAAAAAAGGAGGCAGGGCAGCCGCTGCAGGAAGTTGGTGACAGCACTAGCGGGCCCAAGGCTGGGAGGAGGGGTGATGCGGGGGTATGAGGTGGGCGCTAATGATCTGCTGATGGACTTCCAAGAAAATGGCTACAGAGGCGGTGTGTGCAGATTAAGCTCTCCGAGAACGCACTCTGCGCATGCACCGCTTCTTCAGCCATTTTCTTTAGGTCTAGTCGGTCAATGGCATCTGCACCATCTCGTCCTCCCAGCCCAGGCCTGCTGCATCGCCCCACCGGTGCCGCTACTTCCTTCAGTGGTGACTCTGCCTCCTGTGACTCCGTTAACTACATTCGATTATAAGATGGACTAAAGGATTGTAAAACCTACCCCCATTTTCTCACCATTTCTTTGCAGATACAATTTGCGGTTTTCCAGCACATCGTACGTAAAATGAACGGTAACAAACCAACTCCTCTCCCAAAATACAAATCCCATAAAGCTTTTTATTCTTAATGCTCCCTTTTAATGAATCAATAATACAAAATGATGATGCCTCCTCACAGACCTCCATGATTTGTACTGGTCACTGCTCACCTTTTATACCTCCAGCTCCCCCGCCGGTTCTGCTGACCACCCCGGGATAACCCCCGCACCGCTCTCGCCTGCCTGTTAAATCGATCCACCTCCTCATAATCTTCTGCTCCAACTATACCTGAAATAGTAGACATTGATGTAATCAAGAAACCTTCCAGGCTTTGTCCTTATACACCTGAAAATACAGTGGAATTCCTTTAATACAACATTCATTAATCCAGAATAAATCTGATAATACACACCCCTTGAAGATGCTGGATTGAAGGAATTACCTTCTACCCTGCGGTTGTGTCTGGGTGCATAGCTGAACTGGATGTCAATTTGGCGGTTCTGCCGAGCCTCGGCGCGGTTCTTGCTGTGGCACGACGTCTTGTGCGCCTTGTAGTCGATCTCAGTCCGAAAGGCGTGAGTGAACTGCTCCGTGCTGCACCGACCCTCCTCGCACAGGAAGTGGCTCTCCCGGAAGTGCTCCCGCAGGAAGGAGTAGTCACTACGGCAGAACATATATGTAAAGTAACATCACTGGTGAAAAGACATCACTATATTTAATTTCCTTATATTGCATATGGCAGCAAGAGGCGACCACGACTCTCAGGTGGTCTTGGGGTGTGGATGGACCTTGTACGGCAGGTCTGGGGATCGTAGACTTGAACCCACAAATATCTTTATACTAAGCCGTTGTTACGAAATGCTAAGCGTTGCCCCTATATTGTGACCACTTTCACACGTGGAGAGTTTGGGGAGTTTTACATCAGAATTTGTAGCCAAAACCAGTAGAGGAACAATCAGAGGAAAAGTATAATAGAAACACGTCACCACTTCTGTATTTATCACCCACTCCTGGTTTTGGCTACAAATTCTGAGGCAAAAATACCAAATACTTAGGTGTGCGAATGGTCTGAGGCTTAGTGGCAAGCTCCGCTGTCTTTATCACCTACCTGTAGTATTCCTGGGCCCCATCGGAGTCACAAAAGTGGCAGAAATAGTGGTCCCTGCGCAAATGCTTCAGCAATTCGTCATTGTCGAGGTAGCGCTCGTCGCAGAACTTGCAGAGGGGGTGTCCCCGGTGAGAGGTGTCCTCCGGGTCCCCTTGGATGCGATGGCGAGCGAGGTCCTTACGTGAATACCATTTCCTTTCATAAGTAAAATTCTGGAAGAGCAGGACACCCCGTTAGATACGGCTGGCACGGTTAGCGCCTTAGAAGCCGATCATTGACAGAAAGAGTCTATAGGAACCTCGGCTGAAAATGCATTATAAAATGCCCAAAAATATATTCTCACCTTCAAGTGCTTTAAACAAAGCTTACAGCAGAAGAGCTCGTGATGTTTCCTCATGTGCTGCTCCAGGTCAGGAAAGGTGTGGAAGGGTCTCATCTCCGGGCAGAGGCGACATTCGTGTTGTAGTATCCGTCTGAGAACGAAAGAAGTGCGAACACAGCTGTCATGGAGACTATAGTTCTATATGGCCGAGTGTCACCTTTAAGGTACTTTACACCCGCGACGGCAGCTGGATACATCCCGCTACTTCACGTGCACGAGCACGCTCAAACGGTTACAACGGTCAACGCATCACCTTTACACGCCGCCAAGATGCCTACGCACGCTACATCTATAGCTAGCTACATCGCCGGTGTCTCAAGTAGCCATCTGTAGCTCATTTACACACCGCTATAACAGTACTATGGCGTACCTGGTGCAGCAGGCCAGCACATAGGCGTGCTACAATTGTGGATTACGAGCCGTCCGTACGCTGATAGGACGAAGCAATAACATCCTGATTGGGCAGGCAACGCAGAGGCTGAGTAATACAGCACGCTCGAGCGATTGTGTAGTGTGACTCGTCAGCTCCTTAAATATGCCTCCCTATGCAACGACTACCATCGTCATGCAGCAGCTTCCACCAATGATCGCACATGGGGCGCGGTAACACGGAGCCAGGGTCACGCCTTAGCTACATTGCAGCTACATCGCAGGCTGTCCCGAGTTCCCTTCCGTTGCCTCTTTACACGCCGATACAGCTCGCTACCATCGCGTTGTAGCCATCATTTTCGAGCAGAGCTAGGAAACAGATGTATCTGTTGCCGGCTGTAGCGTCACGTCTTCAGACGCCGCTACGACGGGCTACATTGGCGCTACAAGCTACATTTGTAGCCTGTAGCGGGATGTATCCAGCCTGCCGTCGCGGCGTGTAAAGGTACCATTAAAGTGGACACATGCTGCTCTCTCTTCCATACCAGAGTGGCCATACAGCGACTCGTCAGCTGTGCACACGTCCTAATCTAATAGTACACAATACCTGCTGGCCCGAAATCGACCCTCCGATACCCGGCAGAGGTCAACGACCCTTATCGGCAGAGCACTCACTCCCGATACAGAAGTGATCAGAGGATCTTCAGACATGAACCAGCGATACCAAGAGCAACAAATCTGCTTTGAAATTTTCCATTAGGGTGGGGGGGTCATACGCCAACTTTAGCCCCAACCAAAGTGTGCTAGGTGTCGATGCTACAATACAAGAGAGCGGAATTGCACTGTGACCCCGAGGAAACATCAAGTTGCAAAATATCCAAAGACAACAGCCTTCTAGTGACCTGCCTCTTGCAGTTTTTCTTGGGTGGTAATGTCACTCCATTCACTGGAACTGCACTGCGATGTAAAAACGACTTTGAAGCACGAGCGCATGATGGGCGTCGTGGATCAATTCTACAGGAATATAATGTCCCGTATTCTGCTCTGCAGTCACCGCTCACTTCAGACCCTCACAGACACCTATCGCTCATGCTGCAATCACAGGGAATCTCACGCTGGGTCAGACTTTGACTTCTCACTTTGGCCGTGAAATGATGCCCTCACAGAATCCTGCTGGGCTTCATCAGGTAGAAGCATTGGCCAAGTGTGAGAGGATTTCAGAGCCAGCGGACAGGTCAGAGAATTAAGCAGTAAGATCTGTATAAGGATTTTTTTTTTTATTTAGATGGCCTTCCACAGTTCACATTCATTTTGCTAAATCCACATGAAAGCAAATTGAATTAAAAATAAGAAATAAATATAAAGTAAAAAAAAAAAAAGCCCCATTTTAGCAATTGAAGATTTATGTAAAATTTCAGTAGAACTCAAATCTACTCAAATGTATTCGCTCATCTCTAGGAAAGGCGTCACTTGGACAAGTCATGAGAGGTGCAGTCTCTAGACGGCTTTACTAACTAGCAGTGCAGAGTTTCAGAGTAAGACACACATATCTGCAAAAATGCAGCAGTGTCTGACTTGTGCTGCCTATGCCTTGTCCTGGCCGTGGCCTGTGCTGCCTATGCCTTGTCCTGGCCGTGGCCTGTGCTGCCTATGCCTTGTCCTGGCCGTGGCCTGTGCTGCCTATGCCTTGTCCTGGCCGTGGCCTGTGCTGCCTATGCCTTGTCCTGGCCGTGGCCTGTGCTGCCTATGCCTTGTCCTGGCCGTGGCCTGTGCTGCCTATGCCTTGTCCTGGCCGTGGCCTGTGCTGCCTATGCCTTGTCCTGGCCGTGGCCTGTGCTGCCTATGCCTTGTCCTGGCCGTGGCCTGTGCTGCCTATGCCTTGTCCTGGCCTGTGCTGCCTATGCCTTGTCCTGGCCGTGGCCTGTGCTGCCTATGCCTTGTCCTGGCCGTGGCCTGTGCTGCCTATGCCTTGTCCTGGCCGTGGCCTGTGCTGCCTATGCCTTGTCCTGGCCGTGGCCTGTGCTTCCTATGCCTTGTCCTGGCCGTGGCCTGTGCTGCCTATGCCTTGTCCTGGCCGTGGCCTGTGCTGCCTATGCCTTGTCCTGGCCGTGGCCTGTGCTGCCTATGCCTTGTCCTGGCCGTGGCCTGTGCTGCCTATGCCTTGTCCTGGCCTGTGCTGCCTATGCCTTGTCCTGGCCGTGGCCTGTGCTGCCTATGCCTTGTCCTGGCCGTGGCCTGTGCTGCCTATGCCTTGTCCTGGCCGTGGCCTGTGCTGCCTATGCCTTGTCCTGGCCGTGGCCTGTGCTGCCTATGCCTTGTCCTGGCCGTGGCCTGTGCTGCCTATGCCTTGTCTTGGCCGTGGCCTGTGCTGCCTATGCCTTGTCCTGGCCGTGGCCTGTGCTGCCTATGCCTTGTCCTGGCTGTGGCCTGTGCTGCCTATGCCTTGCCCTGGCGGTGGTCTGGGCTGCCTATGCCTTGTCGGTGGTTTGTGCTGCCTATGCCTTGTCCTGGCAGTGGTCTGTGCTGCCTACGCCTTGTCGGTGGTCTGTGCTGCCTATGCCTTGTCGGTGGTCTGTGCTGCCTATGCCTTGTCGGTGGTCTGTGCTGCCTATGCCTTGTCCTGGCCGTGGTCTGTGCTGCCTATGCCTTGTCCTGGCCGTGGTCTGTGCTGCCTATGCCTTGTCCTGGCAGTGGTCTGTGCTGCCTATGCCTTGTCCTGGCAGTGGTCTGTGCTGCCTATGCCTTGTCCTGGCAGTGGTCTGTGCTGCCTATGCCTTGTCCTGGCAGTGGTCTGTGCTGCCTATGCCTTGTCCTGGCAGTGGTCTGTGCTGCCTATGCCTTGTCCTGGCCGTGGTCTGTGCTGCCTATGCCTTGTTCTGGCAGTGGTCTGTGCTGCCTATGCCTTGTCCTGGCAGTGGTCTGTGCTGCCTATGCCTTGTCGGTGGTCTGGGCTGCCTATGCCTTGTCCTGGCGCTGGTCTGGGCTGCCTATGCCTTGTCCTGGCCGTGGTCTGTGCTGCCTATGCCTTGTCCTGGCAGTGGTCTGTGCTGCCTATGCCTTGTCGGTGGTCTGTGCTGCCTATGCCTTGTCGGTGGCCTGTGCTGCCTATGCCTTGCCCTGGCCGTGGCCTGGGCTGCCTATGCCTTGCCCTGGCCGTGGCCTGGGCTGCCTATGCCTTGCCCTGGCCGTGGCCTGGGCTGCCTATGCCTTGCCCTGGCCGTGGCCTGGGCTGCCTATGCCTTGCCCTGGCCTGGGCTGCCTATGCCTTGCCCTGGCCGTGGCCTGGGCTGCCTATGCCTTGCCCTGGCCGTGGCCTGGGCTGCCTATGCCTTGCCCTGGCCGTGGCTGCCTATGCCTTGCCCTGGCCGTGGCCTGGGCTGCCTATGCCTTGCCCTGGCCGTGGCCTGGGCTGCCTATGCCTTGCCCTGGCCGTGGCCTGGGCTGCCTATGCCTTGCCCTGGCCGTGGCCTGGGCTGCCTATGCCTTGCCCTGGCCTGGGCTGCCTATGCCTTGCCCTGGCCTGGGCTGCCTATGCCTTGCCCTGGCCTGGGCTGCCTATGCCTTGTCCTGGCCGTGGCCTGGGCTGCCTATGCCTTGTCCTGGCCGTGGCCTGGGCCGCCTATGCCTTGTCCTGGCCGTGGCCTGGGCTGCCTATGCCTTGTCCTCGCCGTGGCCTATGCTGCCTATGCCTTGTCCTGGCCGTGGTCTGTACTCCCCGTGATCTGTGCTGTATGGATCTTCGCTTTGGTTCCCTTAATCGTTTTCTCACCTGAACAGAGAGAAGAGTTTGCTGTCGCTGAAGTAGATGTCGTGTTTCCTCTCACTGCATCTGGGAGGTGTCAATACTTAAGAAGGGAGCAACTCTCTTCACAAACACGACCTGTAAAGACGAGGCCAGAAGAGACATATTCATACCAGGTAAAACAGAATACTCCAAAGCTGCGAGACAACGAAGCACAAGATGATCTTCAAGGAAAACAACACTCCTGCACACAGACTTTACAGGTAGTTGTGAATATACTTTTGATCTTAAACCCTTTATCCAGGAGCAGAAACACAACGTTTCTCTCTTTCAGACCCAGCGGCACCAGGACGATGGGATGTGTCCGGGGGTACAACTCTGCTCCATTGAAGTGTATTAAAAGAGCTGCAACCCACAGTCAGAGGTGGCACCAATGCTGAAAGAAAGCAGCCATGTTTTTCTAATCTTGGAAGTCCCTTTTTAGGTCTCATCTTTCTGGTTTTTGCAACAAATTCATCTAAACGGCGCACAACGTTCAATGTATCTTTTACATGTTCATTAAGACATGAGGAGAAAGTGAAACCTAAGAGTAGAACGTGAAAAAAAAAGGGCCAAAACATCCCCGGGCAGATTGAGTGAACACGTCAGTGGGATCGGAGGGATGGCGGCGGACCAGCACGACCAGTACCGTGACTCACAGGAGAAAGGTCAATGGTAATCACTCACTTATAAGTGTTCTGACACTGACGGGAGGTGTGTACAGCCATGTGACCCTGCCCTGAGGACAGACAGGGCGGCACAGGACGGACTGTCAGAATCAGCAAAACCAAGTGTCAACTTAAGCCACCAGGGGTCAAGGCCGCTCCTCCGGCCTCACTAAATCCATCACTTTATCAGAGGGATCTCATTTATGAGACGAGTGGACCTGTCAGTCTTAACGGTTTCTGTGAGATAAGTGGCGTCAGATGTCATGTGGACGCTTATCTCCTTTCTTCAATCCTAGAAAGTCAGGGAAGGCTGTGATCGGACATCACACAAGGAACAGCATTATTGTGAAGCTACAACTCCCATCTGCCCAGACAGTATGTTGGGAGTTGGAGTTGTCCAGGGAGATGTGATGAGGTAGGGCTGCTCCTCGCCAGGTCAGTACGCACCTTGTCCAGCTCCTCCCGGCACACGGCACAATACTTTTGCTCGCACAGCACCCGCATCTTGGTGGAGCAGCGGTAGCAGATGGGGTGGTCACACTTCCCAATAGCGAAAACATCCAGCTCCTGACAGCACAAGACACAATTCCCCTCCAAATCCAAGGTTTTTCCAGACTTTGCCATGGTCTGTGGGCAAGAGACAAAGGCTCCGAACAGGGCAGTGGTGAGAGCAGCAACGGGTAAGGGTAGTGAGGGGGTGGGCTGATCACTAGGGGGGCTGCACTAGTGAGGAGGGTGGGCTGATTACCTGGGGTGCTGCACTAGTGAGGAGGGTGGGCTGATCACCTGGGGTGCTGCACTAGTGAGGAGGGTGGGCTGATCACCTGGGGTGCTGCACTAGTGAGGAGGGTGGGCTGATCACCTGGGGTGCTGCACTAGTGAGGAGGGTGGGATGATCACTAGGGGGGCTACACTAGTGAGGAGGGAGGGATGATCACTAGGGGGGCTGCACTAGTGAGGAGGGAGGGATGATCACTAGGGGGGCTGCACTAGTGAGGAGGGTGGGATGATCACCTGGGGGGCTGCACTAGTGAGGAGGGTGGGATGCTCACTGGGGTGCTGCACTAGTGAGGAGGGTGGGATGATCACTAGGGGGGCTGCACTAGTGAGGAGGGGGGTGATCACTAGGGGGCTGCACTAGTGAGGGGGAGGATGATCACTAGGGGGGCTGCACTAGTGAGGAGGGAGGAATGATCACTAGGGGGGCTGCACTAGTGAGAAGGGAGGATGATCACTAGGGGGGCTGCACTAGTGAGGAGGGAGGGATGATCACTAGGGGGGCTGCACTAGTGAGGAGGGAGGGATGATCACTAGGGGGGCTGCACTAGTGAGGAGGGTGGGCTGATCACTAGGGGGGCTGCACTAGTGAGGAGGGTGGGCTGATCACTAGGGGGCTGCACTAGTGAGGAGGGTGGGCTGATCACTAGGGGGCTGCACTAGTGAGGAGGGTGGGCTGATCACTGGGGGCTGCACTAGTGAGGAGGGTGGGCTGATCACCTGGGGGCTGCACTAGTGAGGAGGGTGGGCTGATCACCTGGGGGGCTGCACTAGTGAGGAGGGTGGGCTGATCACCTGGGGGGCTGCACTAGTGAGGAGGGTGGGCTGATCACCTGGGGGGCTGCACTAGTGAGGAGGGTGGGCTGATCACCTGGGGGCTGCACTAGTGAGGAGGGTGGGATGATCACCTGGGGGGCTGCACTAGTGAGGAGGGGGGATGATCACTAGGGGGGCTGCACTAGTGAGGAGGGAGGGATGATCACTAGGGGGGCTGCACTAGTGAGGAGGGTGGGATGATCACTAGGGGGGCTACACTAGTGAGGAGGGTGGGATGATCACTGGGGGGCTGCACTAGTGAGGAGGGTGGGATGATCACTGGGGGCTGCACTAGTGAGGAGGGTGGGATGATCACTGGGGGCTGCACTAGTGAGGAGGGTGGGATGATCACTAGGGGGCTGCACTAGTGAGGAGGGTGGGATGATCACCTGGGGGGCTGCACTAGTGAGGAGGGTGGGCTGATCACCTGGGGGGCTGCACTAGTGAGGAGGGTGGGCTGATCACCTGGGGGGCTGCACTAGTGAGGAGGGTGGGCTGATCACCTGGGGGGCTGCACTAGTGAGGAGGGTGGGCTGATCACCTGGGGGGCTGCACTAGTGAGGAGGGTGGGCTGATCACCTGGGGGGCTGCACTAGTGAGGAGGGTGGGCTGATCACCTGGGGGGCTGCACTAGTGAGGAGGGTGGGCTGATCACCTGGGGGGCTGCACTAGTGAGGAGGGTGGGCTGATCACCTGGGGGGCTGCACTAGTGAGGAGGGTGGGCTGATCACCTGGGGGGCTGCACTAGTGAGGAGGGTGGGCTGATCACCTGGGGGGCTGCACTAGTGAGGAGGGTGGGCTGATCTATAGAGGGCTGCACTAGTGAGGAGGGTGGGCTGATCACTAGGGGCTGCACTAGTGAGGAGGGTGGGCTGATCACTAGGGGGCTGCACTAGTGAGGAGGGTGGGCTGATCACTAGAGGGCTGCACTAGTGAGGAGGGTGGGCTGATCACCTGGGGGGCTGCACCTGTGAGGTGGGTGGGCTGATACCTGGGGGGCTGCACTAATGAGGAGGGTGGGCTGATTATCTGGGGGCTGCACTAATGAGGAGGGTGGGCTGATCACCTGGGGGGCTGCACTAGTGAGGAGGGTGGGCTGATCTATAGAGGGCTGCACTAGTGAGGAGGGTGGGCTGATCTATAGAGGGCTGCACTAGTGAGGAGAGTGGGCTGATCACTGGGGGGCTGCACCTGTGAGGTGGGTGGGCTGATCAACTGGGGGGCTGCACTAGTGAGGAGGGTGGGCTGATCAATAAGAGGTCTGACCTGGTGACGATACAGTGGAGTTCCCGGGGTCTGAGCTGAGGTCGCCCGGATACCTGGGGAGGTCCCCGGCACAGTCCGCAGTGTAGGCCGGAGAGCGGCAGGGAGCGCTGGGCTGAGCGATACCGGAGGAGTCTCCGCTGAGTCCTCGGGAGCTCCCGCCTGACGTTACACGCTCCGGGTGGACGCGGCACCGACTCTCGCTCCGAGCAGCGCGCACACGTTACCGGCTAAGCGACGTCACGCAGCTGACGCATCCCGCCGGAAGTGAACCATAGAGTGCGACTGCGCGCAGGATAGAGCGCCCACCGCAGATGACACTCACTGTGCCGCCGGAGGACTCATCTCTACCACCTTTGCTAAATGTCGCCCCCCTGGTGGTGACGGCGGAACATTGCAATGTGCTGATAAGCCTGTGTGGTTATAACCATGTTAGCAGTGTGAGGAGGTGGATATACCGGCCATGATCCCTGTGGACACCAATGTTATTATGTGGCATCCCAGGGTCCAATTGACACAGTGTCACTATCGCCCCCGGGTGGTGGTGTCACACTGAGAGCACCAGAGGGTATCCACACCAGACAGAAACCACACACACCTTCCTGCCTCCAGGCCTGAAGGGGGAGACCAAGACCTGGATTCAGGATGAGCTCCCCTATAAATTCTGGTCAGGGGTTGAGTTAGTCAGTTTAGTTCCTAGGAGGACTGAGGAAGACATCCTGGGGACTGGAGCAGTGCTAAGCTTGTCCCAGGCAGCGCAGTCTAGTGTGAGGTATCTAAGAGTCTGAGGGAGTGGAAGAACACCTGAGGAGCAGAGCGGTGTCGTGCTCACCCCGGAGGAGAAGTGCCACAGAACAGATACCGGAGTCCGAGGCTGTGCAGGGCCAAACGACCTGGCAGCCAATACCGGAAGGTGGGGAATGCAAAGTCCCCCAGCCACACTGTGCCCGGAGGCAAAGTAGCGTAAAAAGCCCAAGAACAGCTGCCTGAGACGTGGGGCTAGAGAAGGACTCGATCTGCCTGCCATACCGGCACCAAGCAGGAGACAGAGAGAGGGCCAGCAGCTCAGCTAAAGCAGCAGCAGGGACCTACCAACAAGGTGCAGCAGGGAGGGCTCAGAACCTGTCGGGTTAGGAGAACCCCGAGTTGCTCTCAGGTGCATGGACCCCATATACCATCACCTGTCGGTATTCCAGCTGCACCAGTAAAAGGACTGAGGAACCAACAAACCGTGAGTCTGTCTGTTGCTTTGTGCTCACCATCCTGCGCCCTACACCCTTACCATATCCACTGCCCTGAGGATCCGCTCCATCCCAGCTGCCCATCCACCATCCCCAGAGGTTCTGCAGCAGCAGTGGCCACCTATAGACACAAACTACAGGTGGCGTCACAAATAACTTTTATCACCCCCTTCCCTATCAAGCCAATAACTTCCTTAACAACAGAACCCAGGGTCATGGAAGCCGGGTCTCGACCTCTGTGACTCTTGTGGCGTTACGACAGACAACTCCCTAATCCTTTAACCCCCCTCTTTATTGACTTCCCATCCGGGTGGCCATGGACCGGATCACACCACCGAGACATCCCCCCAGACACTCGAGGACATTGAGGGGCCCGACTCTGACTCCCCCACAGCCCGCACGGGGCGGGTCATATCAGGATAGGAGCAGAGGCAGAGCACTGCATTGATTGATTCAGCACTGCCATGGTCTCCTCTCCCCCATATCGACTTGGTAGCTTCCTGTTCCCTGAAACGTTAGCACTATGCATGACTGAAATTCTCTGTCCCTGAAGGGAGGGGTGAGTGCTGAGGAGCAGATATGATTTTATTGATTTATAAGAGATCTATATATCCTAGAACTGCAGTGTCCAGCTCTGCTTCATCATGTAGGAGGACAGGGACAAATGTAATAGCAGGATTCATTTCATTTTATCTGGAATCCATTTTGTCTTTGTGTGATAATCTTTGCTATGTATTTCTGCAGTGCTGGGCAGAAAGAGAATTCCAATGTTTATGTTAGATAAGGACATACAGAGTTCTTTTGTTAGAAGCGAAAGTAAGAAGTATGATAATCCTAGGACTTGAAGAATACACCCACCTGTGTGTATAGAAAGTAACATAAACCAGCAGTATGCATGTGTGGCGCCCCTATGGCAAATCGCCACAGGGAGGTACTGCACCCCAAACAGAAGGTGTAGGTCCTCCATAGCGGCGGATATGGAGGACCCTACAGGGTCTGCACCCAACACCCACACAATAGGCCACCCTAGTACAGGGGACCGTATATTCAGTAGGTCCAAGGGGTGGAGCCTAGAGGAGCGGGAGACGAGGAGTGACAGTTAGGAAGCTAGTCAGTCAGTCGGTGAAAGACAGCAAGGAAGACGGACGCAGGGGACCCTGCGACCGTGACAGGAGGGCACCTCTTAGGAGAGAGGAGATCCAGACAACGAAGGGGACACCCCATGACTGGTTGGAGCCGGCTGGAGAAAGTCCGGGTTACCACCGGTACACCGGGACCGAGGCGGATAGTTAATGGTTTATTCCTAACCGCAGACCGGCAGGCTGTGGGCCCGACATAAGGGAGCCACAGCACCACGAAACTAAATCCCCACCTCTGTCCCAAACTGGGTCCAAGACACTAACAAGAGAAGGACTAAATACCGGTGACGGGAGGGTTCATCTTCTCACCGCTCCCGTATGTACCGGAAAGGAGTCAGGAGTACCTTGTAGTAACAGACCTGGGTACCGGTGAACGGGCTAGAGAGCAGTGAACCAACAGCCACTGGGAGTAGAGACCAAGAAAGTTACTAAAGGAGACACCTTTGACAGACCTTGGAAAAGCCTCCAAAATCCACGGCTTCAATCCCCGTTAAACCAGACTGTACCGTGTACCGATGTTACCTGGTGCAAGTAAAGAACTGTTTGAGCTGGTGTCCGGTCTCCTCTCATCCGCCACCTGGAGGGCCTCTACGGCATCACAGATGTGAGGACTACTACTCCCCTCATCCACCCCGCTGCCCTGAGGTAAAGCACCACCTGTGGGGAGCTGTACTACCAAAGCTGCATTCCCATCACCTCAGCGGCCGGCCGCAGTGCTGGTAACCCTATTACCAGGTACCACAGGTGGCGTCACGTTACAAATCCCCCATCATCATCACCCCCACCCGCCACTGAGGATCCAGGGCACGGAACCGGAAACCGAACAGCCATGATCCCCACCGAAGTAACCACCTGTCCCGGTATCCGAGTACCCCCTACCCTGGCGACCGACTCACATGTATGCTAATATCTATAGATAAGCTCAGCCAATTGTAATGTTACAATGTATGTCTTTATAAGTTTGAGACAATGCAATAAACACTCAGCATTGAGACAAAAAGCTGCTTCTTCTGATACTTGCTGTCTCAGGGGGGCTGCTGTGTTGCATACAAGATCTCAATGATTTAATTTGGAGCACACACACAAAGGTCTTATAGGTCCCATGCTAAATGGCGACGACACAGTGCAAAAGGTTTTTATCTCCCCGGAGTTCCCCTTTAATGTTTGGGACAAGCCCAGAGTGGGAGGGGCCAGACTAAAGGGTCAGAGACCATTTCCTGTCAGGAGGACACATAGGGCCCAACATGCTATAGTGACAGTGAAGCCCCCCAGGCAGGGGTACTCAGATCTCGGACGGGGATGCTGTCACTGGTGGCCTGGTCCGAGTCTGTGGCCCTGGTGGTCAACTGAAAATAAAATAATAAAATAGTACAGTCTCATGACACCACTTGCAGTTCTGGTGATGCTCACCAGCGCCGCTATCAGACCGCCGGGGATGATGGTATTGCCGGTGCAGATTCCCGTGCCAGCTTTGTGCAGAAAAGAAAAAAACTCTGAGGCTTGTTAGCTCTATACTTTACTGGCAACTGGTTACAATGGTATTCAAGTTCACAGTTATACAGTCTTTGCGGGTAGCTGGCCGGGTAGTCACTGAGGAGAATAACGTCTCTTTGAGGCTCCCAGAGTGTACCTACTGCTTTCCTTCACTGTCCCGTTACTTTCCTTGCGCCTCCTTACTTCCTTGCACAGCCCACTTGTCTACCAGGCCCGTCAGGTGCTATGAGGTAGCCTTCTTCTCTTCTAAGGGTCTCAACCCTATTTAGTGATTCTGGTGGGGCTACATGTTCTGGATGGGGGGTCGGGGCTATTAGATAGACCCATGACCTACCGGTGTTGATGGCTCCTGCACTGCGACTCGGAGCTGGTTCTCCGTTGTGGACTAGGATTCCCCCGGACTGTCGATAAGGTCCGGCACTGGGTCTCCTTCTTCCGTCTGGGCCGCTGTTCCTTTCAGGCGCCCTTCCTGGGGGTCCTCTTTAGGGTGTCCTCCTTGCTTCGTCCCTCAGACTAGACTAGATCTGTCTTTTAGTTTCCCGCTTCTCCCTTCCCTAACTCTCTTCCCACCGGTCACCCTGGTAATGGGTTGCCAATTGGTCCTAGTCTAGGTGTAGGGATGCCTGGATGAGAGCCTCAGGTTGATGATACACTCCCCAATGACAGGAATACCTCACACTCTGTTGTGGGTGCAGTACCCCTACTGTGGCGCACTGACCAGTGGGGCGCCACAACAGACCTAAGGTCTGGCAAGAGAACAGAGTCTGATGAATGGGTGTCCCTAGATGGAGAGGAGACTGAGGATAGCGAGATCCTGGAGAGAGAGTGAGGAAGATACAGAGAGGAGACCAAGGATAGCGAGATCCTGGAGAGAGAGTGAGCAAGATACAGAGAGGAGACCAAGTATAGCGAGATCCTGGAGAGAGAGTGAGCGAGATACAGAGAGGAGACCAAGGATAGCAAGATCCTGGAGAGAGAGTGAGCGAGATACAGAGAGGAGACCAAGGATAGCGAGATCCTGGAGAGAGAGTGTGGCGCCCCTGCGTACAGGAGGCCACAGAAGGGAACTGCAGCCAGGCAGGTAGGACAACAGTAAACACTACACCCTCACAGCCCACATACCCACGCATAGAAGGGGTTACATCCAGCCCTGAGGTTAGACACTATATGAGACCAGAGGGGTGGTGGATGAGGAGTGGATTGGGCACACCAGAGGTCAGGTGACTGACAGTATATAGAGAGGGGGAGGAGTGAAGGAGTTCAGTAAGCCATGGTGCTGAGATGCAAAGACCAAGAGCAGCAGAGTGAGCTGAGATAGAAAGGCCACAGAACAGCAGGAGGTTGAGCTGAAGCTGAGCAGGAGAGAGCCACACTGCCTGGAAGAGCCTAGCAGAGGAGCGCCGACCCGTACTGAGCCAGTGCGAGCCAGATGGGGGGGAAAGCCCGTCCGATGCCGAGACCACCAGGAGTGTGAGAGAGCCGAGAGGGACGGTGTAACCCGGGGCCCTGGAATTACAGCTCAAGCAACCAACTGCAGGCGGGGTAGCCCTCATATTTACTGGAAGGAACAGAGAGGAAGGAGCCTGGTAGTTTAATGCTGTGGACTACTGCAGGCTGGGCTAGAGCAGAGTGTCAGCTCTGAAGGGGACCGACGATTTACCCGGTATCCCCAGATTCACTGACGGGGAGCTTCAATTTCAGGCTGGAGTTCCTAACCCAAAGGACAGGCAGCTAAGTGACGCATTAGGACTCACAGAAGCCCGAGTCACCGCCATACTGTCCAGCGTTCACACACACCCATGAGGAAGAGAAGTAAAAGCCCGGAAAGGTACACTAAGAGACTGTGTGAGGGGTCACAAGGAGAGAGGAGCCTGGCTGCAGGAGAGAAGGGAACCCGGAAAGGGAGTAGAGAGCAACTGTGTGCTAACAACTGTGAATAACCTGTAACTTGCTTGAAGGACCTTAAGTAAAGCCTTGGAAACTCTGAACAGCCTCTTGCCTACTTCCATCTGCAGACCCTTTCTCCCATACAGGCTTGCACCAAGAAGACCTCAACCTGCAGAGCCACAGCCTGTCAGCACCAACGCTGAGGAGAGATCCCTGCAGTGTCTGCAAGTAAGTGTGCTTGAACAACACACACACACCATAGACTTTAACCCTTGCTGCCCCGGGGGATACAGTTCCCCCCACTGGAACTATACCATCCCCGCTGCCATTCCATCACCCCCGGAGGTTCTGCAGCAGCCGCGGCCCATCACTGGCCGCACCAAGTGGGTGGCGTCACCCGTGACATATCCCTTGTAAATATTCCCCTTTTATTGTGCTGAGCCAGGGACACGGTCCGGACAAGGCCACCAGTGACATCCCCAGCAGCAGATCGGTCCGGTACCGAGTACCCCACGTCCCTTGGGGCTCCACAAGAGTGAGTGAGATACAGAGAGGAGACTGAGGATAGCGTGATCCCGAAGAGAGAGTGGGCAAGATACATAGAGGAGACCGAGGATAGTGAGATCCTGGAGAGAGAGAGTGAGCGAGATACAAAGAGGAGACTGAGGATAGTGAGATCCTGGAGAGAGTCAGCGAGATACAGAGAGGAGACTGAGGATAGCGAGATCCTGGAGAGAGTCAGCGAGATACAGAGAGGAGACTGAGGATAGCGAGATCCTGGAGAGAGAGTGAGCAAGATACAGAGAGGAGACTGAGGATAGTGAGATCCTGGAGAGAGAGTGAGCAAGATACATAGAGGAGACCAAGGATAGTGAGATCCTGGAGAGAGAGTGAGTGAGATACAGAGAGGAGACTGAGGATAGTGAGATCCTGGAGAGAGAGTGAGCGAGATACAGAGAGGAGACCGAGGATAGCGAGATCCTGGAGAGAGAGTGAGCGAGATACAGAGAGGAGACCAAGGATAGCGAGATCCTGGAGAGAGTAAGCAAGATACATAGAGGAGACCGAGAATAGTGAGATCCTGGAGAGAGAGTGAGCAAGATACAGAGAAGATAGCGAGATCCGGAGAGAGAGTGAGCAAGATACAGAGAGGAGACCAAGGATAGCGAGATCCTGGAGAGAGAGTGAGCGAGATACAGAGAGGAGACTGAGGATAGTGAGATCCTGGAGAGAGAGTGAGCGAGATACAGAGAGGAGACCAAGGATAGCGAGATCCTGGAGAGAGAGTGAGCAAGATACAGAGAGGAGACAAAGATAGTGAGATCCTGGAGAGAGAGTGAGCGAGATACAGAGAGGAGACTGAGGATAGTGAGATCCTGGAGAGAGAGTGAGCAAGATACAGAGAAGATAGCGAGATCCCGGAGAGAGAGTGGGAAGATACAGAGAGGAGACCAAAGATAGTGAGATCCTGGAGAGAAGAGTGAGCAAGATACAGAGAGGAGACCAAGGATAGTGAGATCCTGGAGAGAGAGTGAGCAAGATACAGAGAGGAGACCGAGGATAGCGAGATCCTGGAGAGAGAGTGAGCGAGATACAGAGAGGGGACAGAGGATAGCGAGATCCTGGAGAGAGAGTGTGAGCGAGATACAGAGAGGAGACCATGTATAGCGAGATCCTGGAGAGAGAGAGTGAGCAAGATACAGAGAGGAGACCGAGGATAGCAAGATCCTGGAGAGAGAGTGAGCGAGATACAGAGAGGAGACTGAGGATAGCGAGATCCTGGAGAGAGAGAGTGAGCAAGATACAGAGAGGAGACCGAGGATAGCAAGATCCTGGAGAGAGAGTGAGCGAGATACAGAGAGGAGACCAAGGATAGCGAGATCCTGGAGAGAGAGTGAGCAAGATACAGAGAGGAGACTGAGGATAGTGAGATCCTGGAGAGAGAGTGAGGAAGATACAGAGAGGAGACCAAGGATAGTGAGATCCTGGAGAGAGAGAGTGAGCAAGATACAGAGAGGAGACCGAGGATAGCAAGATCCTGGAGAGAGAGTGAGCGAGATACAGAGAGGAGACCAAGGATAGCGAGATCCTGGAGAGAGAGAGTGAGCAAGATACAGAGAGGAGACCGAGGATAGCAAGATCCTGGAGAGAGAGTGAGCGAGATACAGAGAGGAGACCAAGGATAGCGAGATCCTGGAGAGAGAGTGAGCAAGATACAGAGAGGAGACCGAGGATAGCAAGATCCTGGAGAGAGAGTGAGCGAGATACAGAGAGGGGACAGAGGATAGCGAGATCCTGGAGAGAGAGTGAGCGAGATACAGAGAGGAGACTGAGGATAGCGAGATCCTGGAGAGAGAGTGAGCAAGATACAGAGAAGATAGCGAGATCCTGGAGAGAGAGTGGGGAAGATACAGAGAGGAGACCTGTCAAAGGATTGACCGAAGGGCTAAGTGACTGAGAGGAGACGTTGTGTCACTGTACCAATATAAAATAGGAAGGGGGAACAAGAGACGCAATAGTGCCCTATCACTCAGACACTAAGAGATGAGAGGTATATTGTCAAAACCACTCACCTATTCCAGTTGTGATGACCCACAACTGGCTTGAAGGCATATAATCAATACCGGCTGCTGCAGGACCTCCACCAACCACTCGCACGTGGGAAGACTCTCAGGAAGCTGGGAAAAGGTGTGTGACAGTCCGCGCCACCGGGTACCAAAGAAATCACCTGGGATGCAGGAAGTTATTTCAAGCTTTGTCATTATTCTCCAACATGTTTCAGCGCTCCACCTGGCGCCTTCCTCAGGGATATCCCTGAGGAAGGCGCCAGGTGGAGCGCTGAAACATGTTGGAGAATAAAGACAAAGCTTGAAATAACTTCCTGCATCCCAGGTGATTTCTTTGGTACCCGGTGGCGCGGACTGTCACACACCTTTTCCCAGCTTCCTGAGAGGAGACGTGTCCTCCCCAGCACAAGACCACACACACAGCCAGGACCTCCACTTTCATATAAAGTGCTGGGGCGTAAGAGATGACCACCGCCCACCACATCAAATGAGCGATGACCGGAGCCGGAGTCCCTTTCGCTGCTCTGTGCTCGTCTCAGCTGCTTTGTGACAATACAGACAATTAAACATTGTGATTTTTTTGAGGACGTTTGTTTTTTGTCGCTTTAGGTTTTTTCCTCCCCTTCTTCCATCACTCTTTTAGTTTTGTCCACATTGTGATTTTCAATAACACCATCCAATTCACCATATTATGGACTGAAAAAAGGAAAAACGAATATAAGTGTGATGAGATAGTAACAAAATGCAATTCCACCATTTTTTTACGGCATTCATTGTTTGGTAAAAATGACCAGACAACATGATTCTCCCGGACAGTGATACCAAATATATCACTGCATATAGAGACAGCCATATAGAGGCACTGTATATAGAGGCACTCTCTCTCAGGCACCGTATATGGAGGAACTCTCTGGCAGGCACCGTATATGGAGGCACTCTCTGCCAGCACTGTATATGGAGGCACTGTGTCAGCACTGTATATGGAGGAACTTTCTGGCGGGCACTGTATATGGAGTCACTGTGTCAGGGACTGTATATGGAGGCACTCTCTGTCAGCACTGTATGATGTGGAGGCACTATATATGGAGTCACTGTGTCAGGGACTGTATATGGAGGCACTCTCTGTCAGCACTGTATGATGTGGAGGCACTCTCTGGCAGGCACTATATATGGAGTCACTGTGTCAGGCACTGCATATGGAGGCACTCTGGTAGACACTGTATATGGAGGCACTCTGGTAGACACTGTATATAGAGGCACTCTGGTAGACACTGTATATGGAGGCACTCTGGTAGACACTGTATATAGAGGCACTCTGGTACACACTGTATATGGAGGCACTCTGGTAGACACTGTATATAGAGGCACTCTGGTACACACTGTATATGGAGGCACTCTGGTAGACACTGTATATAGAGGCACTCTGGTACACACTGTATATGGAGGCACTCTGGTAGACACATTATATGAAGGCCAGTGGCGTAACTTCAGGTCTCGGGGCCCCAATGCGAAAGCTCCAACGGGGCCCTTAATTATTGCAAATCTTTAGTAGTATTAGTCTTTTTCTATGGGCCAAAGGGACTTTTGGGGCCCCCTAGGCTGCAGGGCCCAGGTGCGATCGCAACCCCTGCACCTATTGTAGTTACGCCCCTGATGAGGGCATTTTGGTAGACACATTATATGAAGGCACTCTCTGGCAGGCAGTGTATATGGAGGCACTCTGGTACGCACTGTATACGGAGGCACTCTGGTACGCACTGTATACGGAGGCACTCTGGTAGGCACTGTATATGGAGGCACTATATATGGCAGCAACTATTTGGCAAGCACAGTATATGGTGATGCCTATGTGGCAAAATGGGAAGCCCTCGTTTAATTTCAGACCATATGGATTATGGATTAACCAGGGAATGTGAATGGCTGCTGCCCAAGAAGAAGTAATTTGTATTGCAGTGCTTGTTGTGAGAAGCGGCTGAGCTGCAATTTATGATATGAACTAAATATTTCAGCAATAAACGGTGAAATGTGACCAAAAAAAACAGAACTTTGCAACATTTGCATTTGTCTGCAGTTAGTGGTTGCCCACACTAGGTGGCACCATGCTCCATGCAGAGCAATGTCTGCCTATCAGTCTGTCATGTATACTGATCCTGTGTCTGCGCTGCTGCATATAATGTACAGATTTCATACATGGCTGATCTTTCTTCAGTGTTTAGGACTGTGTAGATCTCATATAACTCATATACGTCTCTCTGTGCTGTGAAAACAAGGCCCAGTCTGAGGTGAAATCTTGGTTGCTATGAAGTTCTTCTTTGACGACCACAATCTTCTATACGGGGTCGTCAGGTACATAGTTATTTGCAACCATTTTACCTCACGATACTAAGTAAACTGAGTCAGAGGAGGATTTTCAGGACTTTACAGGCCTCGCTTTTATCTCTAGCCGCCATCTTGGCCAAATACTTTCTTTGGTGACCATGTTTCATGACAATAGGCGGCCATTTTGTGTGGAGTCTTGTCTTGGTCCTGATCTTTGAGTCTGGAAAAATAAAATTTTGAGTGACTGTTATAATAAATAGATGCCTATTTTACGGTTATATATCACCAGTGATTTTGTCTATCTGAGGTAAACACTTTTAGCCATTCTCTGATGACCACAATCTTCTATATGCGGTCGTCAGGAAGATAGTTTCGTAGCAACCATTTTACCTCAGAATACTAAGTAAACTGAGTCAGAGTAGGGTGTTGAAGGCTTTTCATGACCCCACAGGCCTCACTTTTATCTCTAGTGGCCATATTGGCCATATCCTTTCTTTTGGTGACAATGTTTCATGACAATAGGCGGCCATTTTGTGTGGAGTCTTGCTCGTCCTGATCTTTGAGTCAGTGAATTTTATAATAAATGGCTGCCTATTTTACGGTTATCTATCACCAATGATTCTGTCCATCTGAGGACACACTTTTAGCCATTCCCTGATGACCACAATCTTCTATACGCGGTCGTCAGGAAGATAGTTCGTAGCAACCATTTTACCTCAGAATACTAAGTAAACTGAGTCAGAGTAGGGTGTAGAAGGCTTTTCATGACCCCACAGGCCTCACTTTTATCTCTAGCGGCCATATTGGCAATATCCCTTCTTTGGTGACAATGTTTCATGGCAATAGGCGGCCATTTTGTGTGAGTCTTGTCTTGGTCCTGATCTTCGAGTCTGGGAAAATCGCATTTTGAGTGACTTTTATAATAAATGGCCGCCTATTTTACGGTTATCTATCACGAATGATCTTTTCCATCTGAGGGACGCACTTTTAGCCGTTAATTAGTAGAATTATCTATGGAGTTTTCCGTTCCTCACATCAAGCCTTCATCGTTAACTTTTTAATCCACTCCATACAAATTAACCCCCGGAGGCTGTGCAGAAAGCCCCGATATGAGACGTTCTGCTAAAAACCCTGACACATCTTTCTTCTGGGATAATTGTTCTGCGGCGGAGTCATCCTGAAGACTGACAATCCTGTCATGTATAAAGTGGGACTAACTGGAAAATGAGTCTATTACCGGGAACAAAAAGCCACGCGAACGTAATGAGTCAGGAGGGGATCGCGGGATTATTTGCGCACACACTGAATTTATGATGGCGCTGGAGTAATGGAGCTTGGTGATGGCGCCGCTCCGGAAGTCACAGACTGTAAAATGTCATTCTGCGCCGACAGTCAACGCTTCTCCCGCCTCATCGGCTTCTGAAATCCAATTAAAATATGAGATCGATTCCTCGTGTCACAATTTTTCAAAGGGATGTGACCTATTTAATAGTCCGGAGTGAAGACATCTTACCCTTCTTGGAGATGGAGCATCCCATAGACATGCGGAAAATTCACGCGATATGATCGATCACGCTGATATTTTCCAACCCATCATCCATGAATTATGGAAATAAGGGCTATTGGTGGAAGGCAAATGTCTTATTTTATTTTTTTATCGTAGCCATCATGGAAATTTCTTTGGTGATCTTCGCAATGATAAGAATGAATTTTCAAAGGGACCAACATATCTGAGCGTGTTATTAAATGAATGGCCAACCGTGTAATTCATGGATGGGTTGGGTTGTTCCTACTGGGTTTCCATCAAATTCGGTTGCCTTGTCCATCAGGACGGATGGTATCTGCGGAGGGGACTAAGAATGACATCTTTAATATGGATGCAAAAGCATTATCTTGTAAAAGTGGCTATCTTCTGTTTAAGAAATAGCACCACTCTTGTCTATAGGACATGTCAGGTACTGCAGCTTCTCCCAATCATTTAAATGGGACCTGTCACTTGACAATTTTTCTACCTGGCGTAAATGCCGCTGTTCTCCTGAATCCGTCATTGGCTTTCTTTTGCTCCTGTGCCTCTCCGTTCTTGACTTTTTATGGCCCCGTCTTCTTTGAATGTTTGTTAGTCAAGTGGGTGTGGTCCTCAACTTGTCTTGAAAATCACACCCACTTGACTAGCAAGACTAGAGTTATACACGGGGAAGAGAGGGCCATATCTCAGGAATGGAAAAGCACACGAACAAAAGTAAGGCAACGCTGGATTCAGGAGAACAGCGGCATTTACGCCAGGGGGGAAAAAGCCATATTTAAAGGAAGTGATAGGTCCACTTTAAATAAGGATAAGCTGATGTATTAGTATAAGACAATGGATAAGAATGGCACAGTTTCATCCCTATTTACTGTAAGCGAACTGGGATAAGCAATATCTAACCCAGCACATGAACAGATGTGTTTCGGAAAATGATGCTGTCTTTTTAATCCTGGATAATTCCTTTATGATAGCCACAAATTTTGAATATCGAAGTTCAATTATTTGTTTATCATCTGTCAGCCCTTACTCTCCTATTAACAGCTTTTCAATAGGTCAATGGAGGAGGTGAGCGACCTAAACACTTCTACTAAACACTTGTACTTTGAACACTTGTTTGAGACTCTTCCAAAGCCAAGAATTACAGCAGGTGAAATAATTATTGAACACCTCACCAATTTTCTAAATAAATGTATTTCTAAACCTGCTATTGACATGAAGTTCTCACCAGATGTCAGTAACAACCCATCCAATCAAACATTAGGGATGTGTAATAATGAGAAATGACACAGGGAGAAAGAATTGAACACATGACGAAAGAGAGGTGCAAAAAGCCATGGAAAGTCCCGACACCAGCTAAAATCTATCAGTAATTAGAAAGCAATCCTGCCACTTAATGAAAAATAATGATAGCTGGTTCAACTGATGGCCTATAACAAGTAGCCACACATAAAACATCTCATGATGAGTAATACCAGTGAGCTGTCTCAAAACTTTCACAATTTAATTGTTGAAAATTGTACTGATGTCATTGGTTAAAGAAACATGTCTAAACTACTGAAGGTTCCAGTGATCACTGCTGGTGCCCATTCTGGAAGTAGAAAGAACATAATTTCAAGTCACCCCAAAAACACCAACAGTGAAGTGTGGAGGTGGGAATATCATGGTGTGCAGCAGTTTTTCTGGTTACAGCACAGGCAAACGACATATAATTGAATGAAGGATGACTGGACAAATGTACTGAGACATTCCTGATACAAATCTGCTCCATCTACCAGGATGATGAAGATAAAACGAGGGCGGACATTCCACCAGACAATGATCCCAAACACAGGCAAGAGATAGAAAATAGATCTGCTAGAATGTCCGAGCCGATCACCGGAGCTGAATCCAATAGAAAATGCCTGGAAGCAGGGGCATAACTACAACGGTGCAGGGGTTGCAATCGCACCCGGGCCCTAGAGCCTAGGGAGCCGCAAAAGTCCCTTTGGCCTATAAAAAAAGACTATAGCTATTAAATATTTGCAATAATTGGGGGCCACATTGGAGCTTTCGCAACAGGTCCTATGAGCTTCAAGTTACGCCACTGCCTGGAAGGATCTAAAGCTCAGAGATCATAGAAGGACCTGCAGAATGTGTAGAGTGTATGTGTGGAGAATGGGCCAAAATCCACCTGAGCAATGCAGGGATGAATGTCTCCATACACTAGGAGTCTGGAGCTTCATCACCAACAAAGGCTTATGTACAAAGTATTAATTACATGTCAGTAACGTGTTCAATACTTTTTCCCGGGTCATTTCTCATTATTACACATCACAAAATTTATGGACATCTCTGGCTTGATTTCTTTGACTGGATTGGTTGGGTTGATACCGACATCTAGTGAGAAATTCATGTAAATAGCAGCTTTAGAAACATATTTACTAAAACTGGTGACATGTTAAAGACTTATATATGAGCTACCAAATGTATTAGTAGGGGAAACAGTATACCTGAATGGAGCGGAGGCCGCACTTGCGCACTTCCACTCTCCACTCTTATAAGCTAAAATAACCAGAATTTAGGGCATATGGTGACAACTCCCTTTGAATTGTGATATAAGCTTGCCTCCACTTTGCCACCAAATTACCCCAAGTCCTGCGCAACACTTTACGCCAATAAATAGGGGCAATTTTCAGCAACAATGGGCCATAGATGTTGGATAGGTGAGGGGTGTGAGTGGGGGGGGTGTAATGGTGCTTTATATAGCAAAAAATTCTCTGTATAGACTGTGAGTGATGTGTTTTGTCCTCGGAGTTATACAATTATATAGCATGGAGCGGAGGCGTACAGGAAAATACACCGGAGAGGACAAATTAATCAGGAGTGACGAAGGATGCTTTAGGTAATTACTCGATGAAATCGCCCTTCCTCCCTACTTAAAACTAATAGTTATGTAAAATGGGATTTCATGTCAAAATTAGCACATCACCCATCACAAAGTGCAATTAGCATGAAATGAGCTGAGGTCCAGCAGAACTAATGGAGAAGCTCTATATCACTCAGATGCCACCAGCCGGGGACTAATGGCCCCCGAACCACAGATTTAGGAAGAATGAAATTTTGACGTAAAAGACTTCCATTAGGGCAGCTTCAATCTGCCAATAAATGCCAAGTTGGAGGGGGCAGAACCTATCGGGAGAGCGGCTACACGGAGTGTCTACCTCTCGGGAGGACCATTCATTACACAGGCTGTCTTTGTGAGCTGTGTAATGCCTCGTTTCACCTTTGGGGGTGCTGCAGGGAAATTGAACACTTACTACTAAATAGCACATTCCTCCACAGATTATAGCTAATTACGGTACATATAATAGAAAGGGATGGTCCACAGCACACTATCCCTTTAATATGTTGCTCAATTAAAGGGACAATTATAAAAAAAACTCCCATAATTTAGAAAAAAAAACAATAATATGGATCTATGAGTCATCCTTTTCTGACAAGTTGTATGAAATTGTCTTCAGCCATCTTCAGGTGTTACGGGCTGGGTTCCTCGAGGGTACTAGCACGGAAAAGGAGTGATGGCTCAGCGAAGCTGGACCATCCAGATGACATGTGGATCTATAAGTATCAGGTCGGCTCGATTTGCAGGATGGCAGGTGGGTAAAGTGAGTTGGAAGCACTGGATACAGCAGGGGCAGGGATGTGGCTACACAGGAATAGCAGAGATGTATAATCATGGGATGTGGCACAAAAATAGTAGATAGTTGTCATGGGTTTCTCCCGTCCTTTGACGAGTCTGGGACCTGAAGATTACTATACCTTATGGATCGCAGGTTTATAATTTGCATTTAAATGTATATACTTTCTTTTGGTGCTGCAGGGGATTAGGACTGTTTTTGTTGTTCTTTGCAACCTTAATCTCAGGTGAAGTTTGTGGTGACCACTCCCCTCCACTATAAAGCATCACATGTCTTGTCATCTGCTAGCAACTCATTCTATGTTGACCACTCTGGAAGGAGCCAATCACTACAAGAAGCTGATGTGGTGACTATATATTGCAGCTCTGGTTCTTTGCTGCAAATGTGGAATTTTGGAGTTTATCCTTTTTGTGTCTATTTCCCTCTGTCTGTCTCCCTTTTCCTGTGTTGTATTAGTTGCAGTAGTGAGTTTAATGAACTCTCCGGCCTTCTGTCTAGCCAGGGTGAGTTCAGGGCGAGTGAGGGCTTAGGTGTGTGACAGCAACGGGGGGAAGGACCTGTATAAGGATGTTAGGGAGCGCTGGGTTCAGGTGACTGGCGGTGGTGCTCCCTCTCCCCTCTCCCTATCACCAGGGCCTTCTGTTAACACCTTCCAGGTTGTTTCCCTTTGGGTTGCGCCACTTGCTTAGTGTCCGCACACCCCGGCGTGACATGGATAACCAAAGCTGTAAAAGTGATCTAGTATCTTGCAGCAGTGGTGTAGGGACACACAGGAGTAACAGAGATGTATAAGTAATCTGGTATTTACAGCTAGGATGTTGTTACAGCATTGAATAGCAGAGATGTATGAGCAATCTGGTATCTCGCAGCATTGATGTGGTTACACACATGAACATTATAAGTCTTCTGGTAACTTGCATCTGCTAATTAGCTGCACAGAGAAATAGCAGAGATGTATAAGTAATCTGGTATTGTAACTGGTATGTAGTTAAATGCAGGAATTACAGAGCTGCATGAGCAATCTTGTATCTTGGAGCAAGGATGTGGGTTACACTGGAATAGCAGAGATGTATAAGTAATCCGGTATTTTGTAACAATGATCTAGTTACACACAGGAATATCAGAGATGTACAGTATAAGGCTGCCTTCACATTTGCGTATGTGAATGCAGCGTATGCTGCGTTCCCATATGCAGTCAAGCGCATGCGCACTGCGTTCCTATGTTTAACATAGGAACGCATAGTGCCTGCGTTTGCTGCGTTAGGGTGCGGATGCGGAAGATATCTGCTCCCTCCAGGGTCCCCCGTCCGCTCCCGGGACGCAGCATGTTGCATTTTTTGTGCGCTCGGGGACCTTGGAAAATCAGCAAGCTTCCCCAAGCGCACAAACAATGCATTGGCGTCAATGGGTCCGCAGTGTTCTGCGCTTAACAGTGCAGGAGAACGCTGCGGACCCATTGAAATCTCTCCCGGTGGCCGCCGGTGATGTCACAGGAGGTCACCGACGGCCACCGGGAGATCAGCTCTTCCTCTGATGATCTCCTCCTCCCCGCCGCCGGTAATCTCCTAGCGGTGTCGGCGGGGAGAAACAGCTGATGTGACAGCTGTTTGAATCTTCCCGCGCCGACATTTCCTCTTGGTGTCGGCGAGGGAGATTCAAACAGCTGTCACATCAGCTGTTTAACCCTGCTGACACGTCCCGGAGCTTACCGGCGGCCGGGAGGCGGAGATCTCCGCCGCTGATCTCCACCTCCGGCCCGCCCCTGGACACCGCCGATTGGCTGCCCGGCTCCATAGTGATGTGTCCGCAGGCGAACATTCTCCGCTGCGGACACAAGAAAAGACCCTGATTTTCACTGCGTTTGTGTCTGCATGCCATCAGCATGCAGACACAACCGCAAATGTGAAGGCAGCCTAAGCAATTTGGTAACTTGCAGCAGGGGTGTAGTTACGCACGGGGACAGTATAGTTAGCAGCACAATAGCGGAAATTAATTATCAGGTACCTTGATAGCAGAGATGGGTGTGTAAACATGAAACGACACACTCAATCTGAGAATGCAATAGCACTGCTATGCACATATGAACTCACACACGTGTACAGGGAGAAATAAAGCCTAAACCACTGAAGCTGCACCCACTCCCTACTGGTTCCTGTACACAGTAGGATATCCATAGTTGCAAAACTAAAAACCACAGCTCGGACCTGGCTCCCTTAAAGGCCATTGAGCTGTTTCTCGTTCATCATGAGGAACCAGAGAGGAGGCTGCTATGCATGACTAACCAACATAAGAAAGTGTGCAGGGATACACTAAAACCAAAGGTGAGCAAACATAAAGCATGTGCACAAGTGGACAAAGTAGAAATAATAAATGCAAGCAAGGTAACCTCCTACAAACAGAAAACAGAAGATAGGTGTAAGGAAGGCAAATTAGAACTACATAGAGCAAATACAACACTGCTCACTGCCTAAAAGGCAAAATCCCTTAGCTGCAGGGTTGGATCTCCTTAGCAGAAATACACATAGAAATATTGACAGTGAAGAAGGCTGGTGAAAGGAAAGTCCAAATAGCCGCACCTGGGATGTGATAGGACAGAGACAAATAAGCAAGTGAGAACATCTGACTAACCACAAACTAAAGAAGAAGCAACGATAAAGGGAACCTCAGATTTAGGCTCTGTGCACACTGGGCTTGAACGATTCATTGGAGGGCCTCTCTCTAGGTGAGCACTTACTGTTCACACTGAGCATGTACTTTATGCTGTTTACTGCCCATCTCTTCTTTGAGTTTTTATTTTCTACACTTCAAGGGGTTGTCAATGTTTTTTTTAACATGCACCTGGAATGAAGACTATAGGATCTGTTTGTCGTACATTATAGCATCCCTCACCAGTCCTGGGCAGGGGCGTATCTAGGGGGGTGCAGTCGGATCCTTTGCCCCGGGCGCAACTCAGAGGGGGGTGAACCAAGGCTGCAGGGGCTGAAGGCTGACAGCAAACCCCCCCGCTCTTCAACCAAGGCTGCAGAGGCGGCGTGGATGAAAGCTGACATCCCCCCCGCTCCGCACCTAAGGCTGCAGGGGCGGCGGGGCTGAAAGCTGAAAGCACTCCCCCACCCCTGCCCCGCTCCTCACCTACTCTGGGAGGGGCGCCACAATAGATCTTTGCCCCGGGCGCCATGAAACCTAGTTACACAGCTGGTCCTGGGAGAAGGACTGGTGTGATTTTCCCTTGTGAAGACCTCTTCATGGAGTTGCCCATGTGGTCTCCAGACCAATCTCTGGTTATGAATGTGTCCAAGAAGATAAGATCAGGACATATCACTGACTAGGACAGGCCTCCTTCTCTGCCTCCATTGCCGTCTTGCTCTGCACCTCGACAGACTTTAAGAGCGGAGGCGTGAGACTTTGTCACCATCAGACTGTATGGTAGCCGCAAGCGCAATCATATCATTTGTGCAACCTCTGCAGCGGCACAGGGGCCCAAGAGGTGACGTCCTGGAGGTGATGATCCGGCACCACAGAGCCCTGATCTTACGTCATCCCATCTGTCTGGGATCAAGAGACAGAAGGATCCTCATACACAGAAGATCTGGGGTCGGGTCTCCAAGATGTTTGGAACAACCTCCTGCCGAGATCCTGAGTACGAGTGGCGAGAAGAAGTGATGAAGGCGATGGGCGGTCACTGAATGTTAATGGGATCCAGATTTGTTCATTCACTTTTTGTTGATTGATTAAAAGGATCTGTTGAAGCCTCGTTGGAGCTTTCGCATCGGGGGGCCCATGAGCTTCAAGTCACGCCACTGGATGGATGGATAGAGAGAGTACATATGACATAGAACATCATGACGCGTTCCGGAGATGATGGGAATGTTCTGACGCACTTTACGCATGTAGAGACTGATGTAGCGGATAAGACGTCCCCTGAAGGAGAGGGCACAGGTGGGCTGAAGAGGGGCCTCTACGAGCTTTGTCAGAGCCGCAGGTGCCGATGAGGGGAACGACCTTGGAGCTGGGGGACGCTGTTTTGCGTGAGATCTCAAGGATCAATGATATTATGTGGAGCTTTATTTTTTCATGTCTCATACATCATTATGGCTCCCTTACTATTGGGGAATCAAAAATAGGTAGCACACCCGTCCCCCCATCCTGAACTATTAACAGCTATTTGGGTGCTGTGTGGGGCATCAGAACATTTTTTCATATCCTCCTTTTATCCCTTTCATCCCAATGTTCCTTCACATCCTCTTCTTATCTATTCATTCAAACAATTCTTCACCTCCTCTGATACTTTTATGAGAATGATTCTTTGAATCCTCCTCTGATACCTTTCATCAGGACAATTCTTCACAACTATTTCTTATCATTTCTTCCCATCCTTCTTTGTTCCTTTCATTAAAACAAAGTTTCACATCCTCATCTTTTTCCTTTCATCACAATGATTCTTTGCATTCCCCCCTGATTCTTTTCATCAGGACAGTTCTTATTTATTAATTACACCTAATCTTCTCATCCATCTTCATTCCTTTCATTATAACAATTCTTCACATTCTTCTCTGATGTTTTCATCACAATGATTCTATACATCTTATAATATTTCTTTACATCCTCCTCTGATCCTTTTCCTCAGAATGATTCTTCAGATCTTCCTTTGACCTTCCCTAGCAGAAAACATATTCACATCTTCCTCTGATCTCTTATATCAGAATGATTTTTCAATTCATCTTTTGATCTTGTCATCAGAACATTTCTTCACATCCTCCTCTGATGCCTTCGTCAGAATGATTCTTTACATCCCTTCTTATCCTCCCCTGATCCCTTACACCAGAACGATGCTTCACATCCTCCTATAGTCCTTTCATTTCAATGATTCTTCAGATTCTACACTGATCCTTTTCATCAAAACAATTCTTGACATCTTTCCCTGATTCTTTTCCTCAGGAGGATTCTTCAGATCCTTCTCTCTCTGATCCTTTCATCAGAACAATATTTAACCTCCTCCTCTGATCCTTCCATCAGTATGATTCCATCATTCATCAGGACAATTCTTCACATCATATTCTTATCCTTTCATCAGAATGATTCTTCTCATCCTTCTCTGGTCCTTTCATCAGAACATTTCTTCACATTCTCCTCTCATCCTTTCATCAGAACATTTCTTCACATTCTCCTCTCATCCTTTCATCAGAACATTTCTTCACTTTGTCCTCTTATCCTTTTATCAGAACATTTCTTCACATTCTCCTCTCATCCTTTCATCAGAACATTTCTTCACATCCTCCTCTCATCCTTTCATCAGAACATTTCTTCACATTCTCCTCTTATCCTTTCATCAGAACATTTCTTCACTTTCTCCTCTTATCCTTTCATCAGAACATTTCTTCACATTCTCCTCTTATCCTTTTATCAGAACATTTCTTCACATTCTCCTCTTATCCTTTCATCAGAACATTTCTTCACTTTCTCCTCTTATCCTTTCATCAGAACATTTCTTCACTTTCTCCTCTTATCCTTTCATCAGAACATTTCTTCACTTTGTCCTCTTATCCTTTTATCAGAACATTTCTTCACATTCTCCTCTCATCCTTTCATCAGAACATTTCTTCACTTTCTCCTCTTATCCTTTCATCAGAACATTTCTTCACTTTCTCCTCTTATCCTTTCATCAGAACATTTCTTCACTTTGTCCTCTTATCCTTTTATCAGAACATTTCTTCACATTCTCCTCTTATCCTTTCATCAGAACATTTCTTCACTTTCTCCTCTTATCCTTTCATCAGAACATTTCTTCACTTTCTCCTCTTATCCTTTCATCAGAACATTTCTTCACTTTCTCCTCTTATCCTTTCATCAGAACATTTCTTCACTTTGTCCTCTTATCCTTTCATCAGAACATTTCTTCACATTCTCCTCTCATCCTTTCATCAGAACATTTCTTCACTTTCTCCTCTTATCCTTTCATCAGAACATTTCTTCACTTTCTCCTCTTATCCTTTCATCAGAACATTTCTTCACTTTGTCCTCTTATCCTTTCATCAGAACATTTCTTCACTTTGTCCTCTTATCCTTTCATCAGAACATTTCTTCACATTCTCCTCTTATCCTTTCATCAGAACATTTCTTCACATCCTCCTCTTATCCTTTCATCAGAACATTTCTTCACTTTGTCCTCTTATCCTTTCATCAGAACATTTCTTCACATTCTCCTCTTATCCTTTCATCAGAACATTTCTTCACATCTTCGTTTGATATTTTTATCAGAATGATTCTTAAAATCCTTCTCTGGCCTATTTGATCAGAACCTCACATCTTCCTCTGATCCCTTATATCAGAATGATACTTTACATATTCCTCTGATGCTTTCATCAGAATGATCCTTCACATCCCTTCACTCCCTCCCCTGATCCTTTTTGTTAGATAGATTCTTCACATCCTCCTCTGATCTTTTCATCAACACAATTCTTCACTCCCTCCCCTGATACTTTTCATTAGATTGATTCTTCACATCCTCCTCTGATCCTTTCATCAACACAATTCTTCACTCCCTCCCCTGATACTTTTCATTAGATTGATTCTTCACATTCTCCTCTGATCTTTTCATCAGCACAATTCTTCACTCCCTCCCCTGATACTTTTCATTAGATTGATTCTTCACACCCTCCTCTGATCCTTTCATCAACACAATTCTTCACTCCCTCCCCTGATACTTTTCATTAGATTGATTCTTCACACCCTCCTCTGATCCTTTCATCAGCACAATTCTTCACTCCCTCCCCTGATACTTTTCATTACATTGATTCTTCACATCCTCCTCTGATGCTTTCATCAGCACAATTCTTCACTCCCTCCCCTGATACTTTTCATTAGATTGATTCTTCACATCCTCCTCTGATCTTTTCATCAGCACAATTCTTCACTCCCTCCCCTGATACTTTTCATTACATTGATTCTTCACATCCTCCTCTGATGCTTTCATCAGCACAATTCTTCACTCCCTCCCCTGATACTTTTCATTACATTGATTCTTCACATCCTCCTCTGATGCTTTCATCAGCACAATTCTTCACTCCCTCCCCTGATACTTTTCATTAGATTGATTCTTCACATCCTCCTCTGATCTTTTCATCAGCACAATTCTTCACTCCCTCCCCTGATACTTTTCATTACATTGATTCTTCACATCCTCCTCTGATGCTTTCATCAGCACAATTCTCACTCCCTCCCCTGATACTTTTCATTAGATTGATTCTTCACATCCTACTCCTCTGATCCCTTCATCTGAACAATTCTTTACATCCTTCTCTGATCCTTTCATTAGATTGATTCCTCACATCCTCCTCTGATCCTTTCATTAGAACTATTCCTCACATTTTCTTTTGATTCTTTTTGCCAATGAATCTTGTAAGTCTTTAGAAGGACATTTCTCCTCGGTCACACCTTCCTTGGTATACTCTCGCCACATCAGACAACAAAGGAGCGAAACGTACAGACCCGTGAATTACAGATCTGCACTTATGACTACGTCTAATGAGCTCTTCTGTGTCATCATTAATGTCAGCACAAATTGGTGCAATGGATCTTTTCTTACCCTCTTAGGCGGCTGTGATAAAATAATTACCCTTTAAATAAATGATATTGTATCTGAAGAAGTTTTAGATGCTTGGTTATGCCTATTCAATCTTACAGAGATAATCATAGAAGCAGAAGATTAAAGATCCACATTCTAATATTAAGGTATCACTTAAAGGGCAATTCCCCTGTAGTGCTGCCAAATATTTTTGGCGGTATAGAAATATTAATTTATTATTTATTATATTATTTTATGTTATATTTCTTTATTATATTAAGTAATAAAATGTATTATTATTATTATTATTATTATTATTATATTACTACCTACAGTTATGGCTGAAAGTGTTGGCCTCCTTGAAATCTTTATAATCTGCTCCCGGTCTCTCGTCTTCTCCCAATTTTCAGATCTCTCCACAGGTGATCAATGGGATTTAGATCCGGTCACTGCAGACACTTCAGATCTCTCCGGCGCTTTGTTTCCTCCATTTCTGGGGCTTCTTGATGTTTGGGGTCATTGTCCTGTTGGAGACCCCTGACCTTGGACACCCCCAGCTTTCTGACACTAGGCTCTACATTGCCACCCCAAATCCTTTGGTGTCTTCAGATTTCATGATGTCTTGCACACAGTCAAGATCCCCAGTGCCAGAGGCAGCAAAACACCAAAACATCCTGACCTCCCTAGTGACTGTAGGTCCTTGACTCTTTCTCTGACCTCTCCCCATATGTGACTGTAGGTCCTGTGCTCTTTTCTCTGACCTCCCCCATATGTGACTGTAGGTCCTGTGCTCTTTTCTCTGACCTCCCCCATATGTGACTGTAGGTCCTGTGCTCTTTCTCTGACCTCCCCCATATGTGACTGTAGGTCCTGTGCTCTTTTCTCTGACCTCCCCCATATGTGACTGTAGGTCCTGTGCTCTTTTCTCTGACCTCCCCCATAGTATGAGTCCTGTGCTCTTTTCTTGACTCCCATAGGGACTGTGTCCTGTGCTCTTTTCTCTGACCTCATCCATATGTGACTGTAGGTCCTGTGCTCTTTTCTCTGACCTCCCCCATATGTGACTGTATTTCCTGTGCTCTTTTCTCTGATCTCCCCCATATGTGACTGTAGATCCTGTACTCTTTTCTCTGACCTCCCCCATATGTGACTGTAGGTCTTGTGTTCTTTTCTCTGCCCTCCCCCATATGTGACTGTAGGTCCTGTGCTCTTTTCTTTGACCTCCCCCATATGTGACTGTAGGTCCTGTGCTCTTTTCTTTGACCTCCCCCATATGTGACTGTAGGTCCTGTGCTCTTTTCTCTGACCTCCCCCATATGTGACTGTAGGTCCTGTGCTCTTTTCTCTGACCTCCCCCATATGTGACTGTAGGTCATGTCTTTTCTTTGTTGGCCTCACTCTGTTCTTGGTAAACAGTAGAATAATTCGCTTTACCAAAAAACTCTATCTTGTCTCCTCTGTCCACAAGACACTTTCCCAGAAGGATTTTGGTTACTCACGTACATTTTAGCTTTTTGTCTGTCTCTGTGTCAGCAGTGGGGTCCTCCTGGGTCTCCTCCATAGCGTTTCAGTTCATTCACATCTATACCCTTGGCCTAGGACAACTCATACAGTCCCATGGCTTCCAGTATCACCTGTACACTGATGACACTCAGATCTACCTCTCTGGCCCAGACATCGCCTCTCTACTGTCCAGAATCCCGGATGTCTATCAGCCATATCCTCCTTCTTCTCCTCTCGCTTCCTAAAACTAAATGTAGACAAAACCGAACTCATCATCTTTCCTCCATCTCACACCTCCCTTACCTGATCTATCTATCACAATAAATTACATCACACTTTGCCCTGTACCTGAGATTGGAGTGATTCTTGACTCTGCCTTATCCTTCAGATCGCACATCCAAGCTCTCGCCACCTCCTGCCACCTCTAACTCAAAAATATTTCCAGAATCCGTCCCTTCCTCAACCCTCAATCTGCTAAACTACTACTGCATGCCCTCATCATCTCCTGCCTCAACTACTACAACCTCCTCCTCTGTGGCCTCCCTGTTAACACTCTTGCACCTCTCCAATCTGTCCTTAACTCTGCTGCCCGACTAATCCACCTCTCTCCTCGCTATTCCTCCACTTCTCCTCTCTGCAAATCCCTCCAGTGGCTCCCAATTCCCCACCGCATCCAATTCAAACTACTAACACTGACTTACAAAGCCGTCCACAATCTGTCTCCCCCATATATCTCTGAACCATTCTCCCGATATCATCCAACTCGTAATCTTTTAACTTCCCAAGGCCTCCTCCTTTCCTCCACACTTGTACGTTCCTCATCCAATCACCTGCAAGACTTCTCCCGAGCATCCCCCATCCTCTGGAATTCTGCACCCCAAAATGTCCGACTGTCCCCTACACTCGGAACCTTCAAGCGGAACCTGAAAACCCATCTCTTCAGAACAGCCTACAGCCTGCAATGACCACAGTGCCACCTCACCACCACTGGTCCAGGCGCTCCACCATCATTAGACCTGGTGCCTCACCACCACTGGATCCGGCACTCCACCACCACTGGACATGGCGCTCCACCACCACTGGACATGGCGCTCCACCACCACTGGACATGGCGCTCCACCACCACTGGACATGGCGCTCCACCACCACTGGATTCGGCATTCCACTACCATTGGACCCGGCGCTCCACCACCACCCGAGCAGACCCAACCTACTATTTTCCTCCCCACTGCCCTGTAGAATGTAAGCCCACAAGGGCAGGGTCCTCTCTCCCCTCTGTATCAGTCTGTCACTGTTAGTTTGTTCATTGTATTTATAACTTGTTTGTATGTAATCCTTTCTCATGTACAGCACCATGGAATCAATGGTGCTCTGTAAATGAATAATAATAATTCACATGTGGACAGATAGTTTGCGCTGACACTGATGCCCCTGAGCCTGCAGGACAGCAGGAATTTCTCTGGAACTTGATTGGGGCTTATCCATTATCCGGACTATCCTGCATTGCAACCTTTCATCAACTTTTTCTCTTCCATCCACATCCAGGGAGATTAGCTACAGTGCCATTAGTTGTAAACTTCCTGATTATGTTGTGCACCGAGGACAAAGGAACATAAAGATCTCTGGAGATAGACTTGTAACTTTGAGATTGTTGATATTTTTCAACAATTTCGGTTCACTTGTCTTCAGACAGATCTCTTCTCCTCTTTCTGTTCTCCATGCTTAGTGTGGCACACACAGACACACAATCCAAAGATTGAGGCAACTTCTCCCCTTTTTATCTGGTATCAGGTGTGATTTTTATATTGCCCTCTCCTGTTACTTGTCACAGGAGATTGTGAACGAGGATCACATGCTGGAAACAAAGTTGTTTACCCACAATTTTGGAAAGGCGCCAACAATTTTGTCCGGACTGTTTTTGGAGTTTTGTGTGAAATTATGTCTAATTTGCCTTTTTTCTCAGATTTTTGTTCTGTTGTTCCAATAAACACAAAGGAAATAAACATGTGTATAACAAAACACGGGGAATTGTGATCATTTTCTTGGAGAAAAACTTCATTTTCTGGAACAATTTCAAGGTGCCAACACTTTTGGCCATGACTGTATGGAAATGGGAGTGGGGAAAATCTTTTTACAGTTGAGAGTTTCTTACAGTGGTGTCACTTGAAGCTCATGGGCCCCGATGCAAAAGCCCCAATGGGGCCCCCAATTATTGCAAATCTTTAATAGCATTAGTCTTTTTCTATAGGGCAAAGCAACTTTTGGGCCCCCGGGGCTCAAGGGCCCGAGTGCGATTGCAACCCCCGTATCCAGTAGCGCAACTTGAAGCTCATGGATCCAAAAGCTCCAACGGGGCCCCCAATTATTTCAAATGTCTAATAGTATTAATATTTTTCTATAGGTCAAAGGGACTTTTGGGGTTCTTAGGCTCCAGGGCCCAGGTGCGATTGCAACCCCCGTACCCAGTAGCGTAACTTGAAGCTCATGGGCCTCAATGCAATAGCTCCAACAGGGCCCCCTATTATTGCAAATGTCTAATAGCATTAGTATTTTTGTATAGGTCAAAGGCACGTTTGGGTCCCCGGGGCTCCAGGGCCTGGGTGCAATTGCAACCCTCATATCCAGTAGCTTAACTTGAAGCTCATGGGTCCAAAAGCTCCAACAGGGCCCCCAATTATTTCAAATGTCTAATAGTATTAATATTTTTCTATAGGTCAGAAGGGACTTTTGGGGCCCTTAGGCTCCAGGGCCCGGGTGCAATAGCCACCCCCGTACCTAGTAGCGTAACTTAATGCAAAAGCTCCAACAGGGCCCCAAATTATTGCAAATCTTTAATAGCATTAGTCTTTTTCTATAGGCCAAAGAGACTTTTGGGGCCCCCTAGACTCCAGGGCCCGGGTGCAATAGCAACCCCCCATACCTAGTAGCGTAACTTGAAGCTCATGGACCCTAATGCAAAAGCTCCAACAGGGCCCCAAATTATTGCAAATCTTTAATAGCATTAGTCTTTTTCTATAGGCCAAAGGGACTTTTGGGGCCCCCCTAGACTCCAGGGCCCGGGTGCAATAGCAACCCCCGTACCTAGTAGCGTAACTTGAAGCTCATGGACCCTAATGCAAAAGCTCCAACAGGGCCCCAAATTATTGCAAATGTCTAAAAGCATTAGTATTTTTCTATAGGTCAAAGAGCCTTTTGGGGCCCCCCTAGGCTGCAGGGCCCGGGTGCAATTGCAACCCCTGCACCTGTTGTAGTTATGGAAATCCTATGTGAGCTGAACAGATTCCAGGTTGGCGGGTTTTTTCCTGCACTGATACATTGTAGCAAACTACTGTCGAAAGAATGTAGACATGTAACCTAACAATGAGCAAGTATCCAGAATGGTAGCACAAAGTGTAACGTTGCATATAGGTTTGCTCACATCATCCATTCATGCTAGGAGTAGTAGTTCACTATAGGTGTAGGAATACAGGTAGCACCCCAATCCTTATTGCCATTGCGTTGTGTTTATGCTTCCTTGATTAGATAAGCTGCATCTGATGTTGGGATAAGCGGCGTCATATCATTACTCCACCACTTATCTGATGTGTATGGAGCCTCGGCGCACACATGGTCTCCAGCCCATTATCTCCGTATCTTTAGGGACCACTCTAGGTTACGTTTTCTGCAGATGGCACCGCAGCTGTGATCCAAGGCTTCATCTGAAGAGCACTAGAATAGGAAATAATGAGAAATAAACAAACAGTTTTGTTAGTACGGGGACCACGATTCATCATAGGAGTATATGTGACAAGGAGTATAATGCTTATGTACCATCTACTGCAGCTCGCCGGCTTCTGTACCTATAGATCCTGGTGCAAGTGCAAGAAAATGAACTTATAGTGCACGTTCTCCCTTGAAGACTCCAAAATTGTTATTGTAATGTATATAAATAAGAAATCTGACGGCACTTCCTATATACTGTAATAGAGACAGCTGCACTCTGAAATGCTAAGACATGCAATCACTGAATATAGACATGCATCACTGCTAAGGAAATACATGAAAAAATTGAGATACCTATCATATAAACATATAAAAATGGCAGCTAACGTCAAGGCGTATCTCTTTGCTGGGTCCCTACCTAAGCTAATGGTTCTGTGGATTAAAGAAAATTCCTATATACAGGCAAATAGGAACCTGCTAATAGACAATAAAATCACCTAAGGCTAAATGGGAGGAGTGCACAGTCCATAATCTAAATAGGGAACCTCATGGCACCTCCTAATTTGCAAGTGTGAACAGGTGTATACTGCACATGAAATATACTACAATAAAGAGACACTCTGAAATGCTAAGACATGCAATCACTGAATATAGGAATATAGACATGCATCACTGCTAAGGAAATACATGAAAAAATTGAGATACTTAGCATATAAACATTAAAAAAAAGCAAGTTTTATGTGAGCCCAGCAGCTAACGTCAAGGCGTATCTCTTTGCTGGGTCCCTACCTAAGCTAATGGTTCTGTGGGTTAAAGAAATTTCCTATATACAGGCAAATAGGAACCTGCTAATAGACAATAAAATCACCTAAGGCTAAATGGGAGGAGTGCACAGTCCATAATCTAAATAGGGAACCTTATGGCACCTCCTAATTTGCAAGTGTGAACAGGTGTATACTGCACATGAAATATACCACAATAAAGAGACACTCTGAAATGCTAAGACATGCAATCACTGAATATAGGAATATAGGCATGCATCACTGCTAAGGAAATACATGAACAAATTGAGATACTTAGCATATAAATATATAAAAAAGGCAGGTTTTATGTGAGCCCAGCAGCTAACGCCAAGGCGTATCTTTTGCTGGGTCTCTACCTAAGCTAATGGTTCTCTGGGTTAAAGAAAATTCCTATATACAGGCGAATAGGAACCTGCTAATAGACAATAAAATCACCTAGGGCTAATTGGGAAGAGTGCACAGTCCATAATCTAAATAGGGAACCTTATGGCACCTCCTAATTTGCAAGTGTGAACAGGTGTATACTGAACATGAAATATACTACAATAAAGAGACACTCTGAAATGCTAAGACATGCAATCACTGATTATAGGAATATAGACATGCACAGTGGCGTAACTTCAGGCCCAGGGTCCCCGATACGAAAGCGCCAATGGGGCCCCCAATTATTGCAAATCTTTAATAGTATTAGTCTTTCTCTATAGGCCAAAGGGACTTTTGGTGCCCCCCTAGGCTGCAGGGCCCGGCCGCAATCGCAACCCCTGCACCTATTGTAGTTACGCACCTGGACATGCATCACTGCTAAGGAAATACATGAAAAAATTGAGATACTTAGCATATAAACATATAAAAAAGGCAGGTTTTATGTGAGCCCAGCAGCTAATGGCAAAGCGTATCTCTTGCTGGGTCTCTACCTAAGCTAATGGTTCTCTGGGTTAAAGAAAATTCCTATATACAGGCGAATAGGAACCTGCTAATAGACAATAAAATCACCCAAGGCTAATTGGGAAGAGTGCACAGTCAGAAGGCAAGATTTGCAAGTGTGAACAGGTGTATACTGAACATGAAATATACCACGATAAAGAGACAGCTACACTCTGCACTGTTAAGACAAGCAAAAAATGAGTATAGGAATATGGACATGCATTACTGCTAAGGAAATACATTAAATGTATTGGAGGATTAGCATTGGGTTCAAGTTGCGTCATTGCATATCATCTTGCCGCTATGGCCCTTACAGATTGGTAAACTTTCAGAAAACCCAACAGCAAGTGTTGTACAGCACCTCCAGAGGCAGAAGGAAGAATTACACCTTTTCCATTAAACCCAAAAGACATTCTATGTAATTCATGGCCTCCAGAGGAAGATGTTCACCATGTAGCCACTCTGACTAATACACGAGGAGCCCAATATGCTGCAATTTCTAACACTCAACCCATCGCTTCCATTTATGAACCTTTATGACAAAATGTTCCTTAAAGGGGTTTTCCATTTTAAGAAAAGGGGAATAGTGAATTGAGCAGGTACTCACCCACCACAGTTCCTCGCCACTGCTTGGGGGTCAGTGTTTAGGCTGCACCATTAACATTATACAGTATTAACACCATTGCAGCCAATCACTGAGCCATCTATATCAGCACACCCGCGTGATTGGCTGCAGTGATACTGTGCGCCATATTGTGCAATATTAAAACGTCTGTATAGAATTAGAAAAACATGGCTGCCTTCTTCCAAAAGCAGCAAGACGCCTCTTACCAGATTTTAAGATATTGCAGTTCTGTCCCATTCATTTCAATGAGCTGCAATACCAAACTCAACCTGCAGACGGCTGTGGCGCTGTTTCTGGAAGCGCTCTTGTTTTTCTACTATTTAAGGCTGTCGCTCATCTCACTTTGTCTCCTACTCTAACGCAAATCTCTTCAGCCCCCTGAACACACGGGTCAATTACATAAGAGTGGTATTAACGTGTGTGAAATGGCTCCGTCTAATTCCATCAGGTGGGCGTTGTGCTGGGGTGCTGCAGGAATCAAGCTGTGATCGTGCACTTTGCTGGGTGAACGCCATCATTTCACCTTTGCAATAATAGTAAGAACACTGAATAAGGTAATTGGTCGCACATTAACCCATGGGATGAGCGGGAGAATGGGTGTCACCAGGGACGGAGCCATAGTCTTCCCAACGTTTTAGGTAAATTAAGGGTTAATCCACTCCAAAAATACACCGCCTTCTTAGAACGTCTCCTTGACATTGTCTTAGTCATCCCACTTGTGTACCCTCGAGTGAACAAACACGAGCCCACGTACCCGAGCACTACACCAGGTACAATAATAACTCCGCAAAGGGTCCCTACCTGTTGTGTCTGACAGTTATGCGCCCCGTTGTGCCTGCGTACTCTATAGATGATACCAATGCATCACAGTGACTTTGACAACCCATCTTGAAAGCAACCATGTGAACACTATGGGTGTACTAGAGAATATGGACACCTTTTTTTTTAACTTAATTGTATGTATTTTGGGTAACAAATCATTTTTGCAATTGGGTTTTGTTAAAAATTCTGCACCGTTTGGCTTTTAGTAGGATTTATACATTGAAATGAGTTAACTGAGAATCCGTCAGCGAGCTCCTTTTGTAACTTGTATATCTGATTTCTCTTTTTCTCAGCTCCTCTGTGCTGGTTTTTGATCAGAGACCACATCATAGTTGAGCTCAACATTGAAGTGCCTTGAAAAAGTAATCATACCCCTTGAACAGCCATAAACGTACATGTCATTTAATGGGATTTTATGTGATGTACCAACACAAAGGATCAAGTATTTGTGAAGTGTAAAGGAAATGATACATTTGAAAATTGTGATGTGCATCTGTATTCAGCCCCCGAGTCAATACTTCGAAGGATCACCTTTTGCTGCAGATACTGCTGCAAGTCTTTTGACATCTATCTCCACCAGGCTGAGATTTTTGCTCATTCTTCTTTGCAGACAGGTTCTCACTCAGAGAGATTGGATGGAGATGTCTGTATCAATGGGATTTGGGTCTGGATGGTGACTGGGTTGCTCACACAGATGAATATGCTCTTATCTAAACCCTCCATTGTAGCTCTGGCAGGATTTTTAGGGTCATTGTCCTGTTGGAAGGTGAACCTATGTCCCAGTCTCAAGTCTTCTGCAGCCTGTAAAAGATTTTCCTCCATGATTGTCCAGTATTTAACCCCAATTTCCCATTATCTCTGATCAGCTTCCCTGCCCCTGCTAAAGAAAAGCCTCTCCATAGCAGATTGCTGCCACCACTATGTGGGATGGTGGGGATGGTGTTTTCAGGGTGATCCATCCATCATCTCTGACCAGCTTCCCTGCCCCTGCTGAAGAAAAGCTTCCCCACAGCAGGATGCTGCCACCACCATGTGTGATAGTAGGGATGGTGTTTTTAGGGTGATCTGCAATGGTCGCAAGGACTTGACCATCCGGGATCAGTCAGAGGAATGTCACGGTGGCCGCCCCAGTGGTTGTGGCCCTGAGCGAGCAAAAAAAGGGATATTTACAGGGTATTAAAGTTTATTGTGACGCCATCCATGGATTCTGGTCAGGATGACCAGCGCTGCTTGTCGTGACACTGGGGAATAGGTGTTGTTGCAGCCAGGTGTATCATTCCCCACAGATGGAGCGGGTCCCCAGGATTTAGTATTACAGCCAGTGTGGATGATGGTGGTAGTTGTGGTGCAGGGAGGCCCAGAAGGAGTGGAGAGACACAGGGGTTGCAGTTCTTACCAGGTTCTTTACTGTGGCTCTGTTCAGTGCAAGCCCAGCCAGGGTACTTTGTTCTTCCAGTGTGCAGCTTAGCCAACCCTCAGATAGTCCAGGAACACTCCAATGAGACACCTTTCAGAAGCCTTTCTCTGCTGCCCCTTTTCTTTCTGCGCTGATCTTCTCTTCTTCCTTCCCCTGCGCCTTCGTGCTACTAACTAGTCCCTAGGCAGGCGACTGCGGGCCCTACTGAGTGACGGCCAGCACGTCCCCTTTACCCTCTGTAGTCACTGTGCCTGGGAGCGTACATGGTGTTGGGCACTGCACCTGCAGTCCAGTGGCCTCCGGTTTCCTGGCTTGAACCTACAGTCTCACACTAGATTGGGGCCGGTCCCCTCATTCAGCTAGTTCCTCTACCACAACCTGGAAGGTGGCTGTAGATTCGTGATTCCTCCGTGTCGACCTACCTAATGGTCCCACTCCGCCCCAGCTCCAGCATCCCCGAGGATCCAATATTTTCTTCTCATTTTCCTCGAAAAATGATTTATTGCGAAGGGCAAAAAGTATGAGAAATGAAGATATTACTAATTATCCCAATATTTCATTCTATTACTCAGTGAATTCTGGATGAAACGACTATTATTATAACCAGATTTATATTAGTTTTTACTTATTAAAAATCACATCTTGGTCATTTTCTTTTTAATTTAACGGAATTCCGTCTCCTGTGTTAATTAAAATTAATTACATTTATTATAATGTGAGCCGTGACGCCTAAAGCTAACCTTCCCTCCAATGAAGTGAAGATGGGTGGGGTCCAACCTTTGGGACTGATTCTGAGAATGAAGGGGTTCCCGGAGTGAATCAGTGCACTTCTCTGTTTTTCCTGCAGAGCGGCGCTCCCGGCTATTCGCAATGCTCCAGTGCTACAGTTGTATGTATAGCTCAATGGTGTAACTTCCCCAACTAAGTAGGTAGTGGCGACCCCACTGTCAACCCACCTTTCATTCTCCAAGTGGTGGGACCAGTTTATTGGTCTATTCTAGCAATATGTCATCTCTTTATATATCCATATGTGACTCTAGGACAGGATCAGTTTCCTTCCCCACCTGGCAGCTGAGAATATAGTCCCTGCTTACTTCTCTGGCACACAAAGTCTCAGTTACATATGTCCTAAAGGGGACACAGAAGCAAGTGAAAGAAGGCAATGAGCGAAAAAAGTAATTTTAAGTGTTTCTCCTAATATATTTTGTACTTGTTTCCATGTGTCCCCCTGGGTCGGGATGAGTTTCCTTCCCCATCTGGCAGCTGACATAGTCTCGGCAGAACGAGTTTTCTCATTTACATGTGTCCTTAAGGGGGATGTATAGAAGCAAGTGAAAAGAGGCACCGAGGAAAAAAGTAAAATTGCGTGTTTCTTCTAGTACCTTTTTATGCTTGCTTCCATATGCTACCTAAGGGCAGGATCAGTGTTCTTCCCCATCTGGCAGCTGACAATATAGTATTTACTTCCTCCTTGGCAGAAACTCGCTTACATATGTCCTTAAAGGGGATATATAGAAGCAAGCGAAAAGAAGCACTGAGGGAAAAAGTAATTTTACATTTTTCTAATAGTACCGTTTGTGCTAGTTTCCATATGTTTCCCTAGGACAGGATCAGTTTCCTTCGTCATCTGGCAGCTGACAATATAGTCTCTACTTCCCTGGCAGAAAGAGTGTACTCAGTTACATATAGTATGTCCTTAAAGTGGACACATAGAAGCAAGTTAAAGAGGCACTGAGTGAAAAAGTAATTTTGAGAGTTTCTACTAATATCTTTTTTTGCATGTTTTCATACGTCCACCTAGGACCGGATCAGTTTCCTTCCCCATCTGGCAGCTTGCAATATAGTCTGCTTACTTCTCTGGCAGAGTCTTCTCAGTTACATATGTTCTTAAGGTAGACACAGAAGCAAGGGAAAGGAGGCAGTGAGTGAAAAAGTAATTTGAGTGCTTTTACTAATACCTTCTGTGCTTGTTTCCATGTCTCCCTAGGACAGGATCAGTTTTCTTCCCCACCTGGCAGCTGACAATATAGTCTCTGCATACTTCTCTGGCAGAAGACATATTCTAGTTACATATGTCCTTAGGGGTGACACATAGCAGAAAGCGAAAGGAGGCACTGAGTAATTTTGTGTGTTTCTACTAGTACCTTTTTTGCTTGTTCCCATAGGACAGGATCAGTTTCCTTCCCCATCTGGCAGCTGACAATATAGTCTCTGCTTACTTCCTTGGCAGAAAGAGTCTACTCAGTTACATATGTCCTTAATGGAGATATATAGAAGCAAGCGAAAAGAGGCACTGAGGGAAAAAGTAATATTGCGTGTTTTTACTAATACCTTTTTTGCTTGTTTCCATATGTTCCATAGGACAGGATCAGTTTCCTTCCCCATCTGGCAGCTGACAATATAATCTCTGCTTAATTCCCTGGCAGAAAGAGTCTCCTCAGCTACATAGCAAGCGAAAGGAGGAACTGAGTGAAAAAGTACTTTTGAGTGTTTCTACTAATACCGTTTGTGGTTGTTTCCATATGTCTTCCTTATACAGGATCAGTTTCCTTCCCCATCTGGCAGCTGACAATATAATCTTTGCTTACTTCTCTTAAGGTACCGTCACACAGGGACATATCGCCGGCGATATTGCCGGGGATCGCGGGAGCGCGCATCCCTGACAACATCGCCGGTGAGATGTCAGACTGAGCAACTTACCGGCGATGTCGCCGGCTAGTTGCCGCGGCTATCGCTCGCTGAGTTGCCCAGCAACCCAGCGAGCGATAACCCGCAATGTTGTAGATAGGCGGAATCTCCCGTAACATTGCGGGTTGCCGCGTTACACAGGGCGATCAGGCAGGATCGCCTGAGCAACATCGCCAGGTTTCCCAACATTGTTGGGAAACCTGGCGATGTGACTCAGGCGATTCATCCCTGATTATCGCCCTGTCACACGCCGCAATTCGCCGGCGATGTCGCCGCAACCTGGCCACGCCCCTCGGTTGCCGGCAACATCGCCAGCGATATGTCCCTGTGTGACGGTACCTTTACAGAAATAGTCTTCTCAGCTACATAGCAAGTGAAGGAGGCAGTGAGTGATTGAGCATGTGTGACCACTGGTTTACTGCTCCCTAGGTGGACGTGCACATTGCTATATACTCTGAACACCAGGTGGCGCCAGATAATTTAAGTAAATGTCATAACTTTTGACTGGATCATTGTATTGACCCCATGTAAATGACAAATATTAATTATTTTTAACAATCTTTCCAATAAATAAGACAGTGGAACACCCATTTCACAGAAAGCAAGCAGAGATCTTGGAAGTATATAGGAAAGTTGAAACTTGTCAGTCTGGGCTGTAACGTTGGCCATAGCTCTCAGCATTAAGTCGGCACAATAAGAGGATTTTTTTTTTCGTTCCTGTTCTGTATTATTCAAATTGCGCTATTTGTGATGCGGATGGTAAATGATCCTGTATTATGCCGGTGACATTTCATACAATCCAGCTCCATTACCATGAGTAATTATCCGCATTTTATTGCCTGGATTTGCATCTTTTATCTTGTTGTAAAGTTTAACGTTCACGGATAATTTCTTTTATTGGGAGGGGCGGCGCAGACCTATTTGTTTGTAGGATAATGAGGTTTTTCTACATGTGTTCATATTGTGAACCGACGTACCACAATGGAAGGAATTAAAAATCAACCAGTCTAATTATCCGGGGTATTGTCTAGCGGAACAATCGGGAGGCGTTGTGTCCCGCGCCGAGAACACGCCGCTCTGCCTTATGGAAGTCTGTGTTCACAGATGAGAAAGACGCGAACACGGAGGACGGGCAACACCTACACCGGAGACATGGCGCTCATTAGGGTACCCTCTCACGCCACAACCAGAGGAGACATTTTTGGCGATATTTCAGAGCAGAGCACTGAAATCGAAACCAGGCGACATTGGTTTTATCGCCGCCAAATTCACACATTACACGCCGCAATAAGGAGGCAATTTCCAGCGAGAAATATCGCCGCCAAAAATGTCTCCTCTGGTTGCGGCGTGGGAAGGTACCCGAGGACACAGGGGCAATATGGTGGAAACAAGAAATAAGAGATATCTATATCTATGACACTTGAAGTGCAGGATAATGACACTGATACTGGGGTACAGGATAATGATACTGGGGTACAGGATAATGACACTGGGGTACAGGATAATGATACTGGGGTACAGGATAATGACACTGGGGTACAGGATAATGATACTGGGGTACAGGATAATGACACTGGGGGTACAGGAAATGACACTGACACTGGGGGTCAGGATAATGACACTGGGGGTACAGGATAATGACACTGACACTGGGGTACAGGATAATGACACTGGGGTACAGGATAATGACACTGGGGGTACAGGATAATGACACTGACACTGGGGTACAGGATAATGACACTGGGTACAGGATAATGACACTGGGGGTACAGGATAATGACACTGGGGGTACAGGATAATGACACTGTGGGTACAGGATATGACACTGACACTTGGGTACAGGATAATGACACGACACTGGGGTACAGGATAATGACACTGGGGGTACAGGATAATGACACTGGGGTACAGGATAATGACACTGGGGGTACAGTTATAATGACACTGACACTGGGGGGTACAGGATAATGCCACTGGGGGTACAGTATAATGACACTGACACTGGGGGTACAGGATAATGACACTGGGGGTACAGGATAATGACACTGACACTGGGGGTACAGGATAATGATACTGACATGGGGGTACAGGATAATGACACTGGGGTACAGGATAATGACACTGACACTGGGGGTACAGGATAATGACACTGGGGTACAGGATAATGACACTGACACTGGGTACAGGATAATGGCACTGGGGTACAGGATAATGACACTGGGGTACAGGATAATGACATGACACTGGGGTACAGGATAATGACATTGGGGTACAGGATAATGACACTGGGGGTACAGGATAATGACACTGACACTGGGGGTACAGGATAATGACACTGGGGGTACAGGATAATGACACTGGGGGTTCAGGATAATGAACTGACACTGGGGGTACAGGATAATGACACTGACTTGGGGGTACAGAGTAATGACACTGGGGGTACAAGATAATGACACTGGGGGTACAGGATAATGACACTGGGGTACAGAATAATGACACTGGGGGTACAGGATAATGACACTGGGGTAAGGATAATGACACTGACACTGGGGGTACAGGATAATGACACTGGGGTACAGGATAATGACACTGGGGGTACAGGATAATGACACTGACACTGGGGGTACAGGATAATGACACTGGGGTACAGGATAATGACACTGGGGTACAGGATAATGACACTGGGGGTACAGGATAATGACACTGACACTTGTGATACAGGATAATGACACTGGGGTACAGGATAATGACACTGGGGGGACAGGATAATGACACTGGGGGGACAGGAAATGAACTGGGTACAGGCAATACATGGGGGGCACGGTATGCACGGGGGTAAGGATATGACAGGACACGGGGCATATGGAATACAAGAATGAGGGACGGATATGACACTGGGTACAGGATATGACACTGGGATACAGGATATGATGATACTGGGGTACAGGATAATGAACTGGGGTACAGGATATGACACTGGGGTACAGGATAATGACACTGAACTGGGGGTACAGGTAATGACACTGACACTGGGGAAGGATAATGAACTGGGGGTACAGGATAATGACACTGGGGAGGTAAGATAGGTGCAGGAAATGACTGGGGGTCAGGATAATGACACTGGGGGTCAGGATAATGACACTGGGGTACAGGAATGACTGACATGGGGGGACATGAAAGACACTGGGGTACAGGATAATGACACTGAGGACGGATACAGATGTGTCATAAGCTACACGGAAGGACAGGGGGTACAGGATAATGACACTGAAGGATTGACAGGACAATGGTACAGGATAATGAACAGGGTATACAGGAATACACTGGGGTACAGGATAACATGACGCATGGATAACTGACGGGACACGGTAAAAGATAATGACACGGGTACAGATAGAACTGACACTGGGGTACAGGATAATGACATGGGGGGATAGTGGACAGGATAATGACACTGGGTACAGATGGAGTACATGGGATACAGATGACACTGGGGGTACAGGATGGTAATGACACTGACACTGGGGTACAGGAAATGAATGGGGTCATGAGAACTGGGGGTACAGGATAATGACACTGACACTGGGGGTACAGGATAATGACACTGGGGTACAGGATAATGACACTGGGGTACAGGATAATGACACTGGGGTACAGGATAATGACACTGGGGGTACAGGATAATGACACTGGGACACGGTAATAGATGACACTGGGGGTACAGAATGAATGGGGTACAGGATCAACTGAGGGTACAGGATAATGACACTGGGGTACAGGTAAAAATGACAGTAATGACGGGGTACAGGATAATGACACTGGGGTACAGGATAATGACACTGGGGGTACACAAATCTGACACTGGGGTACAGGATAATGACAGATACTGAGGGGTACAGGATAATGACACTGGGGTACAGGATAATGACACTGGGGGTACAGGATAATGACACTGGACATGGTGACAGGTAAGAAATGACACTGGGGAGTACAGGATAATGACACATTGGTATCAGGATAATGACACTGGGGTACAGGAAATATGCAGCGGACAGGATACATGACACTGGGGTACAGGATAATGACACTGGGGTACAGAATGACATGGGGCAAATGGGGGTACAGATAATGACACTGGGGGTACAGGTAATGAACTGACACTGGGGTACAGGATAATAGTGACACTGGACGGGGTAAGGATAATGACACTGAGGTACAAGAATGAACTGGGGTACAGGATAATGACACTGGGGGTACAGATAATGACACTGGGTTCTGGTAAGACAATGGGGTACAGATGCGGGTAAGGAAATGACACTGCTGGGGGTAAGATAATGACACTGGGGTACAGGATAATGACACTGGGACACGTAGGACAGGTATACATGAACTGGGGTACAGGATAATGACATGGGGGTCAGGTATGACATGGGAATGAAAACCTGACACTGGGTACAGGATAATGACACTGGGGTACAGGATAATGGACAGGGTGACGGATGATGACATGGGGTACAGGATAATGACACTGGGGGATAACGGATACATGGACACTGATACTGGGGTACAGGATATAATGACACTGGGGTTACAGGATAATGACACTGGGGGTACAGGATAATGACACTGACACTGGGGTACAGGATAATGACACTGGGGTACAGGATAATGACACTGGGGGTAAGGATAATGACACTGAGACACTGGGGGTCAGGATAATGCACTGGGGGTACAGGATAATGACACTGGGGGTAATGAATAATGATAATGACACTGGGGTAAAGGGATAATGACACTGGGGGTACAGGATAATGACACTGGGGTACAGGATAATGACACTGGGGTACAGGATAATGACACTGGGGTACAGGATAATGACACTGGGGTACAGGATAATGACACTGGGGTACAGGATTAACATGACACTGGGGGTACAGGATAATGACACTGGGGTACAGGATAATGACACTGACACTGGGGGTACAGGAAATGACATGGGGAATCACTGGGGGTACAGGATAATGACACTGGGGTACAGGATAATGACACTGGGGTACAGGATAATGACACTGGGGGTACAGGATAATGACACTGGGGGTACAGGATAATGCACTGACCTGGGGTACAGGATAATGACACTGGGGGTACAGGATAATGACACTGACACTGGGGTACAGGATAATGACACTGGGGTACAGGATAATGACACTGACTGGGGGTACAGGATAATGACACTGACACTGGGGGTACAGGATAATGACACTGACACTGGGGGTACAGGATAATGACACTGGGTACAGGATAATGACTGGGGGTACAGGATAATGACACTGGGGTACAGGATAATGACACTGGGGTACAGGATAATGACACTGACACTGGGGTACAGGATAATGACACTGGGGTACAGGATAATGACACTGGGGGTACAGGATAATGACACTGACACTGGGGGTACAGGATAATGACACTGGGGGTACAGGATAATGACACTGACACTGGGGTACAGGATAATGACACTGGGGTACAGGATAATGACACTGGGGGTACAGGATAATGACACTGACACTGGGGTACAGGATAATGACACTGGGGTACAGGATAATGACACTGACTGGGGTACAGGATAATGACACTGGGGGTACAGGATAATGACACTGACACTGGGGTACAGGATAATGAACACTGGGGTACAGGATAATGCAGACACTGGGGTACAGGATAATGACAGACACTGGGGGTACAGGATAATGAACTGGACAGGATAAGACAATGGGGTACAGGATAATGACACTGGGGGTACAGGATAATGACACTGACACTGGGGTACAGGATAATGACACTGGGGGTACAGGATAAGACATGGGTCAGGATAATGACACTGGGGTACAGGATAATGACACTGGGGGTACAGGATAATGACACTGGGGTACAGGATAATGACACTGGGGTACAGGATAATGACACTGGGGGTACAGGATAATGACACTGGGGTATAGGATAATGACACTGGGGTACAGGATAATGACACTGGGGTACAGGATAATGACACTGGGGGTACAGGATAATGACACTGCAGGGTACAGGATAATGACACTGGGGTACAGGATAATGACACTGACACTGGGGGTACAGGATAATGACACTGGGGTACAGGATAATGACACTGGGTACGGATACATGGGATACAGGAAATGACACTGGGGGTACAGGATAATGACACTGGTGGGTACAGGATAATGACACTGGGGGTACAGGATAATGACATGACACTGGGGGTACAGGATAATGACACTGACTGGGGGTACAGGATAATGACACTGGGGGTAAGGATAATGACACTGGGGTACAGGATAATGACACTGGGGGTACAGGATAATGACACTGGGGGTACAGGATAATGACACTGGGGTACAGGACACGAATCGAATGATTGTGTAAGATAATGAAACATTTCTATATTCACCATTTATCTTCCTGATGAATTTTAACTTATTTTAACCAAAACGTGTCATCATGTGTGATTCACTGTCTTACATTTTTGTGGCTATATGGATTATCATAATTTCCAATTTTATCCTTGCAAATATATTGGCGCCTATGTCCAAGTGCAGTAAGAGGAGATCTGGATACAGAGAGGCCATAACCATGAAATCCCACATGACGTGGACCCCCGCTCTGATCAGACGGCACAGTCACCCCCATCTGTATTAATGTGGGTAATGATGTTTAATTTTGGGCTAATAGGAGATCAGATAGTAGTGAGTGTTCTGCATCATCCACAGGGCGACCCCTCCTTTGAAGAGTGAGTTGTATCTCGGTGATGATGTGATGGCTCCCCCCCACCCCATATAGCTCTTTATATAGAGAGGAACCAAGGACTCAGTCACAGATCTGATACCAGGCTGAATACAGGGGTGGAGGCGACTCCTGTACAGAGGACACCTCTGCCATCTTGACCAGTCCAGGAGGACACCCCCAATATTCTAGTAGACGATGCGTTGGCTTATCAGCCCCATTGGCCGTTGGTTTGTAGGGACCCTACTTCTCGCTGCCCCCCATCCGGGGGTATCCTGGTACAAGCACTCTGCCAGTCCCAGGTACCACACAGTGGGCAGAGCCTCAGGACTCCTCATAGGGGTTCGCCGCTCACCATACCTATGGAGAAGAGAAGTTAAAGTAGACCCCTGGCCAGGCTTCCAGCAGGGGGCAGAAGAGGACACAGGGCTATTGCAAACACCCAGGAGTGGAGAAAGACCAGGACTTCAGTTGTCTCCTGATCCAGGAGAGAAGATCTTAAAACTGATCCAAAGGAACAGTCTGAGGAGCCTTGAGGAGGACAGACGTCTTACTGAAGTCCAGGACGGACAAGGATTTGGGCTGGGAGAAGATGAAAGTCTAGAAGAGCAGAGCCAGGTGAGCAGGTACCCAGGAGAGGAGGAAAGAAGAAGCCTGGAGGAGACCATGATGGTCAACATGGAGCCAGGAGAAAGGAAGAGGAGCCCAGAAGAAACCTGGGTCACCACAGAGCCAGAGGAATTAGTGAGAAGCCTGGAGAGTGGGCAGAGGAAAGCGAAGGAGCAAGAGAAGTATGTGAGGAGCTCCCTAGAGTCTGGACAGGAGAGAAGACCAAGTGCAGAAGACATCCTGTCCATGGTCCTTCACCTGCAGGAGGAGAACAGGTCACAACCCCAGCAATGGAGGACAGCGAGCATCAAAGACCAACAGGTAACATAGACTAGGAATAGACTGAGGGAGAAAGCTGGGTGACAACCATCAACATGTCCTTCCAGTTGTCCCAGGTTCCTTATCTGCCTTCTTATCCATTAACCTTTGCTTCCACCCTACTTTCCCAAGCTCCTGAATAGTATGTTTCTCTATTTATGCAGTGACCTTTGCTTCCACCCTACTTTCCCAAGCTGCTAAAACCCATGTCTGCCACTTATACAGTGACCTTTACTTCCACCCTACTTTCCCAAGCTGCTAAAAACCATGTCTGCCACTTATACAGTGACCTTTGCTTCCACCCTGCTTTCCCAGGCTCCTGAATAGTATGTTTATTTATTTATGCAGTGACCTTTGCTTCCACCTACTTTCCCAGGTCCCTGAATAGCATATCTGCCTAGTTATGTAGTGACCTTTGCTTCCACTCAGCTCTCCCAGGCTCCTGACTAGCATATCTGTTTAGTTATACAGTGACATTTGCCTTTACCCTGGCTCCTAAATAGCATACCTGCCTACTTATGCAGTGACCTTTACTTCCACTCTGCTCTACCAGGCTCCTGAATAGCATATCTGCCTAGTTATGCAATTACCTTTGCTTCCACCCAGCTCTCTCGAGGTCCTGAATATCATGTATGCTTAGTATGCAGTGACCTTTGCTTTACCTGACTCCTGAATAGTATATCTGTCTAATTATAGTGACCTTTGCTTCCACCCTACTTTCCCAAGCTGCTAAAACCATGTCTTCCACTTATACAGTGACCTTTGCTTCCACCCTGCTTTCCCAGGCTCCTGAATAGTATGTTTCTCTATTTATGCAGTGACCTTTGCTTCCACCCTACTTTCCCAGGTTCCTGAATAGCATATCTGCCTAGTTATGTAGTGACCTTTGCTTCCACTCAGCTCTCCCAGGCTCCTGACTAGCATATCTGTTTAGTTATACAGTGACATTTGCCTTTATCCTGGCTCCTAAATAGCATACCTGCCTACTTATGCAGTGACCTTTACTTCCACCCTGCTCTACCAGGCTCCTGAATGGCATATCTGCCTAGTTATGCAATTACCTTTGCTTCCACCCAGCTATCTCGAGCTCCTGAATATCATGTATGCTTAGTATGCAGTGACCTTTGCTTTACCTGACTCCTGAATAGTATATCTGTCTAACTATTGTGACCTTTGCTTCCACGCTGCTCTCCTCGGCTCCTGAATAGCATAAATGCCTAATTATAGTGACCTTTACTTCCATCCTGCTCCCCCAGGCTCCTGAATTTAAAAGCTGCTTAGTTATATAATGACCTTTACTTCCACCCTGCTCTCCCACCCAGGCTTCTGAATAGCATATCTACCTAGTTAGAGAGTGATGCGTGCTTACACCCTGCTTTCCCAGGCTCCTGCATAGCATATCTACTTAGTTATAGAGTGACCTTTGCTTACGCCCTGCTTTCCCAGGTTCCTGAATAGCATATCTACCTAGTTATAGAGTGACCTTTGCTTACACCCTGCTTTCCCAGGCTCCTGCATAGCATATCTACCTAGTTATAGAGTGACCTTTGCTTACACCCTGCTTTCCCAGGCTCCTGAATAGCATATCTACCTAGTTATAGAGTGACCTGTGCTTACGCCCTGCTTTCCCAGGTTCCTGAATAGCATATCTACCTAGTTATAGAGTGACCTTTGCTTACACCCTGCTTTCCCAGGCTCCTGCATAGCATATCTACCTAGTTATAGAGTGACCTGTGCTTACGCCCTGCTTTCCCAGCTTCCTAAATAGCATATCTACCTAGTTATAGAGTGACCTTTGCTTACACCCTGCTTTCCCAGGCTCCTGAATAACATATCTACCTAGTTATAGAGTGACCTTTGCTTACACCCTGCTTTCTTAGGTTCCTGAATAGCAGATCTAACTAGTTACAGAGTGACTGGTGCTTACACCCTGCTTTCCCAAGCTCCTGAATAGCATAGCTACCTAGTTATAGAGTGACCTTTGCTTACACTCTGCTTTTCCAGGCTCCTGAATAGCATATCTACCTACTTATAGAGTGACCTTTGCTTACACCCTGCTCTCCCCGGCTCCTGAATAGCATATCTACCTAGTTATAGAGTGACATTTGCTTACACCCTGCTCTCCCAGGCTCCTGAATAGCATATCTACCTAGTTATAGAGTGACCTTTTCTTACACCCTGCTTTCCCATGTTCCTGAATAGCATATCTACCTAGTTATAGAGTGACCGGTGCTTACACCCTGCTTTCCCAGGCTCCTGCATAGCATATCTACCTAGTTATAGAGTGACCTGTGCTTACACCCTGCTTTCTCAGGCTCCTGAATAGCATATCTACCTAGTTATAGAGTGACCTTTGCTTACGCCCTGCTTTCCCATGTACCTGAATAGCATATCTACCTAGTTATTGAGTGACCTGTGCTTACACCCTGCTTTCCCAGGTTCCTGAGTAGCATATCTACCTAGTTATAGAGTGACCGTTGCTTACACCCTGCTTTCCCATGCTCCTGAATAGCATATCTACCTAGTTATAGAGTGACCTGTGCTTACACCCTGCTTTCCCAGGCTCCTGCATAGCATATCTACCTAGTTATAGAGTGACCTTTGCTTACATCCTGCTTGACCAGGTGCCCAAATAGTATATCTGCTTACTTATGCAGTGACATTTGCTTCCACTCTGCTTTCCCAGATGCATGAATAGCATATCTGCTTAGTTATGCAGTGACCTTTGCTTCTACTCTGCTTTCCCAGACTCCTGAATAGCATATCTGCCTGGTTATGCAGTGACCTTTGCCTCCACCCTGCCGTCTTGGACACTTATCTACGCAGTCATCTCTGCTTTCAGCTTTTCCTGAAACAAATCTAAAACTGTAGAGCGCCACTCCTGTTCACAGGCTGCGTCTGGTATTGCAGTATTAGCTTGAATAGGACCCAGCTATAGTATAGGGGTGCAGAGATAAAGAGGGTGCAGAGTTGAGTGTGTCCGATGCCGCAGCGCTGTTTGCTGGAGATAATATGTCAATAAGCTGAATGTCTATACAGCTCTGCTACATCTTGCTTGTAACACTGTATTCTATGGCGTGTGACTCACAAACTGCATAATTTATCATAATAATAATTAAGTATCATATTAACACAGCATCACAATACATAAAGTTGCTTTACAAAGAAAATAGGGACGGTAAAGTGGCTCAGTGAGTAAGAGCACAGATGATATTGGTACAGTGAGAAAGCATGATGATCATAGAGATATAATAAAGGAAGAATAGTGATATTGGTAAAGGGAGAAAGAACAGGAATGAGGTTGACACAGTGAGTAAGAACATACATTATATTGGTGTAGTGGGAAGAAAAAACATGATAATGTAAATAGAAAGTAGAAGCATGAATGTATGAATGAAAAAGAAGAAATGTGAACAAGTATGTTGGCTCAGTGAGTAAGTGCAATGGTGACGTTAATACAGAAATATCATCAGGAGTGGGAATAAACAGTATTTTATCAATATATTATAGAAATTGGTGCAGTGAGAAAGTGTTATAGTGAGGAATGACCTTGTTAGTGTAAGTCTGTGTTACTGGGAAACCGGCTCAGTGAGCAACAGAATGAAATGGCATGAGTGGTTGAGTAAGGAAATCTTGTTATAATAGGGATATAATGATGAAAAAAAGTAATGACAATGACTAGAGTCATTGATGATATAGCTACTGTGAAGATGTGTATGAATACAAGTGTTCTAATGAAGAGCTGCGGTGTTGGTGCAGTGAGTAAGAGTTCACATGACACAGCTAAAATAGTAGCACAGTGAATACAAGCAGTACTATAACAAGTGTACAGTAAGTCTAGCTTCACATTTCAGGACGGTTGCGTTGCGTCCCATGCGCATGCGCAGCTGCAGGTGAAAACGCATGCAAACGCGTGTTTTTACATACGCATGCGCATAGCTTTGCGCACGCAGGTCCGCAACGTTCACATGCGTTTGTCTGCGTTTTCCATCTGCATGCGTTCGCTAAACTTAGCCCAATTTTCAGTGACCCTGCCTACAGACACGCCCATGGGTTTTTGAGCATGCGCACTAAGGTGTCCGCATGCATTTCATCCGCAGCTGTGCGCAAAACCATCCGCATGCGTACAGTCTCATAGGGGGCTAATGTTAATTGTATCCGCAGTGTGCACATGCGGACACTTGCATTTTTTTGGACGCGCCGAAAAATGCTACAAGCCGCGTTCCCTGGCGGCATAAAATCTTCTTCTCCGTCCGCATGCGTATAGTTACGCAGCTGAACGCGAATGGACGTGGCTATGTGCGGATGACTGCGCATCCCATGTTAAAGATAGGTGCGCAATCCGCATGCGGATTGCGGGACACAGAGCCGCACCGTCCGCGGCGCAAACGTCCTGAAATGTGAAGGCACCCTAACAAAATGTTCCTATCAAAACTGTACAGTGATAATGAGAAGTAATGTTGGTGCAGTGAGTAAGAGCACCCATAACAGTGATCTAATGAAGAAGAGTGACTATAAGTGGTTGAGTGAGATAGAAACCTGTATTGACACAGGGACAGAAGAATTCATAATAGTTGACCACTAACAAAGTCATATTTATCAGTGTTCCAAATGTGCAGGAAGAAGAGTGATGGTGGTTCAGTGAGAAAGAGTATGTATCTTTGTTTTGCTTGTGAAGATAGTGGTCAAGTGAGAAGGAATATACTGAAAGAAATATGATGGCCCAGTATTAGTGATCCAGTGAGGAAAAAGAAGTATGTTGTTACAGTAAGGAGCAGTACCTAGAATAGTGGTGCAGTGAGGAAGAGCCCCAGTGAAAGGAGTAGCCATAGTATTCCAATGGGAATCTACCAATATTTGTGCAGTGAGGACCAGTAACTATAATAGTGGTCTAGTGAGGAAAAGCACCCATACAAAGAGTACAGTAAGAAGGAAGATCTGTTAAAATGGTTCAGTGAGGAAGAACAGTGATGTTGGTACAGTGAGGAAAAGTGCCTAAATAGTGATCCAATAAAAGGTGATTGGTAAGAAAAGTGTCTATAGAAGGTCAATGGTAAACTACCTACAATATTGATCCAGTGAGGAAAGGCACTCATGAATATAGTGCAGTATGAAAGAGAACCTTACATAGTGGTCCAGTGAGGAAAGGCACTCATGAATATAGTGCAGTAAGAAAGAGAAACCGTAATAGTGATCAGTGAGGAAATGGGACTCATGAAAATGGTGCAGTGAGAAAGAGAACCTATACATAGTTCAGTGAGGAAAGGACATCATGAATATGGTGCAGTATGAAAAACCGTAAATAGTGATCCAGTTGATGGAAGGCAATCAGAATATAGTGCAGTAAGAAAGAGAACCTTACATAGTGATCCAGTGAGGAAAGGCACTCATGAATATAGTGCAGTAAGAAAGAGAACCTTACATAGTGATCCAGTGAGGAAAGGCACCATGAATTTGCAGTGAGAAGAGAACCTTACATAGTGATCCAGTGAGGAAAGGCACTCATGAAAATGGTGCAGTGAGAAAGAGAACCTTACATAGAGATCCAGTGAGGAAAGGCACTCATGAAATGGTGCAGTGAGAAAGAGAACCTTACATAGAGATCCAGTGAGGAAATGCACTCATGAATAAGTGCAGTATGAAAGAGAACCTTACATAGGTGTCCAGTGAGGAAGAGGAGAGATGTTGCCACAGTGAGGAAGAGTTTGGTGAGTACTTACATTATGGTCCAGTATAAATATGACCTATTAGATTGGTCCAGTGAGAAAGAGTCTGAATAATTCACAGTTCACAGCCACTGTAGAACCCTGTGTCTTGTGGGATGAGCTGCGATATTTCATCCTCAATTTGCTGTAATAGATTCCTGTTAATAATCCCCCAGCGATGATCTGTCTGCAGGTGCAGAGTAATAGACGAGGCACCAGGGAGCTCTGGATGGCCCTGCTTTATCACAATTAATGGCCTTTTATAATGAGCTGCAGCGATCGCTGTGAGATGATGAAATGATTGGGAGGTCGTGATATCGGAAACTATTTATCTCATCATTCCAGTATTCTCCAGACACTACAGTCTACAAAAGAGCAGACAGTGCAGAGCATGCTGGGACTTGTCACACTCCCTGCCCCTCTGCCGTGATGTTGTATTATATCATGTATTTATACTTACTGTCTTGCTCATGTATACATAGATGAGTGCTGATATCTGCATACAGATTTATATAGCCACCACTAGAGGGAGCTCACTATATACAGATTTATACAGCCACCACTAGAGGGAGCTCACTACTTACAGATTTATACAGTCACCACTAGGGGGAGCTCACTATATACAGATTTATACAGCCACCACTAGAGGGAGCTCACTATATACAGATTTATACAGTCACCACTAGAGGGAGCTCACTATATACAGATTTATACAGCCACCACTAGAGGGAGCTCACTATATACAGATTTATACAGTCACCACTAGAGGGAGCTCACTATATACAGATTTATACAGTCACCACTAGAGGGAGCTCACTACATACAGATTTATACAGCCTCCACTAGGGGCAGCTCACTACACACAGATTTATACTGTCACCACTAGGGAGAGCTCACTACATACAGATTTATACAGTCACCACTAGGGGCAGCTCACTACACACAGATTTATACTGTCACCACTAGGGAGAGCTCACTACATACAAATTTATACAGTCACCACTAGGGGGAGCTCACTACATACAGATGTATACAGTCACCACTAAGGGGAGCTCACTATAAACATATTTATACAGCCACCACTAGGGGGAGCTCACTACATACAGATGTATACAGTCACCACTAAGGGGAGCTCACTATAAACATATTTATACAGCCACCACTAGGGGGAGCTCACTACACACAGATTTATACTGTCACCACTAGGGAGAGCTCACTACATACAGATTTATACAGTCACCACTAGGGGGAGCTCACTACATACAGATGTATACAGTCACCACTAAGGGGAGCTCACTATAAACATATTTATACAGCCACCACTAGGGGGAGCTCACTACATACAGATGTATACAGTCACCACTAAGGGGAGCTCACTATAAACATATTTATACAGCCACCACTAGGGGGAGCTCCCTACATATGGAATTTTACAGCCACCATTAGGGGGAACTCACTATATACAGATTTATACAGCCTCCACTAGGGGAGCTCACTGTATACAGATTTATGCAGTCACCACTAGGGGGATCTCACTACATACAGATTTATACAGCCTCCACTAGGGGAGCTCACTGTATACAGATTCATGCAGTCACCACTAGGGGGAGCTCCCTACATATGGAATTTTACAGCCACCATTAGGGGGAACTCACTATATACAGATTTATACAGCCTCCACTAGGGGAGCTCACTGTATACAGATTTATGCAGTCACCACTAGGGGGAGCTCACTACATATAGATTTATACAGCCACCACCAGGTGGAGCTCACAGCATACAGAGTTATACAGCCTCCACTAGAGGGAGCTCACTACATACAGATTTATACAGTCACTACTAGAGAGAACTTACTACATACAGATTTATACAATCACCACTAGGGGGGGCTCACTGCACGCAGACATACAGCCATCACTTGGAGGAGGTTACTGTATACAGACTAATGCAGCCACCACTAGAGGGAGCACAATATACAGATTTATACCTGTAGCCAACACTAGGAGGAGCTCACTACACACAGATTTATACAGCCATGACTGGGGGGAAGGGCTCACTACATACAGATTTATACAGCCAACATTAGGGGGAGCTCACTGAATACAGTTTATACAACCAACATAACATTAGGGGGAATTCACTGCATATAGAGTTATTTAGCCACCAATATTGTGAGCAAACTACATACCAATTTATACAGCCACCACACTAGGGAGCTCGCTACAGATACATTTATACATCTACCACTAGGAGAAGTTTACTACATATGGATTTATGCAGCTACCATTATGGGGAGCTCACTATATACAGATTTATACAGACTCCTCTAGAGGGTTCTCAAAGCATATAGAATAGATGTATACACCACCACCATGGAGGAGCTAACGATATACAAATTTATACAGCCTCTACTAGAGGGAGCTCACTACATTCAGTTTAATACAGCCACCACTAGGGGGAGCTCACTTCATATGGATTTATATAGCTTCCATTAGTGGGAGCTCAATGTATACAGATTTATACAGCCACCACTATAGGGATGATGGATGGATGATAGTTTGGTTATGCTGGTTCGTGATGACAACTACTGTACAGTATATAATAAATGTTCATTTGTTTTGTTCAACTATAAATGTGAATTATTTATGGAAAAATAAGACATTCCCTGAAAATAAGACATGGCGCAACTTTGGGAGCAAAAACTAATATACAGTGTCTTATTTTTGGGGAAACAGAGTACATCATCTGTGATAGTTTGTTACAATGTATCAGCTTTTGATCAGCTCATTGTCTACACTGGATACAATTGTATCAAACCTTCAGCAAAAGAAAGTCTGTAGACAGGAATGTTCCCACTCATTTAAAGTGAACCTGTCACCTAGATAACCCCCCCTAGGATATCACTACCTGTCCCTGCACCTTCCTAATACTATTATAACAATCCCTCCCTCTCCTAAATGTGTGGTGTGACTGTTTTATAAAACCTTTTCATAACTTACTCCGTCGTATTATAATGAAGCGGGGGCTACCGTTATTAGCCCCCATGGGCGTCCTCTTTCGCCCCCTTTCGCCACCTCCAGCAGTGTTTATCACACCCCAATGGGCGTGATACTGCAATTGCAATGCGCACCCCCCCGCCTGCCTCCAAGCTCTCTGTAGAGTTCTGGGTATGACGCCGAACGCGTCATTTCCGGTACTGTATTGCCCGACATCAACCTGCGCATTGCGCATGCACTGTGGAGCACAATCCGTCAGCTCATCTGAGGTTGTTTGTTCAGCACAAGGCACCGATTCACTAGAAATAAAAACAAAAATCCATCATCATTTTGCTTTATTCATTTCTTAATAGGTCCCAAATTAATGTATCTTCACAGCTGCTCTGAGTTAGAGTTTCCTGATACAGAGCTCCAAATCCCCTGCAGTGACTTAGATAGTCGCTGACATTTCAAACTAATTCTCCAGGCAAATTTAAGAAACCGTAACACAAATGATCAGGAAATAGACTTCTTTCTCCACTTAAGAGCCACTTCTTCCCCTCCTCCAGACTTCAGAACAGATTCAAACTTTTATGTTGCCCAAGACAAAAACTGACATGACACTAGTTTCCCCACCAACAAAAAAACAATTATAGTATCTCCTCACTTTGGAGATCTGCTACCGCCAAACCCAGAACCATGTGCCAAACAAACAGACATCATTATAACATATGAGATACATCCTTAGGTGGAGGTATGTGGATAGCCAGACCCACCCATCTCTCTGTGATGAGCTTCTGTAATGTGCTCCACAATGCGCAGCTTGAAGTTGGACTATACACCTTTTGGGTGTTTCGACTGCGCAGGACCGGAAGTGACGTGTTCGTCGTCATGCTTGGACCTCTACACAGGGCCCCGAGGCAGGCGGGGGGTGCGCATTGTAATTACAATATCACACCCATCAGGGCGTGATAAACACTGCTGGAGGTGGCGAAAGGGAGCGAAAGAGGACGCCCAGGGGGCTAATAATTGTAGCCCCCACTTCCTTATAATATGAGGCAGTAAGTTATAAGTCACACCACACATTTAGGAGAGAGGGATAGTTAGAATAGTAATAGGAAGGTGCAGGGACAGGTAGTGATAGCCTGGGGGCTTTATCTAGGTGACAGGTTCACTTTAAGCAGAGGTATTGAAAATAGTATAAAAAATAATGTCATTTTTCCAACTTCTATCTCCACAGCCATATTATTTTAACTCCAAGACTGCTGAATGGATTAGTTGCGAAGACTTCAGATTGATCTCCTACAGAGTCCTGTGCAAAGCTAGACTACAATTCCTGTCTCATTCACAGCCGCGGCCCGGCAGACCCCGGAATGAGGCAGAAGACCCCGACGCCGATTTATGAACTCAAACCAAGAACGACTCAGACACATATTGATTTCAAAGCTCATATGGATCCTCATCAACCATCATACACCAGACCATTGCTCCCGGCGATCACCAAGGACGGACGTCTGGAGCCTCATCCGTCTATAGTGCTGTTCCTTGAAGTCTGCATCCAATAATCCATATGGACACTAATACATCTCAACATTGATCTTGGTCTAATAAGTCACCAGCGGATCTAAAATTGTGTATTGCTTTGGCTTTTTTTCAACTAATGTTCCCTTAGACAATAAAGCTATTTGGTTGTTTGTTCAGCACAAGGCACCGATTCAATCACTAAAAATAAAAACAAAAATCCATCATCATTTTGCTTTTTTCATCTCTTAATAGGTCCCAAATTCTGGACGGAATATTTAATGTATCTTCACCGCTGCTCTGAGTTAGAGTTTCCTGGAGGTCTGCTACCGCCAAACCCGGAACCATGTGTCAAACAAACAGACATCATTATAATATATGAGACACATCCATAGGTGGAGGTATGTAGATAGCCAGACCCACCCATCTCTCTGGCTATCTATAAAACCTGGCCCTGGACTACCCTAATAAGTCTAGTGGTACTACAGGTACCAACGTATATATGAATAAAGTCACGTGGGTAAATCATATATACACTGTAAGGTGGCGGATGGGTACAGCCATTCACTATGTACCCGTCCGCCGTCTTACAGTATATATATGATTTATCCACGTGACTTTATTCATATATATATAAAAGTAAATTATAAAATTCAATCTTCCAGCTGAGAGCATTAGTTTATTATACAACTTGTGCATTGAATGAATCAGTACACGGTATGTAGATAGCCAGACCCGCCCATCTCTCTGGCTATCTATAAAACCTGGCCCTGGACTACCCTAATAAGTCTCGTGGTACTACAGGTACCAAATTATATATGAATAAAGTCACGTGGGTAAATCATATATATACTGTAAGATGGTGGATGGGTACATAGTGAATGGCTGATATGTATCACAAAGGTGATACATACCAGCCATTCACTATGTACCCGTCCGCCGTCTTACAGTATATATATGATTTACCCACGTGACTTTATTCATATATATATAAAAGTAAATGATAAAATTCAATCTTTCGGCTGGGAGCATTAGTTTATTATACAACTTGTGCATTGAATGAATCAGTATAAGGTAAACTCCTCCTACACCAAACCATGTGTCAAACAAACAGACATCATTATAACATATGAGATACATCCATTGGTAGAAATATGTGGATAGCCAGACCCACCCATCTCTCTGGCTTTATGTGTAAACCCTGGCCCTGGAATGCCCTAACAAGTCTTATGGTACTACTAGCTGTGAGCCCGATTCTAAAGAATCGGGTAGTCTAGAATCCATATATAGTTTATTTACTAATATTTAGGGGAGTGCGGTGAAATTAATTGTGTGTATACAGGTGGCTCAGTGCGTAGCACAGTATACGGTGGCTCAGTGGTTAGCACTGCGCGGTGGCTCAGTGGTTAGGACTGCGCGGTGGCTCAGTGGTTAGCACTGCGCGGTGGCTTATTGGTTAGCAAAGTATGGTCGCTCAGTGTATAGCAGTGTACGGTGGCTCAGTGGTTAGCGCTGTATACGGTGGGTTAGTAGTTAGCAGGGAGTATGGTGGGTCAGTGGTTAGCAGAGTATACGATGGCTCAGTGGTTAGCACTGCGCGATGGCTCAGTGGTTAGCACTGAGTGGTGGCTCAGTGGTTAGCACTGCGCGGTGGCTCAGTGGTTAGCACTGCGCGGTGGCTCAGTGGTTAGCACTGCGCGGTGGCTCAGTGGTTAGCACTGCGCGGTGGCTCAGTGGTTAGCACTGCGCGGTGGCTCAGTGGTTAGCACTGCGCGGTGGCTCAGTGGTTAGCACTGCGCGGTGGCTCAGTGGTTAGCACTGCGTGGTGGCTCAGTGGTTAGCAAAGTACGGTGGCTCAGTGGTTAGCAGTGTACGGTGGCTCAGTGGTTAGCAGGAGTATGGTGGCTCAGTGGTTAGCAGTGAGTGCGGTGGGCAGAGTGGTCAGCGCAGTGTGGTGGGCAGAGTGGTTAGCGCAGTGCGGTGGGCAGAGTGGTCAGCAGAGGACAGAGGCACTCTGCCTGTCATACTTACCAGCGGGTTATCGTCTTCCCCGCCACGGCATTTTCACTCCGCTGTCCCCAGCATCTTGGCTCCACTCATGCAGATCATTGCTCCTGTGCAGCCTCCAATCTGCTGAGTATTGCTCCTGTGCAGCCTCCTCTCTGCAGAGCATTGCTCCTGTGCAGCCTCATTACTGTAGAGCATTGCTCCTGTGCAGCCTCCTCCTCTCTGCAGAGCATTGCTCCTGTGCAGCCTCCTCTCTGCAGAGCAATGCTCCTGTGCAGCCTCCTCTCTGCAGAGCATTGCTCCTGTGCAGCCTCCTCTCTGCAGAGCATTGCTCCTGTGCAGCCTCCTCCTCTCTGCAGAGCATTGCTCCTGTGCAGCCTCCTCCTCTCTGCAGACCATTGCTCCTGTGCAGCCTCCTCCTCTCTGCAGAGCATTGCTCCTGTGCAGCCTCCTCCTCTCTGCAGAGCATGGCTCTTGTGCAGCCTCCTCTTCTCTGCAGAGCATGGCTCTTGTGCAGCCTCCTCCTCTCTGCAAAGCATTGCTCCTGTGCAGCCTCCTCTGTGCAGAGCATTGCTCCTGTGCAGCCTCCTCTCTGCAGAGAATTGCTCCTGTGCAGCCTCCTCTCTGCAGAGCATTGCTCCTGTGCAGCCTCTTCTCTGCAGAGCTTTGCTCCTGTGCAGCCTCCCCTCATGCAGAGCAATGCTCCTGTGCAGCCTCTTCTCTGCAGAGCATTGTTCCTGTGCAGCCTCCTCTGTGCAGAGCATTGCTCCTGTGCAGCTTCCTCTGTGCAGAGCATTGCTCCTGTGCAGCCTCCTCTGTGCAGAGCATTGCTCCTGTGCAGCCTCCCCTCTGCAGAGCATTGCTCCTGTGCAGCCTCCTCTCATGCAGAGCATTGCTCCTGTGCAGCCTCCTCTCATGCAGAGCAATGCTCCTGTGCAGCCTCCTCTCATGCAGAGAATAGCTCCTGTGCAGCCTCTTCTCTGCAGAGCATTGCTCCTGTGCAGCCTCTTCTCTGCGCAGAGCATTGCTCCTGTGCAGCCTCCTCTGTGCAGAGCATTGCTCCTGTGCAGCCTCCTCTCTGCAGAGCATTGCTCCTGTGCAGCCTCCTCCTGTCTGCAGAGCATTGCTCCTGTGCAGCCTCTTCTCTCCAGAGCATTGCTCCTGTGCAGCCTCCTCTGTGCAGAGCATTGCTCCTGTGCAGCCTCCCCTCACCTGTATCCTGGAGATCAGCTCTTGGGGGCTCAGTCCGGGGTCCTCTGTCACCTCTATGTTCCCTTGTGATGGCAGGATGTCAGAGGCAGAGAATCACTGATGAGGACACGTCTGATGTGAGACAGCGGCATGATGTCTCCTGTGCTGACACTGCAGCAATTAAAGTGCCTGTGATGATGTCACAGTCATGTGATATAGCCCCGCCCATACCAGTAACATCATCTCAGGTCCTGCAAGCCGTGGGGGGGGAGGATAGAGAGAGAGAGAGAGACTCTGCAAGGACTCGCTAAGGCATTGCGAGTGAGGCAGCCACGGACACGACGACGGAAACAGCGCCGAATATGACGGAAGTGCCTTAAGGTAATTATATATATTAGAAGATTAGAAGATAGATTAGATAGATAGATAGAAGGTACCAGATTAGACCACCTTTATGATACACTATGCACCCAGCCGACATTTTTACAATATATATATGATTTACCCATGTCACTTTATTCATATATATAAAGGTAAATGATAACATTTAATCTTCCAGCTGTTACCAGTAGAGGGAGCACTGGAGTTTGCTACCAAAACCAGAGTAGAACACCTCTGTGATACACTATGCATCCAGCTGCCATCTTGCAATATATATATGATTTACCCATGTCACTTTATTCATATAGATATATATGTCAATGATAAAATTCAATCTTTCTGTTGTCACCACTAGAGGGAGCATTAGAGTTTACTGCATACAACGTGTGCTTTGAACGACTCAGTATGGGGTAAACTCCCCCTACTGGTGAATAATATGATTTATGTCTATATCTCTGCAGAGGATCCCAGCACTGGAGATATACACAATGAGTTGGGAAAGGGAAGAGAGGGGAAACTCTATAAACCCTTTATTACTAAAACACAATAAGAGTGATATTTATAATATAGAATTTATTTACATGTTATAAAGAGAACATGAAATTAAATGAACATTAGCAGAATGATGTCTGGTCTCTGATGAAGGGGTCGGAGTGATGCAAGACATTTCCAATGTTCGCTGAAACGTTTCCTTCCATAGATCACACTGCAAGAAAACAAAGTACAGGACATTTATGGTGATGATGACGTTATATGGACAGAATAGAATTGAGGGGATACGACATCGGGGACCCTCACTGATCCTGGGGATATAGGGTCATGTGTGCCCATCACTGTTTGGTGTTCCTGGCCACCCCCTGTGCAGAGAACCGCAGCGAAACCCTATTGACGTTAAGGGTTCCCTGCAAAATCGGGGGCCGGAGTGATCAGAAAACCTAGAATCATCTACTTCATTCTGCAGAGGGGCAGTGTGGGGGGAGATATTTTGCAGAGGGGCAGTGTGGGGGAGATATTGTGCAGAGGGGCAGTGCAGAGGGGCAGTGTGGGGGGAGATATTGTGCAGAGGGGCAGTGTGGGGGGAGATATTTTGCAGAGGGGCAGTGTGGGGGAGATATTGTGCAGAGGGGCAGTGTGGGGGGAGATATTTTGCAGAGGGGCAGTGTGGGGGAGATATTTTGCAGAGGGGCAATATGGGGGAGATATTGTGCAGAGGGGCATTGTGGGGGGAGAATATGTTCAGAGGGGCAGTGTGGGGGGAGATATTGTGCAGAGGGGCAGTGTGGGGGGAGATATTGTGCAGAGGGGCAGTGTGGGGGGAGATATTGTGCAGAGGGGCAGTGTGGGGGAGATATTGTGCAGAGGGGCAGTGTGGGGGAGATATTGTGCAGAGGGGCACTGTGGGGGGAGATATTGTGCAGAGGGCAGTGTGGGGGGAGATATTTTGCAGAGGGGCAGTGTAGGCAAACAATATGGAGAGGGGCAGCGTGGGGGAAGATATTTTGCAGTGGGACAGTCAGGGGATATTAAAGGGACTCTGTCACCAGGTTTTTGCCATCCTATCTGACAGCAGCATAATGTAGAGACAGAGACCCTGATTCCAGCGATGTGTCACTTACTGAGCTGCTTGCTGTCACTTTGATAAAATTACTGTTTTCTCTGCCTCAGATTTAGCAGTAGATGACTATGCTGGACTTTTTCATTAGTCCTACAATGATAATCTCCAACTGATTGAACAGATATTTTATAGAAACTACACTGAGCAGCCCAGTAAGTGACACATCGCTGGAATCAGGGTCTCTGTCTCTACATTATACTGCTGTCAGATAAGATGGCAAAAACCTGGTGACATTGTCCCTTTAAGGAGAGGAGCCGTGCGTATGTGTGTGGGGGATATTTTGCATAGGGACGGTGTGGGGGGAAATTTTGGAGAAGGGCAGCATAGGCGGACAGTATGTAGAGGGGCAGTATGGATGATAGTATGGAGCCGGGCAGTGTGGAAGATAGTATGGAGCCGGGCAGTGTAGAGGATATTTTGCAAAGGGACAGTGTGGAGGCATATTTTGTGCAGGAAGCACAGCAATTATTTATTTATTATTACGCTCTACGTGAGATATTTTTGTTTTTAGGGCATCTGTAGAGACGAGCTATGGGCATGAATTCTCATCATTGCGTCTATACTACATGGAGACAAAAGGGATGGGAACAACTTCAATCAGAAAAGATGTTACCTATAAGGTACTTGGATGTAAATGTTTATTTGTGATTTTGCCTGTGTCTCATCAGTACTGTAGTTCCTGTAAGGTCTGCAGTCTGATGATGACTGTCAACAACAACTCCCAGTATCTCCTAACCATTGTTAAAGGCATACTTACTAGGAGTTGTAGGTGCATGCGACACAATTGTACAAGTTTAGTGATTTATTCATGTACTGACAGTGGTTCTGGTGCTGCATTCATATACTGACAGCGGTTCTGGTGCTGCATTCATGAAGGTGGTTTTGGTGCTTCATTTATGTTCTAACAGTGGTTCTGACACTGAATTCAGTACTAATGGTGGTTCTGACACTGTATTCACGTACTGACGGTTCTGACACTGCATTCACGTACTGACAGTGGCCCTGACACTGTATTCATGTACTGACAGCAGTTCTGGTTCTTCATTTATGTACTGACAGAAGGTGGTTCTGGTGCTTCATTTATATACTACCAGTGTTTCTGACAAGTATTCATGTACTGACAGTGGTTCTGACACTGCATTCATGTATGGATGGTGGTTCTGGCGCTGCATTCATATACTAACAGCGCTTCTGGTGCTACATTCATGTACGGAATGAAGGTGGTTCTGGTGCTTCATTTATATGCTACCAGTGGTTCTGATAAGCATTCATGTACTGACAGTGGCCCTGACACTGTATTCATGTACTGACACCAGTTCTGGTTCTGCATTTATGTGCTGACAGAAGGTGGTTCTGGTGCTTCATTTATATACTACCAGTGTTTCTGACAAGTATTCATGTACTGACAGTGGTTCTGACACTGCTTTCATGTACGGACGGTAGTTCTGGCGCTGCATTCATGTACTGACAGCGGTTCTGGTTCTACATTCATGTACTGACTGATGGTGGTTCTAGTGCTTCATTTATATGCTACCAGTGTCTCTGACAAGTATTCATGTACTGACAGTGGTTCTGACACTGCATTCATGTACGGACGGTGGTTCTGGCGCTGCATTCATGTACTGACATCGGTTCTGGTGCTGCATTCATGTAATGACGAAGGTGGTTCTGGTGCTTTATTTATGTAATAACTGTGGTTCTGACACTTCATTCACATACTGACGGTGGTTCTGACACTTCATTCATGTACTGATGGTGGTTTTGACACTGCATTCATGTACTGATGGTGGTTCTGGTGATGCATTCATGTACAAATGGTGGTTGCAATATTGTACACATGTATCAATCCAAAACAAGCATTATGGCTATGTTAAAGTTTAAAAAATCCTAAAAACCTAGAGTTTTGATATAATGAGGAGAATTTGGTGAGATTCTACTCCAAAATCTCAGTGTACGTTAGCATATGTTCATACTTATTTTTTTGGAAGAGAAAAAGCATAATCTTTCCAAATCCTTCTGAAATACTCAAAACTTTGTTCTTGCGAAGTATTAATGTACTGATGGTGGTTCTGGTGATGTGTTCATATAAGTATCCTTTTACATTTTTGCAGTCCTTGGGATTGGTTCAGTATGGCAATGCAGCTCTTGGATCAAAAGATGTTGTGCACCCCGGTTTAGAATTACAAAAAATATGGCTACTTTTCCAAAAACAGCATCACATGTTATCACAGGCTATATTTGTTCTCACCTTTTTTACCACTACAACTCTGGATGACCTTAGACCCAGCTAAAAACCAAATGCTCCTCCAACCTGGTGGATTACTCTGAGCCTCACCTGCTTGGTAGAGCAAACTAAATCCTCTCTTCTCAACACTTAGGTCACTGGTGAAGACAATCTGCATGGTGTTTGAATAGGAAGTAATGGGTGATGGGATATTCTGTCCGCAGAAATCATTGAGCTTATACATGATATTAAAATCCCTTCCGTTATAGATCCTCAGCTTGTCGAACGGGCAGCTATCAGGACCCTCAATATTAAAATCTTGGAAGGTGATTCTGAACTGTAATGAAAAACAAAGGCAAATATTGGAGTAAATTTGCTACAACTGAGAGAACCCCACTTTCCTCAGAAGTGAGTGGTGTTGTTTCCAATGTCCATACCAACCATATTGTATCCATACAAACATGTGTAAGGATGGAATGTGTTGGGGGCAATGTTGGGGCCAGTGGCAGGCTGGGCCGGGTGGCAGGGAGGAGTTTGCCCCCCAGGCCGGTCTCTTAGTGTCCAAGCCACTAGGGCCGCCAGCTGCACTGGGAACATTGGGGCTATAGGTTAAGGGGAATTGTATTGTCCCCTCTGATCTGGTAGTTGATTGAGGTATTCAACAACATATGGAAAGGTCTAGAGGATGCCGCATCATTACCCGTCCTGTGGTGGTGATGTTCCAGTGACAGTAAGCATTACTGGGGTAATTTTCTGGATAATTTGGAGATACTAATACTCCTTGTGGTCCTGTCAAGTTCCCTCCGCATCCTGGAAGAATATTAACACTGACTTATAAATCCTGGAAAATACAAATGAATCAATATATAGGGTGACCATAAGCATCTTACCACTATAAAAAGGCATACCAAGCCTCACATTAACCGTGGTAGTCGTGGTTGTGGTTGGTGTCGTAGTGATGGTCGTTCTCGTTGTAGTAGGTATCGTAGCAGTGGTCGTTCTCGTTGTAGTTGGTGTTGTAGTGGTGGTCGTTCTGGTTGTGTTGGTGTTGTAGTGGTGGTCGTTTCGTTGTAGTTGGTTTCGTAGTGGTGGTCGTTCTGGTTGTGGTTGGTGTCGTAGTGGTAGTCGTTCTGGTTGTAGTTGGTTTCATAGTGGTGGTCGTTCTGGTTGTAGTTGGTGTTGTAGTGGTGGTCGTTCTGGTTGTAGTTGGTTTCATAGTGGTGGTCGTTCTGGTTGTAGTTGGTGTTGTAGTGGTGGTCGTTCTCGTTGTAGTTGGTTTCATAGTGGTGGTCGTTCTGGTTGTAGTTGGTGTTGTAGTGGTGGTCGTTCTGGTTGTGGTTGGTGTCGTAGTGGTGGTCGTTCTGGTTGTAGTTGGTGTCGTAATGGTGGTTGTTCTCGTAGTTGGTGTTGTAGTGGTTCTGGTTGTGGTTCTAGTGGTGGATGCGGTGGTGGTAGTACTGGAGGTGCTAGGAGGTCTTGTGGTGGTGGCAGGAGGGGTGACCTGCATTTTGCCTCCTACAAAAAATTAATTGGTGATTACATTTTAATATCTATTCTATTTTTGGTCAGTGCTTTCCTAGGCCTGACACCCTAGGGTCTTCCCACATGAGGACGGGAGGTTGGAACTCAGGATTGTGGTCTAAGAAACCTTTACCATAGAGCCACCATTAAGAAATCAGTGACTACTTACTGCACTTATATAGGCTGTTAACCTTTGTGTTATCCAAATTACTCATAGAGAACTGTTGTCCAAACTTCATGCTACTGTTGCGAACAGCAACCAGGGTTGGCAGGATGCCGTCTTTGGAGAAAGCCGAACTAGGAGAGAAGAACCAGAAAGCAAGGTGACATGGCCTATACTGGTAAATACATAACAGGTCAGTCCGGTGTGTGAGCTCCTAATCTAATGCTCTTGTGTCATCAGATCTCATCTATGGTATATGGAAATCTTTTCCCCATGACATACAGTTATTCCTTCTCCCTATTAAAAACATGCATGCATTAAGAATGTCTGAGGAATCAGTGGAATAGCCATGAGTAGCTTTGGATTTCGGAGTACAGACAATAACCCATAAATACACTGACATGTAGACTTACTTTGGGTAGTGTAAGATGGAGCCAAAGTCATAGGCGGTGAGGTCTTTGTTGTAGGTGTCGACAATTACAAAATCACCTATAGCATCTGCAATGAGATATTTTAGGTTACTTAATCTTCATGTAGATTGTATGTATAGAATGCAATCATGTCAAGGACCATACCGGACTGGATGTTATTCCACCGAACCTCTACGTATTCATCTCTATCACGTCTCACATGTTCGTGGTTCAGACCTAAAGCATGAAGAACCTCATGTGTTACAATTCCTGACCAACACACCCTGGCTTCTCTAGGGAGATGACCTGCTCCCCACCAATGTGACCTATTGACGACCAACACCTGCAAGAGAATAGAAGAAGATGAATATAGAGCGGAACGTGATAGGAAATGTGGGTGGATTAAAATGTGGAATGTAAGAGGAGGAGTGGTGATAGGTTCTCTAACGATCCGGTGCCCGAGCCTTTAACTATACTAATGTGACTTGATGTATGTGTAACTCCATCATTAGGTATGCCAGGAGCCCAGGAGTCAGCTTCAAAGACCAACCACAAGTTTCCCATCCTATGTTCTCATGCAAACCATTATTAATAGGCCAAGGTCCGTAACTCCAGGACATTGGTGACTTACTACTCCAAGACCCATGTACAAGATATCTTCAGGAGTTGGTGACTTACTATCCAAGGTCCATATCTCCAAGACATCTCTAGGACATTGTGACTTACTACTTGAAGGTCCATATCTCCAAGACATCTTCAGGATGTGTGACTTATTTGGTTATCTCCAGGACATTGTGTTCCTACTCTGAGGTCTATATCTCCAGGACATTGGTGACTTACTATTTCAAGGACCATATCTCCAAGACATCTCCAGAACATTGGTGACTTACTATTTCATAGTTTGTATCTCCAGGACTTTGGTGACTTATTCCTCCAAGGTCCATATCTCCAAGACATCTACAGGAACATTGGTGACTTACTCATCGAAGGTCCAAACCTCCAAGACATCTCCAGGACATTGGTGACTTTACTACTCCAAAACGGTATCTCCAGGACATTGGTGACTTACGATTTCAAGGACCATATCTCCAAGACATCTCTAGGACATTGGTGACTTACTACTCTGAGGTCAATATCTCCAAGACATCTCCAGGACAATGGTGACTTACTATTTGAAAGTCCATATCTCCAAGAAATGTGCAGAACATTGGTGACTACTACTTTAAGGTCCATATCTCCAAGACATCTCCAGGACTTTTGGTGACTTTCTACTCGAAGGTCCATACCTCCAAGACATCTTAAAGACGTTGGTGACTTACTACTCTGAGGACCATGTATCCAAAACATCTTCAGGACATTGGTGACTTACTACTCCAAGGTCCATGTCTTAATGACATCTCAAGGACGTTGGTGACTTATTATTACAAAACCCATATCTCCAAGACATCTCAAGGAAATTAGTGACTTACTACTGCAAGGTCTATATTTCCAGGACTTTGGTAAATATACTACTCCAAAACCGTACCTCCAGGACATTGGTGACTTACTACTTGAAGGTCTAAATCTCCAAGACATGCAACTTAAGTTTTGCTGTAATGGTATTGACCTGGAGGAGGTGGTTGACAGATCATACGTGTATCCACTGCAGGGAGGGGCGCCAATTCAATTTTCGGATCTGTTCTATTATACTGATGAGGATCTTAACATCACAAACCTTGTGATCAGCATTGAAACCAGATCACCACTAAAATAAACCTTGACCTTGTTCGAAAGACAAACAATACCCAAAATGGTGAATTACTCATCCTCTTTACATTTGTTTATTAGGTTATCCTAGGATGACCTTCTTATATCTGTATGTACCCGGTAGAAGCCACAAAGGTGATATAGTCGGTCTCTGACGTCTTCGGCTTGAAGCGTATGCAGGTGACATCCTCAATGTCACTTAGGGAGGCTTTAATTACGATGGTGTCATAGGAACCTTGAAGAAAACAGATTGATTATGATATGTGCTCTGCCTAGAAGACGACATCCATTTCTTCTTTTCACTTGCACACCCAAACTTTGTACTAAACTATCCCTAATTCTAAATCTAACCCTTACCTTAGTCCTAGTCCTAGACCTAAACCGAACCATAACCTTAGTCCTAGTCCTAGACCTAAGCCGTAACCCTAACCTTAGTCATAGTCCTAGACCTAAGCAACCCTAACCTTAGTCTAGTCCTAGACCTAAGCCTAACCCTAACCTTAGTCATAGTCCTAGACCTAACCTTAGACTTAGTCCTAGACCAAAGTCTAATCCTAACCATAGTCCTAGTCCTAAATCTAACCCTAACCTTAGTCCTAGTCCTAGACCTAAGCCTAACCTAACCTTAGTCTTAGTCCTAGGCCTGTCACCTAACACTAACCTTAGACTTAGGGCCCTTTACACATGGCTAACATTCTAGGGTGGCTACAGGTAACTTACGTTGCGTGAAATCATGGAGATAAGGTTCTATCTTGTTGCTGTGTACAAATGAATCATCTTTACCTTGATTTACTGCACAGTAAGTTACCTGTACCACCCTAGAAATGTAGACCGTGTGTAAAGGGCCTTAGTCCTAGACCAAAGCCTAATCCTAACCATAGTCCTAGTCCTAGACCTAGACCTAAGTCTAACCCTAACCTTAGTCCTAGATCTAAACCTAACCCTAACCTTAGTCCTAGTCCTAGACCTAAGCCTAATCTTAACCATAGTCCCAGACCTAAGTCTAACCCTAACCTGAGTCCTAGTCCTAAACCTAAACCCAACCTTTAGGAAAAGTTAAAAATATAAAGGCAGCAACTAGTAATGATCGATGACGGTATTAATCATGTCAGCCGCCTTTGTGTCAGTATTGTTTTAAGTCGGCTTCTGTCATCTCAGTCACTGCCTATGCAGAGTGCAACAGACGTGATGATGTTGTCATAGGCTGCTGTGCTTTGCATAGGCAGCAACTGAGATGACAAAGCTCATTTCATCATCCTGAGAGCTTTGTCATCTCTTTCACTGCTGATGCAGAGCACAGAAGATGTGATGATGTCGTTATCAACTGCTGAGCTCTGCATAGGCACCAAACAAAATGATAAAGCTCACATAATCATCCTAAGAGCTTTGTCACCGTGGTTGCTGCTTATACAGAGCGCATATACGTCCTATGTATGACCGCTGCTATACTGTATATCTTTATATAGAGATGCAAAGCAGTTATTACCAAAATCACTGGATATGGAGTAGGGGATGTAGACGAATCCATCTTAGAACTGGGCCACAAGCAAACACCTTCGGACACAGGTTACCACTTCTTCCAAGGTTGTAGGCAATGTCCAAATCTTTGATTAGAAATCTTCTAGTGATGAAGGATCCTGGGGGGTGGAAATGGCGGAGGTGTATAAGAACCACACAACGGTATCTCTATTATGGGGTTAATGAATGGAACGGCTACAATGAAAAGTCCTATCCACTGATCCTTACCACTGCGGACATTACGAATCTGGTCAAACAAGCTCAGATTTGTCCCAGCACCTAAAAGAAATCAAATTGTAAATGTTATGGAAATTATTTAGCACTAGACCTTCGGAGGACGGTAGTAGAAATAGTCATGTCAATAAAGCCTGGAAAACAATGTCTGCAGTGAGCGCCCCCTAGTGGAGGTAGAATTCTACTGAAATGGCACTGCCCATAGGGGAGCACCCTACTGACACTGTTTATGGAGGAGCACCCTACTGAGATTGCATATGCGGGAGCACACTACTGACATTGTATATGGGGGAGCACCCTACTGACATTGTATATGGGGGAGCACCCTACTGAGATTGCATATGCGGGAGCACACTACTGACATTGTATATGGGGGGAGCACCCTACTGACATTGTATATGGGGGAGCACCCTACTGAGATTGCATATGCGGGAGCACCCTACTGACATTGTATATGGGGGAGCACCCTACTGACACTGTATATGGGGGAGCACCTTACTGACATTGTTTATGGGGGAGCACCCTACTGAGATTGATATGCGGGAGCACCCTACTGACATTGTATATGGGGGAGCACCCTACTGACATTGTATATGGGGGAGCACCCTACTGACATTGTTATATGGGGGAGCACCCTGCTGACATTGTATATGGGGGAGCACCCTACTGATATTGTATATGGGGCACCTACTGACATGTATGGGAGCACCCTACTGACATTGTTTATGGGGGAGCACCTACTGACATTGTTTATGGGGAGCACCCTACTGACATTGTATATGGAGGGAGCACCCTACTAAAATTGTATAGGGGGAGCACCCTACTGACATTGTATAGGGGGAGCACCCTACTGACATTGTATATGGGGGAGCACCCTATGACATTGTATACAGGGGAGCACCCTACTGACATTGTATATGGGGGAGCATCCTACTGAATTGTATATGGGGGAGCACCCTACTGACATTGTATACGGGGGAGCACCCTACTGAATTGTATATGGGGGAGCACCCTACTGACATTGTATACTGGGGAGCACCTACTGACATTGTATATGGGGGAGCACCCTACTGATATTGTATATGGGGGAGCACCCTACTGACATGTATAGGGGGAGCACCCTACTGACATTGTATATGGGGGAGCACCCTACTGACATTGTTATGGGGGAGCACCCTACTGACATTGTATAGGGGGAGCACCCTACTGACATTGTTCATGGGGGAGCACCCTACTGACATTGTATATGGGGGAGCACCCTACTGACATTGTATATGGGGGAGCACCCTACTGACATTGTTTATGGGGGAGCACCCTACTGAATTGTATATGGGGGAGCACCCTACTGACATTGTTTATGGGGGAGCACCCTACTGATATTGTATATGGGGGAGCACCCTACTGACTGTATAGGGGGAGCACCCTACTGACATTGTTCATGGGGGAGCACCCTACTGACATTGTTTATGGGGGAGCACCTACTGACATTGTTTTATGGGGAGCACCCTACTGACATTGTATATGGGGGAGCACCCTACTGACATTGTTTATGGGGGAGCACCCTACTGAATTGTATATGGGGGAGCACCCTACTGACATTGTATATGGGGGAGCACCCTACTGAATTGTATATGGGGGAGCACCCTACTGACTGTATAGGGGGAGCACCCTACTGACATTGTTATGGGGGAGCACCTACTGACATTGTATATGGGGAGCACCCTACTGACATTGCATAGGGGGGAGCACCTACTGACATTGTATATGGGGGAGCACCCTACTGACATTGTATAGGGGGAGCACCTACTGCATTGTTATGGGGAGCACCCTATTGACATTGTATGTGGGGAGCACCCTACTGACATTGTATATGGGGAGCACCTTATTGACATTGCATAGGGAGCACCCATTAACATTGTTTATGGAAGAGCACCCTACTGACATTGTATGGCACTTCCTGAATGAGTAAAGGGGAAAACTCTTCTAGTACTGTTTCTGGGGCAATAAACTGACACTGTTTATGGAGAGTACTGTGCTGTCACTATTTATAGGGGAGTTAGCACATACCACCAATGGTGGCAGGCCATGTGGCCACTATAGGGCCCGTGAGTCAAGGGGACCCAGTGCCAGTGAAGGCACACCGCCCCACACCTGCATCTGTATTGGCATTGCAGATGGCAATAAATTTAAGAGAAATTATGTAAGAGTGAGCACTCTGCTCTGTCCTCCATCATTCTCCTGCTGAGTCTGCACTCTGTAGTCTCAATGCTGAGATGTGGAGAGTCGGAGAACTCACCACTGCAGAGACCGGAGCAGTGGGGAAAAGAGGGGAAGTGAGTATTTATTGTTTTATTTATTTTTAATCAGTGTGCTCACTAAAGGCCGATGGCCATAATACTATATGGAGGACTATGGGGGTTCATTATAGTATATGGAGGACTAAGGAGTGCATTATACTATAGGAAGGACTATGTGGTGTATATTATACTATATGGAGGACTATGTGGTGTATATTATACTATATGGAGGACTATGTGGTGTATTATACTATATGGAGGACTATGTGGTGTATATTATACTATATGGAGGACTTGTGGTGTATATTATACTATATGGAGGACTATGTGGTGTATATTATACTATATGGAGGACTATGTGGTGTATATTATACTATATGGAGGACTATGGGCGTGCATTATATATATGGAGGTCTATGTGGTGTATATTTATTATATGGGGAGGCTTTATTCTAATGGAGGAATATGGGGTATACATGATACTATATGGAGGACTACGGGTGTACATTATACTATATGGAGGACTATGGGGTGCATTATAGTATATGGAGGACTATGGGGTGCACTTAACTATATGGAGGATAATGGGATGCATTATACTATATGGAAGACTATGGGGTGCATTATACTATATGGAGACTATGGGAGCATTATACTATATGGAGGACTATGGGGTGCATTATACTATATGGAAGGCTATGGGGTGCATTATACTATATGGAGGACTATGGGGAGCATTATACTATATGGAGGACTATGGGGTGCATTATACTATATGGAGGACTATGGGGTGCATTATACTATATAGAGGACTATGGGGTGTTCATTAAATATATGGAGGACTAGAGGATGCATTCTAATATATGGAGGGCTATGGGGGTGCATAATACTGTATGGAGGACTATGGGGTACATTATAATATATCGGGACTATGAGGGTGCATTATATATATGGAAGACTATGGGTGCATTATACTATGTGGAGGACTATGGGAGCTTTTATACTATATGGAGGACTATGGGTGCATTATACTATATGGAGGAATATGGGGTGCATTATATATATGAGGACTATGGGGTTCATTAAAATATATGGAGGACTAGAGGATGCATTCTAATATATGGAGGGCTATGGGGGGTGCATTATACTATATGGAGGACTATGGGGTGCATTATAATATATGGAGGACTATGAGGGTGCATTATACTGTATGGAATACTATGGGGTTTGCATTATACTATATAGAGGGCTATGGGGTGCATTATACTATATGGAGAACTATGGGGTACATTATAATATTTGGAGGACTCTGTGGGTGCAATATACTATATGAGGATATTGGGAGTGCATTAACTACATGGAAGGGTATAACTATACAGGTACAGGTTCAATCACACCGGGCCTGGAGCTTAGGAGGCCCAAAAGTCCTTTGTCCATATAAAAAGACTGTTGGTATTAAAGATTTCAATAATTGGGGCCTGTTGCAGCTTTTGCATCGGGGTCCATGAGCTTCAAGCACGTCACTGTATATGGATGGGGAATTGGGGGTGCATTATATTTATGGAGGACTATGGGGATGCATTTACTATATGGAGGCCTATGGGGGCTGCATTATACTGTATGGACGAATACAGGGATGCATATCTGTATGGAGATATAAGAGGTGCATTATAATATATGAGAATATGGGGGTGCATTTAATATAAGAGGACTATGGGGCTGCAATACATGGAGGACTATGGTGTATTATATATATGGAGGGTTACTTGTGGCCAATCTATGGTTTGTGTGGTCCATCATACTGGGTGGAGGGCAGTTAGGGATAATTACATATGTAGGTCCATTATACTGCATGGAGGCTGTGTGGGGTCACAGGGGTATATGTTGGGGTTACATACTTAGTGTTGGGTCACCATACTTTGCTGGGGTAGTTGAGGAGGGTACAGTAGAGTCATCATACGTCTACATAAATTATTATTTTATAGGACATTCAGGTCTGATGCATAAACCTATATATATATCACCGCATAGATTAATTTATGCTCCTACATGCCCCTATTATCCTATTATATGCAGAACATTACTGCTATTGTCTGATTGTCTAATTATGTGCGACTTTCATTAACAGATTATATAATCGGATAATTATCTTGAAATCAATTGTTGCTCAGGACCTGCTAAATATACAAGGAGATGTCAAACAATATACTGTAAAGAAGCCTTAGTGACGCTGCACTGAATATATAGGGGGGGGGTCAGCAATGTCATGCAATTCTCAAAGTATCAACAATGCAATAGCGCCACCTACAGGGCAGAAATAAGTCATTTGAATATAAAAGATGATAATTTAATATTTTACATTTCTTAAGAAATATGTCATGATTAAGTCAGAATATTAGGCTGTCTGGGCAATATTAGGATGTGAGCGCCAGCTGTGCTATACAGCCTGCACCGAGTCTAATATCTGCAATCATACCAAGCTATGATCGCAGATTAACCTCATAAATGCCATGTTAATTGTCACAGCAGCATTTAAAAGGTTGGAAATGGGCACGGTGATGTTTGTACAACTATGAAGCCCAGGTGTACCAGCAATTATGGGTTCAAAACCAATAAAAAAAGAAAAACCTACCCGATACATCCGCTGTGTCTCTTCTTTTCCTTTGAAACAATATCTGGAAACACATAATACCAATACAATAGAGACAGTCACAGGTAAACCATGATTAGGTATGGTATATCTGTAATAACAGAGATAAGTGTCTGCTTGCCTACCTTATGCCGCTTATCTTAGAGAGGTGTCCCGCTGGAATAGGGAACGTCCAACGCACAGCGCAATACGAAGATAGAACGGGATTGTTTTGGGAGAAGAAGGCCCTAACGGTACTGAGCAGGGGATGGGACGCCTCCTGACACTGGCCTGTGACTGGCCCTAAGCTGCCCTATCCACCCTATGCGGGTCCTTCCCCTCATCATATGCTATTCCCTGGCTGTCACCTACCCTAACTCTGGGTAAAAGCCGCGCTGCCATGGAGGTAACACCCAATCTGGCCTGATAGGGATCATGATCTTTATAGATCATCAAAATCATCCAGGACATGAAGGGGATTATTGTTCTGATGAAGGAGATTTATCTCAGAAAGGCGTTGACGAATCAAGATCACGATCCCTATCGTTCCGGATTTGGTGTAACCTCCATGGCAGCACGGCTTTTACCCATTCATCCTCCTGCCCTGATAGTCACCATTAGGGGTGATGTGACCACCGTGTGATATGTCTTTATAGTAGTTGTGACTCTCCTTTTATATGGGGTGAGCCTTTTTGTTCTATTTGGGATTTGTTAGTATTTGTGCTTCCTTTGTCCCTCCCAAGGTAATAACTATAGACATGAATATGACTTTTATGGACACAAAAATAAAGTTAACCGCCAAAATGATGGATGCCGCTTATCTCGGTGATAACAGAGACTAAAGCCCCCATACACAATAGAGATAAATGAAGGTCCGGACCATCACTCATCAGTCGATATCTATCTCTGGCTGGACATTTATCACTTAGGAAACAAAAGGATCAGAAGTCCAAAATGGGAAATTATCAGGATTCTTATCTGTCAAGAGAGAGTCAGGGGCCACCATATGTATTAGATACATTATCCTATCTTATTCTTGTTTCACCTGATTGGAGATGTTCCTATAAATGTAAGGTGTATGGGGAATACGGGATCAGGAGGAAAGATGGTAAGATGGGCAATGTGTTCAGGGGAACTAGTCTGACCCATAGACTGGGGTTCCCTAACTCTCCCTGTTCCCAGAGGTACTCTTGATGGCGGAGAGGTCTGGGTCGCCATCCTAGCCCTTCACTCCTGATCAGCACTAGGTTAAGAGCCCCTACCTCCACCCACGGACCTGAAAAATCCAGCAGCTTCTATGGAAGTCAACGGCAGCAAAAACACAGCTCAACTTCACAGCATGGGATCCAAGAAGAAAAGAATTCTTTCTGCGACACCCAGTGGAGGGAAGTGGAACTACTTCTAGGCTGAGGGAGTGGAGATCAGAATGCTAAGACCCACACCTCCACCTCAATGCTATGACTTACCCCTCTACCTGCAGAGATACACAAACTCAAAGCATAGACTAAAGGAAACAAAACTCAGTTTAAACACAGCAGCAGCAGTTATGGACTGCAAAGCAGTCAACAAGTGACATAAGGTGGCTGTGAAGATGGAGATAAATGGCTGCCAGAATCATATGGGGGAAACAAAAGATCTATCCAATATACGTAAGTTCCTTTTTATGGGAACAGTCAATCCCCTGGCCATAACAGAGCCCCTGTGCATGAACAATATATGGGCCCTTTACAGCAAAGAGCTCATCAGAATGCACAATTCCACCTGCTTTGGAGGTAGAAATGGGCCCCCTTTCCCTCTTGGGTCCCCGTGCACCAATGATATGTCCACCCCTGCGACAATTTGTCATCATTAATGTGGGTAAAATGGAGGTAAAGCCGCGCTGCCGTGGAAGTATAACCAGTCCTGGAGTAGTAGAAAGCGAGATTTTATTTGTCAACGCATTTCTGAGATTAAAATCACAAAAAAACACAATCCTGAAGAAGGAGATTAATCTCAAAAACACGTTAATGAATAAAGTCACTATTTCTACCACTCCCGGACTGGTAATACTTCCACGGCAGCGCGACTTTACCCGTCCATCCTCCATTTTAATCATTTATTCAAGGGGTGCTGCAGCAGCTGTGTCACATGAGACTACCATAGTTGTGACTATCACCACTACACAAGGTGAGTCTTATATTTTAGGTGGGATTCCCCCAACCTACGCAGATCAGACCCTATTTGTGATCCTTTTGTCTTTCCAGTTTCTCCCTTACGATGAGAGTTTTGATGGAATCCATCGTAAAGAAAAAGTGGAACACAAACAATCTATACACCTCCAAATTTTCTAAGAACCCCCCCCACCCCAAAAATCCTTACCGGGGATGGCAACGTTAAGCCGACAGAGCAGAGGGCGACCAGCAGTAGACTCCTCATTGTGTGGATGATGAAGCTCTTGAGATGTCTACACAACCTCTCCAGCGACTATGGACCCATAGTCTATGTATGCCTTGTTCTACTCCTTATATACCCCCGATAGCCCCCTGAACACACCCTTTGATGCTTAGTTTCTTGTTGTTTGACAACAATGGACCTCAACAACCTCTATTGTCCCAGATAGCCACCGGATAGACTCCTGATCTTCTCAATCAATCCTATAATTAGGCACTTCTGCAGGTGGATTTGTCAGGACAATCATGGGCTTCATCTCGTCCCGTCCCGATGTAGACACTAATTTAGGATACAAATGCCCCATGGGCCGTTTATGATGGTCTATCCCAAAGGTACTAATTTGAGAAGGTGCTAATTGTGAAGGACTTGATAACACAAGCCGCCAAAAAATAAGGACAATCCAAAGAGTCAATGACTTAACCGGTGAAAATGAGAACTCCAAGTCCTGGACCTTCAGTAGTTATTCTGCTTCCATCAATAAGATAGATTGCTTCATTGGTATTAAGTTTTATCTCCGAGACCCCCATACACACAAGACAATTGTGATCAGGCCAATGGTCGTTCCTTGGTTGGACAAATAGTCCTTCGTCAGTAGAAGAAAACCCTGCTCAGACTACTGTTATGGTAGTGCCAGTCCTCCAGTGGCCGTAAACAGCCGCCGGGGGGAAGACCGGCCCAGCAGGCACATGCCCCCCTGCCACCCGGCCCAGTCCGCTCCTGCTGTTACCAGAGAGGAATGGCTCAAAAGAAAGGTCAACTCCTCTGGCAGAGGCTTGGACAAAACAAATATCTGACTTGCCCTCTTCACTCTCCCCTGACTTGTTAAATGGAGGGAACGTACTGTAATATACAGCACCGGCCAAACAGAGACCTTCCGCCAACGTCGGCGTACGCATCATAAGAAGTGCATGGCAGTGACATCATGTGTTGTCGAAATCAGCTCCATGCAGATTATGGAAGAGGACGCTACGTTATGGGACTAGGGGACGGTAAGGGAGCTGAGGATATTATTATAGGAAGGGGCCCATCATGGGGGACATTATTCCAAAATGAGGGATATTATTATAAGAAGGAGACCACAATGTGGACATTATTTAACAAAGGGACCAGGATGGGGGATATTATTATAGGATGAAGGACATTACTACAGGATGGGGGATATTATTATAGGAAGTGGCCAAGGAGTTAGGATATTATAATAGGGGTCCAGGATGGGGACATTATGTAATAAAGAGGACATTATTACAGGATGGGGGACATTAATACAGTAAGGGGTGAAGGATTAATGATATTATAAAAAGAAGGGGCCCAGGATGTGAACATTATTTAATAAAGAGGCCAGGATGGGGGATATTATAACAGGAAAGGGCTCAGCTTAGGGGACATTATTACAGGATGAGTAATATTATTACAAGAAGGAGCTCAGAATGGGGGACATTATGACAGGAAGGAGCCATGATTAGGGAAATTATTTCAGGAAGGGGCAATGATGGGGGACATTATTAGAGAAAAGGGGTCCGGATGGAAACATTATTAAAGGAAGGGACCAGGATTGGGGACATTATTAAAGTAAGAGGCCAGGATTGGGAGATTATTACAGGAAGGGGCCTTGATGGGGAACATTATTAAAGGAAAGGGCCAAGATTGGGATATTATTACAGACTGGGCCAGGATTGGGGGATTATTACAGGAAGCAGCCATGATGGGGGGCATTATTACACAATGGGGCCATGATGGGGGACATTATTATAGAAAGAGGCCAAGATGGGGATTTTATTAACGATCTAGGCCGGGATTGGGAACATTATTAAAGAAAGGGGCCAATATTAAGAGATTATTACAGGAAGGGCCAGGATGGTGGACATTATTAAAGTAAGAGGCCAGGATTGGGAGATTATTACAGGAAGGGGCCTTTAGGGGAACTTTATTATAGAAAGGGGCCAACATTACGAGATTATTACAGGAAGGGGCAGGATGGTGGACATTATTACTTTGGGGGGCTAAGATTTATTTATAGGATCTAGAATTCTATGAGGGTCCATACATCTGACCAACATGCAGGTGGGGTCTCAGGTCCCAATTCTGCACCAGGGCCCATCAGATTTTAGGTACTCCACTGTCTCCCACATGTATGGACAGTAATATTTCCACTTTAATCTTCCATGGCTGGTAATTTTCATTTTCCCACTCTAGAGTGCTGATATTTTGATGGGCCCATTGTTGACTTTGATCTCACACTCAGATCAATATTGGACATGTCTCCAGGATGTTATACAATGGAAGTCAATGGTGACCCCTTAAGTTCATCAGATAATGGGTTTGGTGTTTGGCTGGTTTGGAGGCAAATGTTACAGATTTTTAGCATAAGGGCTCAGGCGGTGCGTCTAATTTCAATACTTATCTTCACTATTGGAATAATCAACACTCTAGAGTGCTGATATTTTGATGGGCCATTGTTGACTTTGATCTCACACTCAGATCAATATTGGACATGTCTTCAGGATGTTATACAATGGAAGTCAATGGTGACACCTTAAGTTCATCAGATAATGGGTTTGGTGTTTGGCTGGTTTGGAGGCAAATGTTACAGATTTTAGCATAAGGGCTCAGGCGGTGCGTCTAATTTCAATACTTATCTTCATTATTGGAATAATCAACACTCTAGAGTGCTGATATTTTGATGGGCCCATTGTTGACTTTGATCTCACACTCAGATCAATATTGGACATGTCTTCAGGATGTTATACAATGGAAGTCAATGGTGACACCTTAAGTTCATCAGATAATGGGTTTGGTGTTTGGCTGGTTTGGAGGCAAATGTTACAGATTTTAGCATAAGGGCTCAGGCGGTGCGTCTAATTTCAATACTTATCTTCATTATTGGAATAATCAACAAGGGGGTAACCACAGCAGGTGCAGGGGTTGCAGCCTAGGGGGCCCCAAAAGTCCCTATGGCCAATAATGCTATTAAAATTTGCACTAATTTGGGGCCTCGTTGGAATTTTGCATCGGGGCCCATGAGCTTCAAGTGATCAATGTGATTATAGTCATTGTGGGGGTGATTGCGTTGCCCTACAAGGGGAAGCTCAGCTCATGTCATTAAAACCCCCAGTCATGGCGATAGCATCCCACAACAGAGGAGGAAAATCCCATTGGTGATAAGTGACAATGGCTCAATGGGTAACACTGATTCTTTGGATTGGAATCCCATATAGAACACCGTAATACCTGTAAGGAGCTGATATGTTGTGTGGGCTTCCTCTGGTTAAAATTAAAATATATAAATATGGATAAGCTAGTATTAAAAAAGAAATAATAATAATAATAATAATAGTAATAAATAAAAAACATTATTACAAAAGTTTAACAAAATTAAATTTGGTGTTCCTGTAAACGAAATGACCAGGACAAAATATTTGGATTATTGGTAAAAAAAGGAAACTTCCGAATCCCCTGTTACCTCCTCTCCTGCCAGGGGTGTAACTACAACAGGTGCAGGGGTTGCAATCGCACTGGAGCCCTGGAGCCTAGGGGGGCCCCAAAAGTCCCTTTGGCCAATAGAAAAAGACTAATGCTATAGAGTTGCAATAATTGGGGCCCATGAGCTTCAAGCAACGCCACTGTATATGGAGGAATATGGGGGTCCTCTACTGCCAGGGGCGTAACTACAGTCAACAGGTGCAGGGGTTGCAATCGCACTGGGGCCCTGGAGTCTAGGGGGCCCAAAAAGTCCCTTTGGCCAATAGAAAAAGACTAATGCTATAGAGTTGCAATCATTGGGGCCCTGTTGAAGCTTTTGCATTGGGGCCCATGAGCTTCAAGCAATGCCACTGTATATGGAGGAATATGAGGGTCCTCTACTGCCAGGGGTGTAACTACAGTCAACAGGTGCAGGGGTTGCGCTAACACCCGGGCCCTGGAGCCCCGGGGGCCCAAAATGCCCCTTTGGCCAATAGAAAAAGACTAATGTTATTAAAGAGTTGCAATAATTGGGGGCCCCGTTGGAGCTTCTGCATCGGGGCCCATGAGCTTCATGTTACACCAGTGTCTACTGCCTGACAATGGACCTCGCCATCTTCTCCGTGTGTCCTGTAATTAGACAGAAGGATTTCCCAGTCCATTATGGAATCTATTATGCCTCAATGTGGACACTAATTTAAGAAAACTTGCCCTACAAGATCTTAATCACAGTCTTCCTGAAGTGCTGATTCTTGGAGGTGGTAATTGTGAAGAGATTTCCTAAAAACCAAAAATAAAAGCCATAATGAACCCCAAAAAGCCCATTGGGGGATCAGCACTCCGCAGACTGATTTGCTCCATCATCCCTTCATTTAAGGCCTCGTTCAGTGTTAGACGTCCAAGCACTTGAATTCCACTGTTTTCGTCTATTCCTCTGAGTTCCCCCACAGTCAGCTGGAGACGCTGCCGGACCCCCCCCCTATACAGTAAGGTGTGGGACATAGGACCGTCACATGAATAGTTGGCTAGCCCCATTGAAATAGGTGAGTTTGGACTACATTCACATACAGGCGCATCTCAATGAATTAGAATGTCATCAAAAAGTGAGTCATCACAACAGAGGGATCTATGTCATGTATGTTTATTTCTGTTAATGTTGATGATTAACGAAAACCCAGACGTCATCTCAGAAAATTAAAGTCGGGAGGATGAAGGATCCGAGAGATAAAATATGACCTAAATAGGTATCAGAGGCTTCACCTTGTGTGGTTGTGAGAGTCACAACCACTATAAAAGCAGATCACGGCTGCTGCAGTCCCCAGCGTGGTGCATATAGAGTAGGGAGGAGGAAGGGTTAAACACCGCGCTGCCGTATTCCACCAGACATCAAAGGGTGAATATAATATTGACTTATTAGTCAACGCGTTTCAGCGTGCCAACTCCGCCCATAAAGAACATCCTGCCATTGGCACTAGTTAGCGTCAGGACATAGTCCTTCATTGCATGCGCCGCGGCGTGCTCACATTCTAAATAAAAATAAAAGGGCAGGTAATACAGGGCACTGCTCTATCCGCGAATCTGTAAGGGGGTGGAGGAAATGACATAAAAGGCTCGAGGGATGGAGGTTCCCCACCCTGCACTAGAGCCTGGGTGCAACCCCTACCTCTGCACCCCATATCTTCATGCCCCTACCCAGTGGCATAGCTCAAAGCTCATGGGCCCTGATGCGAAAGCTCCAATGGGGCCCCCAATTATTGCAAATCTTTAATAGTATTAGTCTTTTTCTAAAGGCCAAAGGGATTTTTGGGGCCCCCTAGGCTCCATTGTCCAGGTGTGATTGTAACCCCTGCACCTGTTGTAGTTACGCCCCTGCCCCTACCGCCTCTATTTTACGTTTTTCTGATGTGATGACAACAGTGAAACAGTTCATTAGATAACATGGCTGGTAATTGCCCAATAATTATAGAGTCACGGATCGAGATGATTGCAGCCTCTGCATTGACACTGGCTTTTTCAGGTGGAAATATCGGCTCTTCACAATGGAGAAAATTCCCACTGATAATAAAGGACAATGCTGTAATTACAAGGTTATCACTAGGAAAGCGTTCCCAATTATATAGAAATATATGAAATGGACATTTGTATCTGTGGTTCAATATCAACCTCATTGGATAAATCAATGATTTATGGGCAAGCACTCCCCATGCAACAAACCACAACCCCCCCCCCCAATCCTGCTATATAAAGAGCCCATTGCTTTTTTTGCCCCTACTTCTTACCCAAACATCAAATCTGTAAATTGGCCCCAAATATCTGCATCATGTATAATGCTTCCTTAGAAATGATGCATATAGTTTGGTTTGATACTGTCAAAATAATGGCAGAGAACACTCTAATGGACCTATCTAGGCTTGGAGAAGACCTGGTGATGTATCTAGGCTTGGAGAAGACCTGGTAGACCTATCTAGCTTGGAGAAGACCTGTGGACCTATCTAGGCTTGGAGAGACCTGGTGGACCTATCTAGGCTTGAGAAGACCCTGTGGACCTATCTAGGCTTGGAGAAGACCTGGTGGACCTATCTAGGCTTGGAGAAGACCTGGTGGACCTATCTAGGCTTGGAGAAGATTCTGTTGGGCCAATCTAGGCTTGGAGAAGACCCTGGTGGACCTATCTAGGCTTTGAGAAGACCCTGTGGACTTACCTAGACTTGGAGAGGACCCTGTGGTCATATCTAGGCTTAGAGAGGACCCTAGTGACTATCTAGGCTTGGAGAGGACCTGGTGGACCTATCTAGTCTTGGAGAGGACCCTGGTGGACCTATCTAGGCTTGGAGAAGACCCTGTGGATGTATCTAGGCTTGGAGAAGACCCTGGTGGACCTATCTCGGCTTGGAGAAAGCCTGAAGACCATCTAGGCATGGAGAAGACGCTGTGAACTATCTAGTCTTTTATAAGACCTCAGTGGACCATCTAGTTTGGAGAAGACCCTGGTGGACCTATCTAGGCTTGGAGAAGACCCTGGTGGACCTATCTAGGCTTGGAGAAGACCCTGGTGGACCTATCTAGGCTTGGAGAAGACCCTGGTGGACCTATCTAGGCTTGGAGAAGACCCTGGTGGACCTATCTAGGCTTGGAGAAGATTCTGTTGGGCCAATCTAGGCTTGGAGAAGACCTGGTGACCTATCTAGGCTTGAGAAGACCCTGGTGGACTTACTAGACTTGGAGAGGACCCTGGTGGTCATATCTAGGGTTAGAGAGGACCCCGGTGGACCTATCTAGGCTTGGAGAGGACCTGTGGACCTATCTAGCTTGGAGAGGACCCTGGTGGACCTATCTAGGCTTGGAGAAGACCCTGGTGGATGTATCTAGCTTGGAGAAGACCGGTGGACCTATCTCGGCTTGGAGAAAGCCCTGAAGAACCCATCTAGGCATGGAGAAGACCTTGTGAACCTATCTAGTCTTTTATAAGACCTCAGTGGACCCATCTAGGTTTGGAGAAGACCCTGGTGGACCTATCTAGGCTTGGAGAATACACTGTTGGATCTATCTAGGCTTGAAGAGATCTGATGATCTATCTAGGCCTGGAGAAGACCCTGTGGATCTATCTAGGCTTGAAGAAGATCCTGGTGAATCAATCTAGGTTTGAAGAAGACTCTGGTGGACCTATCTAGGCTTGGATGAGACCTGATGGACCTATCTAGACTTGAGAAGATCCTGATGATCTATCTAGGCCTGGAGAAGACCCTGGTGGATCTATCTAGCTTGAAGAAGATCTGGTGAATCAATCTAGGTTTGAAGAAGACTTGTGACCTATCTAGGCTTGGATGAGACCTGATGGACTATCTAGACTTGAAGAAGACTCTGGTGGACCTATCTAGACTTGAGAAGACTCTGGTGGACCTATCTAGGCTTGCGCAAGATCGCTCTTCCTACAGAGCTTATATCCATCAAGTCGCCATGGCTCAAGATCCAGATAGGATTTAGATTTTGGATGAATATTTGCTTGTAAATGAAGTCATGATGCTGATTGTTTTAGACCCTGCATTTATATACTAAGGATGCGTTTACATCGGCCAATTATCTGTTCCTAGGAAAGCTTGCTTCCCCATAACTGACCTGACCAAACAGGCTTCTAATTACCCGATGAACAAGTAAAACACTTTTTCTTAAGGTGCTTTGATCTTCAACCTTTTTTTTTAAAAATCATGGTTCTCGGCAGCACATTGTCCTGTGTATATGTATAGTGATGTAGGGTGGTTATCATGGGTGAGGTCTATGTTTCCTCCACCCCCGTCATGCTATAAGAAAGAGGGGTCCTGACTGAATGTGTGTATTGGTACTGAGGAGTTTGTGTTAACCAGTTCATCATGAGAGACCACCAGTTCTTAAAATCGTCTCTTTACTCTGCAGCAGTTTGATGACCACTATGTACATACGTTAGTGGGCACATGTCTCCTCATCTATATACACAGTCTCTTTACTTCTTCCACTTCACCTGTTCAGGCTTCCAGTGGTCTCACTTATTCCACCATTGCCAAGCCTAGCACCGCAGAACTCCTGCCCGGGGCACTCACTTCTTTTCACGTTCTAGGGGGGGTGCAGCCGGATCCTTTGCCCCGAGCGCAACTCAGAGGGGGCGCCCGCGCCGGCTCCTCCGCTCCGCCCTGCAAATTGTGCACAGCCGGCGCCACGCGTGCACAATTGAACCCCTGCTGGTCCGCCCCCTGGCAGCAGTTCCCACCCCGGGTCACGTCGCGCTGCGGCTGACGTCACCTGGCACGCTGCACGCAGTGAGCGTGCGCGTACATTGAAGTCGTATGATTTCCACCGAAGAAAGAGCTGGGCTTTGTAGTCCGCGCTGACCTCAAGAAACTTCCAGTCCAGTAAAGGGTTAATCAGGTTCTGGTTTATTTGCCTACGCGTTTCGTGGCTTGAAGTCGGACAGAGAAGACCATGGCGGGCTGCATCGGGCGAGGGCACTCAGCTGCCCGGGGGATTGTGCTCAAAAGGCACCGGAGACTGTGCTAGGAGCCGCGGCTGGGCCGTCACCATGGCTCTCCTCCATAGGTTCTTCAGCAGGTGGATCACCTGCAGCCCTGAGCCCAGGACAGGTACCAAGGAGGGCGCCGCGTTCAGGTGATTACACGGGCTGTGCTCCATGGGGAGGGGGGGCGCCAAAATAAATCTTTGCCCCGGGTGCCGGAAAACCCAGTTACACCGCTGCTGCTCCATCCCAGGCCATCACTTCTCTAAGTTGTAAACTCTGGTAGGTGTCCTTCACTTTGGACCAGTTTCTACTTGATTACTTAGTCACTCGGTCAGTTCTCTGACCCGTTTCCACCAGACAACTTTGTTCCTCGGTTACTCATTCTCTAGGACCTCGCTATCTGCTGTCTCAGTATCAAACTTCTCCCGCTTCAGGTACACCCACATCACTGTTACTAGCTAGGCCTTAGGTCTGCTCTTCTGTAACACTGGGCCCTATCTGACCTTCTGGCAGAAAATTCTACACCGTCTCCTCACCGACCCCTTCCATTATTGCTGGCATAACTCAATGCAACATCACTAACAACACTTTACAATTCACATTATACATTACATAATACATATTATACTAAATAACATCACTAATGACATCAAGGGGGAACGTGACAAAATATCCATCTTATCATATGTACTCCTCCCTTATTGATGGTCGTCCTCGACCATCCTGGATGACACCAATACATTACACCACACACAAATTGTAACCAACACAATGTCTTCTCCAGAGTAAAATCCATCTCTGTAAGTGGAGCCCATCATATCGAGGACACAGTCCATATTTCTCCCATCAGTCCCAGACATTAACTACTTCTTGCCCTATTGTCAGCATAAATCAATAGAAAACTAACAAGAACATTCTTAAGCACTCTTATTTTGTGTATAGTCTCAAAGCTCTGGATACATAGCCTTCCTATAAGATGGTGGACCCGAAACGTTTTACTATCTGGACGATGGTGTACAACTAGGGGGGGGGGTAACAGAAAAACATTTCTACCCTGTGAACGACTGTAAAATATCTAAGACTGATCCCAAAAGGCAGGGCTGTGGAGTCGGAGTTGGAGTCGATGTACATTTTGGTGGAGTCGGAGTTGAATTCAAGGAAATTGAGGATTCAGAGTCGGAGTCAGATATGTGGCTTACTGATTTCACAGCCCTGGTTGGAGTCGGAGTCAAGGGGTCGGAGTCAGGTAAATTGAGGAGTCGGAGTCGGATATGTGGCTTACTGACTGCACAACCCTGGTTGTGAAGTCGGAGTCGTATAATCAGAGTCGGCGTCTATTTTGGTGGAGTTGGAGTCGGATTAAGGGAAATTGAGGAGTCAGAGTTGGAGTTGGGGCTGGATGTTTGGCTTACCGACTCCACAGCCCTGGTTGAGGAGTCGTGCAGTTTGATTCAGGTAAATTGAGGAGTTGTATGTTTGAATTACTGACTTCACAGCCCTGATTATGGAGTCAGAGTCATGGAGTCGATGTCCATTTTTGTGGAGTCTGAGTTGGATTCAGGGAAATTGAGGAGTCAGAGTTGGAGTTGGGGCTGGATGTGTGGCTTACCGACTCCACAGCAATGGTTGTGGGGTCGTGTAGTCGGATTCAGGTAAATTGAGGAGTCGGAGTTGGAGTTGGGTGTTTGACTTACTGACTTCACAGCCCTGGTTATGGAGTCGGAGTCGTGGAGTCGATGTCCATTTTGGTGGAGTTTGAGTCGGATTCAGGGGTCGGAGTTGGATGTTTGGCTTACACAGCCCTGCTCAAAGGTCCACAGTCAGACACCAAAGTTCCTATCACACCCACCTTACAGGACCCCAATCATAGACCCTAATAAAGCCCAAATTTTACAACCCATGTGATAAATGAATATAGTTCCCAACCAGGTGCTCCCATGCCTTCTGGCTGCGCGATATATTCCTGATATATACCAGTTTAACTAGTGCAACCACACAATAGTATTTCAAAGGTCCTCAGAAGAGGAAGAAGCCATTGTGTTGCCAAGAATGAAAGCTTCTGGGTAATATTCTCTAAAGAGCCCATAATGGCCAAATGCTCAGGTGTGGATTCCACTAAGCTATACTGGATTGTGGCCTATAATGTTAACATAAGCCTGGCGTTAGAGTAGTGGCACTGGCAGGTCAGTAGCTTTAAGGTTGTGGAGCCCACAATCTCCAACATGAACTCCAACTATCATTGGTCCATTAATAGTATTGTTTTTTCATATGGCTAAGGGAGCATTTTGGCCTGATAACATGCATAGAAGTTGACACAAATGGGTTTGAATGGCTAATAAAGGTAACATCCTCACCTGTGACCTGTTTGCTTGTAATCAGTGTGTGTGCATAAAAGCTGAGTGAGTTTCTGGGATCCAGACGGACTCTCGCATCTTTCATCCAGCCACTGATGTTTCTGGATTGTGAGTCATGGGGAAAGCAAAAGAATTGTGCAAGGATGTACAGGAAAAGATAGTTGAACGTATAAAACAGGAAAGGGATACAAAAAGATATCCAAGGAATTGATAGTGCCAGTCAGCAGTGTTCAAACTGTGATTAACAAATGGAAAATCAGGGGCTCTGTAAAAACCAAACCTCGATCAGGTAGACCAACAAAAAAACCTTAATATCAATACCAAATTAATACCAACGTACAGCGGACCAATGGTGTAAATGTCACTTTTATTCATTTCTTTTCTTCCTGTTCCGTATCTTTCCAGTTTCAAGATGCCTCCGTTGACTGTTTCTCCGTTGACTGTTTCTCCGTTGACTGTTTCTCCGTTGACTGTTTCTCCGTTGACTGTTTCTTGTTGATCGTCTCCTGATCTCTACTGAATCCTCTGGATCGTTCCTAACTTCACGAATTTCAATTCAGTTAATTTTTCTATCTCAGTCTTAATATCAGGATTATCTACAAATAAAAGGAGACCATCAGTAGGAGCAGATATAACAAAACATTTCCCTATAAAACACGATGTGATAATATAGCGCTGCGGCCATGGATCACAGCCGGTAGGAGACTTGTGACATCTTTGCAGCTGATGATGTTAAATGTGATTAATTTCTTTGTACCAGAAAGGGTTGATGTCAGTTTTCCTTGCTGGCAAGCTCTAGACCAGTTTCCTCTCAGCTTGCAGCGGTTTGTGACCACTCCCTTTCCCTATAAGTAGTCACATGATCCAGGAGCTGTTGCCAGTTATAGAAGATCTCATTGTATGCTGACCATGAAGGTATGTGGAGGTCTCCTGTGGTCCTGGTGAATCTGCTGCTGGAGATCTGCTGACCTGGACCCCGTCTTTCTCCTTACCCTAAAGTTTGGCAGCAGATACCAAGTAGTGTTGTATCCTTTTTGTCTATGGCTCCTGTCTGTTTACCTATCCCTGTGTGGTTTTACACCAGAGGTGGTGTCTAGTGTACCCACCGGCCGAGGTGACAGTCAGGGACTAGGCATGTGACGGTCATGGGGGGGGGGGGGAGGACCCACATAGGGATGACAGAGCAGTTTAAGGATGGACACAGGCTAGTGTCAGCGCTCACTATCGTCAGAGCCTTCCTTCCCTTTACCATCCCCCACTTTACCTTTGTGTTGCCATGCGCCAACATCCCCTAGTCCCGCGTGACACCATGAGCAGATATAAGCTGTCTCACCTTATGTTGCACTGGACATCCCTAGTCCAGCATGACACCATGAGCAGATATAAGCTGTCTCACCTTGTGTTGCGCCGGACATCCCCTAGTCCAGTGTGACACCATGAGCAGATATAAGCTGTCTCACCTTATGTTGCGCCGGACATCCCCTAGTCCAGTGTGACACCATGAACAGACAAAAGCTGTCTCGCTGCTGTATTCTGATGACTTCCCTGGTAATAGTGCCACGTCAGTGACGGTTTGGTAACAGGGTGTCATGCACACATAGGATAGGATATCACAATCTCTATGTAGCCATACCACCACACAACTGGTTCCTGTACAGACTATACCTCCAACTGTGCAGTCCCTAAAGGCACCTGCACAGACAGCAATATCCCTGACTGCAGGACTAGTTGATGACTGCTCAGGCCTCGCTACCTAATAGGCCATCAAGAGTTTCCTGTACCTCTTAAGGAACCAGGGGCAAGGTTGGTAAGTGCAACAGGGCAAGTAACACAAACGTGTTAGATCAGTGTGGAACTAGGATTATGTATACCCGAGCTGTCCCTTCAGCTAAGAAACCCCAGGCTAACCCCGATCCCCAAACAGGTGAAGGAGCTGGAGAGCAAGGAAGCAGACAGAGAACCCAGGCAAAGCAACAGGTATAGCTGGGTTCCAGAGGAACTCCAAATAGAAGTGTCACTGCTGCCAGAGCAACGACACCACAGCTAAAGAACAACAAGCTTCACAACAGGGAAGTACACAAGTTCTATCCCAGACATGGAGTGAGGTTAAAGGTGTGTAGATATAGCAGAAGGGGAGGGTAATTACACGCTACAGCTGAAGGCTAAAAGAATACTCATCCAGCAGTGAGAAGGTCCTTAACCCCTTCAGCATAGAAGAGCAAGCACATAAGAAAACCATATCAAGTGACCTCTGCAGGAAGTCTACCATTGATTACACAGTTACCTGGCCTCATCACAACCACCTCCATCATGTATGTCTTCTGCATGGCACATCTTCGTCTCCAGACCCCATACATGTAACTGTGACACAGAGAAATATCTTTTAATAAAATGTTACAGATGATAATATTGCATTACCCACCAAAATGTACCTATGCCCCCCCTCCTCACCCCCTACAGGGGGTAAAATATAAAATGGTTTATGTATGACATGATAATACAGCCCCAGGGAAAGGAGTAGAGCAGCCTGATCCACCCCCGCAGTTAGTGCGCCCCCTGTAGGTCACAAAGTGTATAGAAATGTAATATGCACAGTAGAAGAGGATGGAAACTCACCTGCACATCAACATCGCCATCAATAGAGCCCACATTATGACAAGGCAGATGGGCAAGACATAGTGACGAATGACTGGAAATAAAGAGAAGATGTTAATTATTAATATTCTAGAAGACATTGTGTGGATAAGGGGCGCCACATTATATATATGTGGATACAGTAGATGAGAAAGAGGACCCTGCCCACGAGGACTCACAGTCTACAAGGGATGGGTGAGGATACAGTAGATGAGGAGAGAGGACCCTGCACCCAAGGTCTCACAATCTACAAGGGATGGGTGAGGATACAGTAGATGAGGAGAGAGGACCCTGGCCGCAAGAGCTCACAGTCTACAAGATATGGGTTAGGATAGAGTAGGTGAGGGTAGAAGACCCTGCCCACAAGGGCTCACAATCTACAAGGGATGGATGAGGATACAGTAGGTGAGGAGAGAGGACCCTGCCCGCGAAGGCTCACAGTCTACAAGGGATGGGTGAGGATACAGTAGGTGAGGAGAGAGGACCCTGCCCACGAGGGCTCACAGTCTACAAGATATGGGTGAGGATACAGTAGGTGAGGAGAGAGGACCCTGCCGGCGAGGGCTCACAGTCTACAAGGGATGGGTGAGGATACAGTAAGTGAGGAGAGAGGACCCTGCCCACGAGGGCTCACAGTCTACAAGGGATGGGTGAGGATACAGTAGAGGAGGAGAGAGGACCCTGCTCACGAGGGCTCACAGTCTACAAGGGATGGGTGAGGATACAGTAGGTGAGGAGAGAGGACCCTGCCCACGAAGGCTCACAGTCTACAAGATATGGGTGAGGATACAGTAGGTGAGGAGAGAGGACCCTGCCCGCGAGGGCTCACAGTCTACAAGGGATGGGTGAGGATACAGGAGGTGAGGAGAGAGGACCCTGCCCGCGAGGGCTCACAGTCTACAAGGGATGGGTGAGGATACAGTAGGTGAGAGAGGACCCTGCCTGCGATGGCTCACAGTCTACAAGGGATGGGTGAGGATGCAATAGGTGAGGAGAGAGGACCCTGCCCGCGAAGGCTCACAGTCTACAAGGGATGGGTGAGGATACAGTAGGTGAGAGAGGACCCTGCCTGCGATGGCTCACAGTCTACAAGGGATGGGTGAGGATACAGTAGGTGAGGAGAGAGGACCCTGCCCGCGAGGGCTCACAGTCTACAAGGGATGGGTGAGGATGCAATAGGTGAGGAGAGAGGACCCTGCCCACGAGCTCTCACAGTCTACAAGGGATGGGTGAGGATACAGTAGGTGAGGAGAGAGGACCCTGCCCGCGAAGGCTCACAGTCTACAAGGGATGGGTGAGGATACAGTAGGTGAGGAGAGAGGACCCTGCCCACGAGGGCTCACAGTCTACAAGGGATGGGTGAGGATACAGTAGATGAGGAGAGAGGACCCTGCCCACAAGGGCTCATAGTCTACAAGGGATGGGTGAGGATACAATAGGTGAGGAGAGAGGACCCTGCCCGCGAAGGCTCACAGTCTACAAGATATGGGTGAGGATACAGTAGGTGAGGAGAGAGGACCCTGCCCGCGAGGGCTCACAGTCTACAAGGGATGGATGAGGATACAGTAGGTGAGAGAGGACCCTGCCTGCGATGGCTCACAGTCTACAAGGGATGGGTGAGGATACAGTAGGTGAGGAGAGAGGACCCTGCCCACAAGAGCTCACAGTCTACAAGGGATGGGTGAGGATACAGTAGGTGAGGAGAGAGGACCCTGCTCACGAGGGCTCACAGTCTATAAGGGATGGGTGAGGATACAGTAGGTGAGGAGAGAGTACCCTGCCTGTGAGGGCTTAGTCCACAAGGGATGGGTGAGGATACAGTAAGATACACCCATATAGGATGAAAGGAGTAGAATTAGGGGAAGGAATTGGCTACTCACTGTTAATATCAAAATTAATGTCCAGGCCTAGGAACATCATAGGCGATGATTTCTAAGGAGTCGCTGTCCAAAACAGAAATGAAGACAATACGGTATCATGAGGGTGGGGATAGATGTGTCATGATTAATACATAATATCATCAGCTTACATTTTAATCTTTAATCTTTACCCAGAAATAAGATTTAGGACCTAAAAAGGACAAAATACATGCATTACTGCTAAAGAAAAGCATGAAAAAGTGAAAAAGTGAATATACTTAACATATTAAAAAGGCAGGTTTAATTTCAGCCCAGTAGCCAACGTCAAGGCGTCTCTCTTTATTGGGTCCCTACTTAAGGAAATGCCTCTCTGGGTTCTAAAAAATCCTATATATATGCATTTCCTTGAAAACCTCTTGCAGTCAGGGCTGCCTGTCCCTGATGGTGAGTGGGCCCCCCAGCCAGCCTTGACTGAGAGCTTAGGCAGGGATGGACTGGGGGCAGGGCCCGCCAGAGTATTCTCCAGTGTGCCGATGCGTCAGTCCGACCCTGGCCATACGCAGCCTATAACTGAAACCCCAAATCATGTAAGGAGAAATGCAAGGTTAAAGAGCTTATCTGGCCTTAGGGTGCAGGTTTGCTGTCACTCTATGTGACTGCAGACTTGTGAATCCTCAAAGTGTGCACTGTACACTGTAAAGATTCTCGGGTTGGGAGGGGCGGTCATGTGACTTCAGGTATGTGATTTGCATACTTCCAGCCACATTCCCACTAGACATATCTGGCCTTGCTCAATTGCATTGAGTGAGGCCGCGCACATCTACTCTGCACGTGACTACATGTATACAAGTCATCTTCTCGCAGCGCCGGAGAGTCCTCACAGCATGGACAGTGCGCACTCCATGAGACTTTCAATGACTTGTACCCTAAGGATGGGCAGCTCCTTTAAACCCCATTGTCAGTGTCCCTTACCGTCTGGTGTCTCTACAGATGTTCCTTTTATAAAGCATAAAATAATTGTCAATAATAGAACCACAATGGTTCACATGTCCATATTCTCCAACAACAAGTCCTCAAAAGACCCCAGTGGCTCCCAGCACATAAAACGCTGGAGGCGGCATTGTGATGTCACGGAGCATGGAACCTGCCTAACATTGTGCATGCTCTCGGCTCCTGCAATGTCTCCTGCAATGTCAGTAACCCGCCCCAGGGCCGTGGGGTACCCAGTTCCAGGTGTTGATTTACTGGGGATGTCATGGGGTCTGTTGTCCGGGCCCGTGGCCCTGGTGGTCACTGAAAAAGAGGAAAAATAAAAAGTGAAATGTCTCGTGATGCCACCTACGGTTCCCGGTAATAATACCGGCGCTGCTTGCAGACCTCCAGGGTGATGATAATGCAGCTAGTTGGTAAATGTCTACATCTGGTGCTGTGCGTGCACTATCCACTAATCTATGTGTAGACCTTGGTGTCTCTGGTATACCGTAGTATTGTTTTAGTCTTACCATGGGACTGGCAGGTTCACCGATTGCAGGATCCTCTGGTTCTGCTACAACGGGTGGTTCTTCTGGAACGTGAACGGGTTTTTCCATTCTTTCTGGTACTTCTACTGGTTGTGGAAAATTGATTAATGGCACTAGTATGGCTCCATTTTACTGAGGCCAATTTTCAGGAAAGTCTCCAAGTACTTTGTGTATCATTTTCTTTCTTTTCCTCTGGTTGAGGTGTACAGGGATGACTTCTCTTGGTTTCAGTTGTTCGGGGCATTTCTTAAGATGGTCTCTGCAAACTGTTGTGGACGTTCTTCCTTCATCCTTGCTGATTAAACAAGTCTTTCTGTTATTAAAGTTAGAGGGTAGCACGGTGTAAGGTTCTGCTTCCCACTGGTCTTCAAGTTTGTGGACTCTTCTTTTTCTCTCGAGAACCATTTCTCCCAGTGTTAAGGGGAACAGCTTGTGCATTTTTGTTGTAGTCTTTTTCTTGGTTTTCTCTAATTTGATTTAGACTTTTCTCCACGCACTCTTGTACTTTCTTCTACTGTTCTTGACGTTTAGAATCCCAATCAGCATCAGGTGAACTGGTTTCAGGAACGACAATTCCCATCTCAAGATCAACTGGTAATTTTCCGGGTCTTCCTCTCATTAAGTGCGGGCGTGCAAATGGTGGAACTTACAGGGATGTTGTTGTACATGTCCACTAAGTCAGGTAGCTTTTCCAGCCACATGTTTCTCTCTTCCAAAGGCAAGGTTTTCAACAGGTCAATGACTACCTGATTCATCTTCTCGCACATGCCATTGGTGTGTGGATGGTAAGGCGTGGTACGGATTTTCTTGCACCCATACAAGTTGCAAAACTGCTGGAACACTTCAGCTGCAAACGCAGGACTTTGGTCTGTCAAAACCTGCTCTGGATACCCGTGTGGTCTACAGAAGTAGGCTTGAAAGGATCTTGGCTGCTGTTCTTGCTGTTAAGTGTTTTACAGGAGCTACCACTAGGAATCTGGAATAGTGGTCCACCATTGTGAGGGCATACGTGTAACATGATCTGCTGGGTGTCAGTTTCACATGATCCAAGGCTACGCGTTCTAATGGCTGTTTGGTTCTGCTGGGCACCGCTAATTCCTCTAAGGCCCCTGGCTCTGTTGGAGGCTGTGCTACAAGTGTTCCTAGCCCAGGACACTGAAGTCTCCATGGCCTCCACTCTTCTCTGCTGGGCTGACTGGACCCGTGCAGACTTGGACTCCGGCGTCCGGGTTGCTTCTGTTGCTCCTCTGGCGAGAACCGGACTGGTTCCTCTTCCCCCTCTCTGGTTCACCTTGCCTCTGACCCTCACTCTTGGGTCCCTCACACTGGCTAGGCTTCCCTCTGGCACGGGCCTAGCGCGGCACTGTTCACCATGTGTCTTCCTCAGTACTGCTCCGTACTGAACTGCCTAACTCCGCCCCTGGGCCTGAATTTATACAGGCCTTGCCTGAAGTCGGCAAGTAGAGCTCCCCCTTCAGGTCTGGGGTGGAAGGTGTTGTATGTGTAAGTTTACCTGATTTGGAAACCCCTCACCGCACCAGGTGTTCCTGTGGCAACCGAACCGTAGGGGTGCCACATCAGTGCACACTAGTTTTAGGTTTTTTGCCAGCAGTGGTGTAACTTGAAGCTCATGGGCCCCAATGTAAAAGCTCCAACGGGGTCCCCAATTATTGCACGTCTTTAATAGAAATAGTCATTTCTCTATAGGCCATAGGACAAGGAGTAGCAGAGTGTCAGAGATCAAAGTGCAGCAAGAAAGCCATATTCCCTGTGTCTCAGCAGAGGGGACCCGGACTACTCGTGAGTTGGCCAGGCTGCAATCTTGGTGAATACACTGTCCCGGCTGGGTTGTGTCTGCACTGAACTACAGTAAAGGTGACCAGTAAGATCTGCAAGAACCTTGGGTCTGTCATGGCTACTCTTTCCTGCGCCTCTCTGCACCCCTGCACCTTCAACTACTACAACCACCACCATCTTCACTTCACCACTACTACACCCAGGGGCCGGCTCCGTCTGTGGGTGGGAGTGCTCCAACTAGCTTTCCTTTTAAAATTTCCCCCTTTTCAACGACCGGTCACGGCCACGACTTGCAGGTAAGGCCACCTGGACATTCACTGAACTGATGAGCCCTGGAGAGCCAAGTACCCTGGCCTCATGACCGCTGCATATACATGGTGCAATCTAGATTTTGAGGGTGATGGACAGGGACATACATAGAACCCATGAGGTCCCAGAGCAGAATTTCTAATTGAATTTTCCCCCCACCCCACATAATAACAACTTCACAACTTTTCAGACCTTATAAAGAAATCTTCCTCCTATTGAACCACTAAAGATTCTACTTTCATTGCAGCCATGTAGTGATGGCAACTGAAGTGCCCCACAAACAATGCACGATGCCCCCATACAACCTATTGTGCCCTTTTCAACTATCCCAGCAAACTATTTTGACCCCAAAACACTATAATCCCCAATTGTGACCCACGCACACCCCTCCATGCAGTATAATTGGCCTACATATGATATAATGACCCCACACCTCTTCACACTGTATAATGGCCCCCATTTGTCCTCCAAAAAGTATAATGCCCCCCCCCCAGCCCTCCACATAGTATGATGGACCGCACACAAACCTTCACACTGTATAACTGATTAGATACAGTATAATGGCCCTCAAATAGCCCTCCATAATGTACATATGTTCCCTCTGAGCCCTCTATATAGTATATTATACTCCCCGTAGTCCCCCATATAGAATAATGCAGCTCATACTCCTAGTCCTCCATCTAATATAATGCAGTCCCAATAGTCCTCCATATATTATAATGCACCCCCCTTAGTCCTCCATATAGCATAATGCACCCTCATAGTCCTCCATATAGTATAATGCAGCCCTATAGACCTCCGTAGAGTATAATGCACCCTCATAGTTCTCAATATAGTACAATGCACCCCCATAGGCCTCTACATAGTATAATATGCCCCCATAGTCCTCTATATAGCTATCCACCTCTATGGAAGCAGTGTAATGCTCCACTTCTATAGGAGCAGTAGTATAATGTGATGGGTATCAGATACAGTCTGTGGGACTGATTCTACTTTATCTTGCAACTGAATCCCTTTAAAAAAGTTATTACAGTATCTCACACTGACCACTAGGTGTCTCTCTTTACCTTTATGTATTCCCATCTAACTTGATGGTGACAAAGCTAAAGCTGACCAAACACAAGAAGTGCACAGTATGGAGAAAAGATGTGGGCGCCACTTCTAAATTCAGGTTTGTCCTTTAAATCCATTGCCCTCAGTGTATAACCTCGATCCCCTCACCCCAAGTGTATAATCTCTGACCCCTCACCCCAGTGTATAACCCGATCCCCTCACCTCCAGTGTATAACCCCGGTCCCCTCACCCCCAGTGTATAACCCGGTCCCCTCACCTCCAGTGTATAACCCCGGTCCCCTCACCTCTAGTGTATAACCCCGGTCCCCTCACCCCCAGTGTATAACCCCGGTCCCCTCACCTCCAGTGTATAACCCCGGTCCCCTCACCCCCAGTGTATAACCCCGGTCCCCTCACCCCCAGTGTATAACCCCGGTCCCCTCACCCCCAGTGTATAACCCGGGTCCCCTCACCTCCAGTGTATAACCCCGGTCCCCTCACCTCTAGTGTATAACCCCGGTCCCCTCACCCCCAGTGTATAACCCCGGTCCCCTCACCCCCAGTGTATAACCCGGGTCCCCTCACCTCCAGTGTATAACCCCGGTCCCCTCACCCCCAGTGTATAACCCCGTCCCCTCACCTCCAGTGTATAACCCCGGTCCCCTCACCCCCAGTGTATAACCTCGATCCCCTCACCTCTAGTGTATAACCCTGGTCCCCTCACCTCCAGTGTATAACCCTGGTCCCCTCACCTCCAGTGTATAACCCCGATCCCCTCACCTCCAGTGTATAACCCCGGTCCCCTTGCCTCCAGTGTATAACCCCGATCCCCTTGCCTCCAGTGTATAACCCCAATCCCCTTGCCTCCAGTGTATAACCCGGGTCCCCTCACCTCCAGTGTATAACCCCGATCCCCTCACTTCCAGTGTATAACCCCGATCCCCTCACCTCCAGAGTATAACCTCGGTCCCCTCACTTCCAGTGTATAACCTCGGTCCCCTCACCTCCAGTGTATAACCTCGGTCCCCTCACCTCCAGTGTATAACCTCGGTCCCCTCACCTCCAGTGTATAACCTCGGGCCCCTCGCCCCCAATGTATAACCCCGGTCCCCTCACCCCTAGTGTATAACCCCGGTCCCCTCACCCCTAGTGTATAACCCCGGTCCCTTCACCTCCAATGTATAACCTCAGGCCCCTTGCCTCCAATGTATAACCCTGGTCCCCTCGTCCCCAGTGTATAACCTCGGTCCCCTCAACTCCAGAGTATAACCCCGGTCCCCTCACCTCCAGTGTATAACCCTAACCCTAATGTATAACCTCGGTCCCCTCACCTCCAGTGTATAACCTTGGTCCCCTTGCCCCCAATGTATAACCCTGGTCCCCTCGCCCCCAGTGTATAACCTCAGTCCCCACAACTCCAGAGTATAACCCTGGTCCCCTCACCTCCAGTGTATAACCTCGGTCCCCTCACCTCCAGTGTATAACCTCGGTCCCCTCACCTCCAGTGTATAACCTCGGTCCCCTCACCTCCAGTGTATAACCCTGGTCCCCTCACCTCCAGTGTATAACCTCGGTCCCCTCACCTCCTGTGTATAACCTCGGTCCCCTCACCTCCAGCGTATAACCTCGGTCCCCTCACCTCCAGTGTATAACCTCGGTCCCCTCACCTCCAGTGTATAACCTCGGGCCCCTCGCCCCCAATGTATAACCCCGGTCCCCTCGCCCCTAGTGTATAACCCCGGTCCCTTCACCTCCAATGTATAACCTCAGGCCCCTTGCCTCCAATGTATAACCCTGGTCCCCTCGCCCCCAGTGTATAACCTCGGTCCCCTCAACTCCAGAGTATAACCCCGGTCCCCTCACCTCCAGTGTATAACCCTAACCCTAACCCTAATGTATAACCTCGGTCCCCTCACCTCCAGTGTATAACCTCGGTCCCCTCACCCCCAATGTATAACCTTGGGCCTCTCGCCCCCAGTGTATAGCCTCGGTCCCCTCACCCCCAGTGTATAACCTCGGTCCCCTCGCCTCCAGTGTATAACCCCGGTCCCCTCGCCTCCAGTGTATAACCTCGGTCCCCTCGCCCCCAATGTATAACCCTGGTCCCCTCCCTCCAGTGTATAACCCCAGTCCCCTTGCCTCCAGTGTATAACCCTGGTCCTCTCACCTCCAGTGTATAACCCTGGTCCTCTCACCTCCAGTGTATAACTGTGGGCCCCTCGCCTTCAGTGTATAACCTTGGGCCCCTCGCTCCCAGTGTATAACCTTGGGCCCCTCGCTCCCAGTGTATAACCCTGGTCCCCTCGCCTCCAGTGTATAACCTTGGGCCCCTCGCTCCCAGTGTATAACCCCAGTCCCCTTGCCTCCAGTGTATAACCCTGGTCCTCTCACCTCCAGTGTATAACTGTGGGCCCCTCGCCTCAGTGTATAACCTCGGGCCCCTCGCCCCAGGACCCCTCGCCCCAATGTATAACCCTGGTCCCCTCGCCTCCAGTGTATAACCGTGGGCCCCTCGCCTTCATTGTATAACCTCGGGCCCCTCGCCCCCAGGACCCCTCGGCCCCAATGTATAACCCTGGTCCCCTCGCCTCCAGTGTATAATCCTGGTCCCCTCGCCTCCAGTGTATAACCTCGGACCCCTAGTGTAAATCTTCCGGCCCCGCCATCCCATGTGCCTTTAATGACATGTAGCAGAGTGGCCCGTGATTTTTAGCGGCGACTGTAATAAAAGATACCGGTGGTAACACGTCTGACATTTCCTTCCTGAATCTTCCCCATCACTTGTGAGTGATATTATTAGAACCGTACATAGAATGGGGACCGAGTCTGAGAGCGAGTAGAAAGTCCCACCACTCTGCTGATCCTAAATTGCAGAGTCAAGCCTCCTCTGGTAACATCAGCACAATGGACACATGCACCACTGGGTAGACATCCACACTGCTGAGAGCTGCAGCCGTACATCAATCAGAGCTGGTACAACAGCACATGCCCCGCTTTGAGCTATCAAGTGCGCCGAAGCAGTCTGAAAGCCGTACATCACACAAGCACAAACACTGCGCCCGGTTGGGAGCTTCATAGATGAGCAGCTACAGCTGTACTTCACCAAGCACAATGCCGAGCAGCTGAAGCTGTAATCACCAAGCACAAACACTGTGCCTGCCGGGAGCTTCATAGCTGAGCAGCTGAGCTGTACATCACCAAGCACAAAGCTGGGCGACAGATGAAGCGGTGTAAAGTCGCCACCGCTGGACTCTGGATGAGACATGTTCTGTGCAGTGATGGATCACACTTCTCTATCTGGACCTGATGTAGGAGTCTGGGTTTGGTGATGGAGGACGTTCTCCCCTGACTGCATTGTGCCCGCTGTACAGATGATGGAGGAGGATAATGCTCCGGGCTGTTATCAGGGGGTGAGCTCGGCCCCTTATTCCCAGTGACGGGAAATCAATGCTGCAGCACATTGCGGAGAGTCGTAGCTTTGGTGTGGAAAACATGACCGGACCTCAACCTCCTCCATGAACAGAGATTGTGAGCCTGGCAGCTCCCCAACATCAGTGTCACCTCACCAATGATCTTCTGTATGAGGGGGCACAAAGTCTTCCCAAAAAAGTGAAAGCTGTTCTATCTATAGAGGGGCTGACACCATATTAATGACTATGGACGCAGAACTGGAGGTCAGAACAGCTCCTGTAGGTGGATATTGAGGGGGCCCCAGAGGTGGACATATCATTGGTGCAACCTGTGTGGTCTCACAGGGGCCCAACAGGTAGGGGGGCCCTTTTCTACCACCAAAACAGGTGGAATTGTCTATTTTAATGAGCTTTTGGACTCCAGAGGGCCCATATAATGTTCTGGCACAGGGGCGTTCTTCTGTGGGGGGCACTTATCGCCATATGATGTACATGAGTGCTGGCCCTTATGGTACCTTTACACGCCGCCACAACAGGATGGATACCAACGGCAACTTCACGTGCACGAGCACGGCCGAACGGTTACCAACGGGAACCGCACCCTCTTTACACGCCGCCACAAGATGCGCTACGCTACGCTACATCTACAGCTAGCTACATCGCCGGGTGTCGCAAGTAGCCATCTGTAGCTCAATTACACACCGCTATAACCAGCTACTATGGGCGTACCTGGTGCAGCAGGGACAGCACATAGGCGTGCCACAATTGTGGATTACGAGCCGTCCGTACGCTGATAGGACAAAGCAATAATACCATGATTGGGCAGGCAACGCAGGAGGCTGAGTAATACAGCACGCTCGAGCGATTGTGTAGTGTGACTGGTCAGCTCCTTAAATATGCCTCCCTATGCAGCGACTACCAATCGTCATGCAGCAGCTTCCACCAATGATCGCACATGGGGCGCGGTAACACGGAGCCAGGGTCACGCCTTAGCTACATTGCAGCTACATCGCAGGGTGTCCAGAGTTCCCTTCCGTAACGTCTTTACACGCCGATACAGCTCGCTACAATCGGCGATGTAGCCATCTGTTTATGGGCAGTGCACGGATACAGATGTATCTGTAGCCGCCTGTGTCGTCCCGTCTTCACACGCCGCTACTACGGGCGATATTGGCGCGACAAGCTACATTTGTAGCCTGTAGCGGGTTGTATCCATCCTGTTGTGGCGGCGTGTAAAGGTACCATTAGAGATACGTTTACCACTGATGACAGTGATACTAGGGGCAGGGAGACATGACTTTCCCTTGGGGGGGTCACCGTGAGTTTAGGGCTCAGATGTCACCGTGTAGTGGAGCCCTATCCTTGAGGAAACCTATTGTCTTCTGTACGGAATAGGAGGAAATAGTGAGGACCCTCGTATGAAAAGCGAGTCTTCCTGTCTACAAGATTGCCTCCCCCCTCCGGCATGTAAACGATGACTGACATGTGTACTGACACGGAATGAGTCTCGCCTCTGCACTAGGGGCCCCCCATCCCTAAAGGGCCCCAAGAGCACTGCTCGGACATTGCATTGGGGGACGTAAAGCAAAATGGGAACCCTAGTGGCGCTGATTTACGTTACCGTGCCATATTTGTATCAGGGTAGTTTGGCAATTATTCACCCCCTACAGGGGACATATATAGAAATCTAGGGGGGCCCATAGCAAAGGTAAGCATTGGGCCCATCCATTATTGCATTGTATGGGTCCATTGTAAAAGACACTCTAACCGCTTAGATGCTAAAGTCACCATTTGTCATAGAATCTTAGGGGTTAGACAGCAGCAAACAGAAAAAGCTCCAGTCGCAACTGTGACTGGCTCGTTGTCACACACAGGCAGGGGAGCAAACAACGGGGATGGAAAGGAGGAAGGCCCTGACGATAGGGAGTAGGGGTTGGGAGACCTCCTGTCATTAACTTGTGACTGAATCCTGAGCTCCCCTAACATCCCTATATGGATCCTTCCCCTTGTCACCGTAACATGCCTACTCCCTAACTGTCCCTCCACTCACCCTGAATAGTTCCAAGGCTGGTGAGTGCACTAGACATCACCACTACTGTAAAACAACATAGGGGAAGGAAGACAGACAGGGGGACAATAGACAGGATATACACCGACTTCAAAGCTGCAGCCAGACAACCGGACTCCAGCAACTTCTACAGACTTTCTCCATCAACAGTGGTTAGTACAGAAAGAGATTCTATAACTGGCATCTGGTGATGGAAGATGTAACTATTTAAAGGGAAGGGGAGTGGTCACAAACTGTTACACCTAAGATAGAACTAACCAGAAAGTACCAGCAGGGTAAGAGTCCTTAACCCTTGCAGCACTAAAGGAAAGTGAATATGTTTAAAAACAGAGTCTCACAAGGCAAACCTGTTACACATCTCCCAAGGGTGGGAGACCGTCGTGACATACGCGTTCACTCCTTGCAGACCCTATTGACTTTTTTCATTTGTGTCAGATATCAATGAGTGACAAGTGGGCGCCAGGGGATGGAAAGGGGAAGGAAGGCCCTTACGATAGGGAGTGGCCATTAATTTGTGACTGAACCCTGAGCTTCCCTAACATTCCTATATAGGTCCTTCCCCCTGTCGCCGTCACGTGCCGCCGGGCCACAGGCACGTGACACCATTGCTCCTTACATAACTCAGAAGACATTTGTGGACCTTTGGTTACCTTTCCCCTTCCCTTTAAAAAGCCATGGGGGGTCTAGAGTAGTGATGCAGTTAATGGAAGCATTCCTTGTGGCTTGTTGTGGAGGACCAGAGGTTAATGTGGATGTCCCTGGTGGCCTGGAGGGATCCATTCATACAAGTTATCTCTGACCTTCCAGTATCAAAACCGTCTGTGATCATATCTGATAGTGTCGTATAGTTGAATTTTTGCCTATAGGGGGCAGTCATGTGCCTAATGCAAATAAAGAATTTTTTACATTTTTAACCATAGAGATACATTGAGGTCGGTCGCTGATGTCTGGAACTTTCTTGCTATTTATAATCGGTTGTGAGTAATGGAGCATCACGATCCGCAGGCGCCGCACCAGGAAGCAATGAATTAAATCCAGACCCATTTATTTCAGTATCAAAGTAATTAAGTAAAAATACACCCAAGTCAGGGTGGCAGCCATGTCGCTCTGTAATTAAAGCATTTCACGGCTTGATGACATATTTTTCCTCTATGGACAGATGGCGGCTTCCAGATAATAATAGATGGCACGCCCCTGTGCCTCACTGATGAATGAAGAGGCTGCGGCGCTCCACATGCATTGTTTACCCTGGTGCAGCGCCACATGTAAAATTCTGGCTGTGTCTGGTACTGCAGCCAAAGATCACTTATACTTGGTCCCTACATTTCAGTCACAGCCTCTATCTAGATTAAAAACCTCCTATTTTATGGGCGAGTAGGAACCTGCTAACAGAGAACAACAGCATCATGGGTCAATGGGGGAGAAGGGTTCACTACAGAGGTTGTGATCCCATATTCTAAACAAGAAAAAATCTGCGGCACTCAATCCTATAGTGTGCACAGGTGCAACGCCGAACACGATACTTTGTAACAAAAAACAGCATATGGCCATATTTATAACCACCCAGTAGCCATGTCGAGGAGTGTCTCTTATACTGGGGCCAGTGATGCTATTGTAGTCAGTTAGCAGGTTCCTACTCGCCCATAAAATAGGAGGTTTTTAATCCAGGTAGAGGCTGTGATTGAAGCGTAGGGACCCAGTATAAGAGACACGCCTCGATGAGGCTACTGGGCAGTTATCAATATGGCCATATTTTTAAGATAAGTGTCTCATTTTTTTCATTCCTCCTTAGCTGTAATATAGTTCTATATTCAATTATATGTTTTAGCAGAGTGCCACAATTTTTGTTACAATGTATCGTCTTTGGTGTTGCACCTGTTCACACTATGGGATTCAGTGCCGCAGATTTTTTCTTGTTTAGCTTATGGGATCACAGGCTCTGTTGTGCACCTTCTCCCATGCCCGATGCTATTGTTCTCTGTTACCAGGTTCCTACTCGCCCATAAATAGAGTTTTATCCAATCGAGCTGTAACGTAGTCGTAGGTACCCAGTATAGACAAGCCTCGAAAGGTACTGGGTTATAATATGCCATAAGTGTCTAATTTTTTCATTTCTCCTTGGCTGTAATGGTGACCCATAGTGGCAGTGAGCACAGTGCAGCAGCAGGGGGCGCTGTGCAGCAGCTTTTTCCAGAAGTGGAAGTTCAGGATTAAGGAGGAGGGAAAGTTTCCCCCATTACCAAAAAGCAGGATATAAGGGGCTGTTAAGTGAATTTGTGGATGTCATCTCTATTATGTGATAATAGACATAGTTTATTTATATTATCTCGGCTACTGCTTGCATGGAGCACTATCCATACCGCCTGATTTACAATATGCTGGCGGCAGATTTTGCTTTCCTCTTCATTTTGGTCTTCATGTTCTTATCCAGATGTTTGGGCTTTCTGTAAACCCTGGAGAGGGAGATGCAGCTGGAGGTGCAGAGGTTAACATCTGCAATAGAGAGCAGTCAGACTAGACAAGCCAGATCCATTAAATAGGTGGCTGGAGGAGGTATGATCAGTATGACTGTCTCCATATCATGTGTGATGGCTCATCCATCCGTGTGAGTCACATATGTAAATCTGGATATTGCTACCTTGCTCCTTGTTATTTGCTTCCCTGTGTAGTATAATTGCTGCAAGCAGCACAGCGGCAGGCAGGATTGTACATGATAGAGGCCGCCTTAAGAAATTGACCATGGGGCCCGCTGCATTTTTGTCACGCTGCGGACTAGGGAGCGTCTGGATATAGTGCGTGACAGGGACGCACAGACCAACGATGTCCGGTGCACTACACACAAACAGGCTGGGGAAACAGCGGGGGCAAAAAATACAATAGGGGCCCTGCTCATAGGGAACGGGGAAGAGGTGACCTCCTGCACTCACCTGCGGCTGTGCCCTGATCTCCCTACTGTCCCTATATGGGTTTTTTCAACCCGTTACCGAGCAAGATACCTAGCCCTGCTCTGGCCCTGATGTTAACCCTCAATAGGAAGATGACCGTCAGGAGCGCTAGTCCTAACCAATGCACTAATAACAACAAGAGGGGAAGGGAGACGAACAGGAAAACTACGAAACAACTTCGTGGCTGCTTCCATTCTCCAAGGCAGCAACGCTTGGCACAGACAGCTTCTCCTTAATAGCACCTTCACCTCAGATAGCTAGGCCAGAAATGGAGTTCAATCACCAGCAAGGAATGCTGGACCATGTGACCATATAAAGGAGATGGGAGTGATCACCAAATAGCCACACCCCTCCCCCTAACCAGGTCCAAACTTTTGGAATTTGTAATTTGCTATTACATATGGAGAGTTGCAAAGGAACACATCTCCTGCAATGTCCCCTCAATATTCACATCTCCTGCAATGTCCCTCAATATTCACATCTTGAATGTCCCTCAATATCACATCTCCTGCAATGTCCCCTTAAAAATTGCAATATTTCCATTATATAACAGTTTATCTTAGGCTGGCTTCACACCACGTTTTTGGGGATCTGGGTCTATCCGCTTTGACATGGATAGGCAGGGATCTGTTTTTGCCCCCCATCTATCCCATGGGATCCGTTTGTGTCCTGTTTTTTCCCGTACCCAGAATCAGAGACTGCTCCAAATTTTGGGCGCACTGGACAAAAACGGACAGAAACGAATCCGTCGCGGTCTGGAGCACATAACATGGGAGTCTATGGTTCTTATCCGGGCAAAAAAAGGATCGGTTCCCAGATCTGGTTTTAGGTACTGAGCATGCTCAGAACAAATGCACTGGTCATCTGTTCAGGATCTCTTTCACTCTCTACTTTTTTTTTAATACATTACATTACTGATCCTGAGTTACCTCCTGTATTATACTCCAGAGCTGCACTCACTATTCTGCTGGTGCAGTCACTGTGTACACACATTACATTACTGATCCTGAGTTACCTCCTGTATTATACTCCAGAGCTGCACTCACTATTCTGCTGGTGCAGTCACTGTGTACATACATTACATTACTGATCCTGAGTTACCTCCTGTATTATACTCCAGAGCTGCACTCACTATTCTGCTGGTGCAGTCACTGTGTACATACATTACATTACTGATCCTGAGTTACCTCCTGTATTATCTCCAGAGCTGCACTCACTATTCTGCTGGTGCAGTCACTGTGTACATACATTACATTACTGATCCTGAGTTACCTCCTGTATTATACTCCAGAGCTGCACTCACTATTTTGCTGGTGCAGTCACTGTGTACATACATTACATTACTGATCCTGAGTTACCTCCTGTATTATCCTCCAGAGCTGCACTCACTATTCTGCTGGTTCAGTCACTGTGTACATACATTACATTACTGATCCTGAGTTACCTCCTGTATTATACTCCAGAGCTGCACTCACTATTCTGCTGGTGCAGTCACTGTGTACATACATTACATTACATTACTGATCCTGAGTTACCTCCTGTATTATACTCCAGAGCTGCACTCACTATTCTGCTGGTGCAGTCACTGTGTACATACATTACATTACTGATCCTGAGTTACCTCCTGTATTATACTCCAGAGCTGCACTCACTATTCTGCTGGTGCAGTCACTGTGTACATACATTACATTACTGATCCTGAGTTACCTCCTGTATTATACTCCAGAGCTGCACTCACTATTCTGCTGGTGCAGTCACTGTGTACATACATTACATTACTGATCCTGAGTTACCTCCTGTATTATACTCCAGAGCTGCACTCACTATTCTGCTGGTGCAGTCACTGTGTACATACATTACATTACTGATCCTGAGTTACCTCCTGTATTGTACTCCAGAGCTGCACTCTCTATTCTGCTGGTGCAGTCACTGTGTACATACATTACATTACTGATCCTGAGTTACCTCCTGTATTATACTCCAGAGCTGCACTCACTATTCTGCTGTGCAGTCACTGTGTACATACATTACATTACTGATCCCGAGTTACCTCCTGTATTATACTCCAGAGCTGCACTCACTATTCTGCTGGTGCAGTCACTGTGTACATACATTACATTACTGATCCTGAGTTACCTCCTGTATTATACTCCAGAGCTGCACTCACTATTCTGGTGCAGTCACTGTGTACATACATTACATTACTGATCCTGAGTTACCTCCTGTATTATACTCCAGAGCTGCACTCACTATTCTGCTGGTGCAGTCACTGTGTACATACATTACATTACTGATCCTGAGTTCCCTCCTGTATTATACTCCAGAGCTGCACTCACTATTCTGCTGGTGGAGTCACATTGTACATACATTACATTACTGATCCTGAGTTACCTCTGTATTATACTCCAGAGCTGCACTCACTATTCTGCTGGTGCAGTCACTGTGTACATACATTACATTACTGATCCTGAGTTACCTCCTGTATTATACTCCAGAGCTGCACTCACTATTCTGCTGGTGCAGTCACTGTGTACATACATTACATTACTGATCCTGAGTTACCTCCTGTATTATCCTCCAGAGCTGCACTCACTATTCTGCTGGTGCAGTCACTGTGTACATACATTACATTACTGATCCTGAGTTACCTCCTGTATTATACTCCAGAGCTGCACTCACTATTCTGCTGGTGTAGTCACTGTGTACATACATTACATTACTGATCCTGAGTTACCTCCGTATTATACTCCAGAGCTGCACTCACTATTCTGCTGGTGCAGTCACTGTGTACATACATTACATTACTGATCCTGAGTTACCTCCTGTATTATACTCCAGAGCTGCACTCACTATTCTGCTGGTGGAGTCACTGTGTACATACATTACATTACTGATCCTGAGTTACCTCCTGTATTATACTCCAGAGCTGCACTCACTATTCTGCTGGTGCAGTCACTGTGTACATACATTACATTACTGATCCTGAGTTACCTCCTGTATTAGGCTGGGGTCACAGTTGACATGAGTTTTTTTTTAGTGATTCAACAAAACTCATGCGTTTTTTCATGTCAGCATGAGTTTTGTAAGGTGTGTGATGGCTCCCTGCGTTTTGGCTGCGTTTTTAAATCTGCACCAAAAAATAGTGCATGTACTATTTTTTGGTGTGTTTTGAAAAACGCATGTACAATTAGTACCTTTTAGTGCCATTCAAAAACGCATGCGTTTTCCATAGGAGCCCATGTTAAAAAAAACGCATGCGTTTTTGAATGGCACTAATTGTACATGCGTTTTTGCATGCATTTCCCATAAGGCCCCATATTAAAAAACGCATGCGTTTTTGGAAATGCACCACAAACACATTGTACAGTCACACATGCCTTTTTGCTATTAGGGCATGCGTTTTTTAACATGGGGGCCTATGGGTGCGTTTTTTACATGCGTTTTGAAAATGCAGGTCTCCAAAAACGCTTGTAAAAAATGCTACTGTGACCCCAGCCTTATACTCCAGAGCTGCACTCACTATTCTCCTGGTGCAGTCACTGTGTACATACATTACATTACTGATCCTGAGCTATCTCCTGTATTATACTCCAGAGCTGCACTCACTATTCTGCTGGTGCAGTCACTGTGTACATACATTACATTACTGATCCTGAGTTACCTCCTGTATTATACTCCAGAGCTGCACTCACTATTCTGTTGGTGCAGTCACTGTGTACATACATTACATTACTGATCCTGAGTTACCTCCTGTATTATACTCCAGAGCTGCACTCACTATTCTGCTGGTGCAGTCACTGTGTACATACATTACATTACTGATCCTGAGTTACCTCCTGTATTATACTCCAGAGCTGCACTCACTATTCTGCTGGTGCAGTCACTGTGTACATACATTACATTACTGATCCTGAGTTACCTCCTGTATTATACTCCAGAGCTGCACTCACTATTCTGCTGGTGCAGTCACTGTGTACATACATTACATTACTGATCCTGAGTTACCTCCTGTATTATACTCCAGAGCTGCACTCACTATTCTGCTGGTGCAGTCACTGTGTACATACATTACATTACTGATCCTGAGTTACCTCCTATATTATACTCCAGAGCTGCACTCACTATTCTGCTGGTACAGTCACTGTGTACATACATTACATTACTGATCCTGAGTTACCTCCTGTATTATCCTCCAGAGCTGCACTCACTATTCTGCTGGTGCAGTCACTGTGTACATACATTACATTACTGATCCTGAGTTACCTCCTGTATTATACTCCAGAGCTGCACTCACTATTCTGCTGGTGGAGTCACTGTGTACATACATTACATTACTGATCCTGAGTTACCTCCTGTATTATACTCCAGAGCCGCACTCACTATTCTGCTGGTGCAGTCACTGTGTACATACATTACATTACTGATCCTGAGTTACCTCTTGTATTATACTCCAGAGCTGCACTCACTATTCTGCTGGTGCGGTCACTGTGTACATACATTACATTACTGATCCTGAGTTACCTCCTGTATTATACTCCAGAGCTGCACTCACTATTTTGCTGGTGCAGTCACTGAGTACATACATTACATTACTGATCCTGAGTTACCTCCTGTATTATACTCCAGAGCTGCGCTCACTATTCTGCTGGTGCAGTCACTGTGTACATACATTACATTACTGATCCTGAGTTACATTCTGTGTTTTAGTCCCCAGTGTTGTTTCTCCCCATGTATCAGCCCCACTTGCAGTGAATGTTTGTGTGTTTGTGGGTTCATCATCAGCCTTGTACAATGGATTTAGTGCATTCGGAATGAGCTGGAATGTCATACATTTCCTGTGAGGCCGCACAGTCTGTACTATTAAATGTTTAATAGTCATATGACTTCTTTCCACATATTATAGACCCGAACACTTCGGTCCTAGAACAGGGACTTTGACATTTTCATTGATCCTTACAAAGTGAGCTGAGATACTATATAAAAAAGAGAAAATTCAAAGTATTTTACTTCTGACCCTTGGAGGTCGTGCTGACATTAGCCAGATGTGGAGCTCCGTAACCTGTAAATGATCTTATTCACGTGTCTGCCAGATTTGTGCCAGAAGAGTGTTGCAACACTTAGGAGTAAGTCAGGGGAGCCTTTAACTCTTACATTGTGGGGTTTGCCCTCTAGTCATTTTCTTTTTGCTGAAATTCAAGCTAAAGTTTTAAAAATAACATGATACACTTTGTTTTATAGACATATTGATACATAAAAAATAGATAGATAGATAGATAGATAGATAGATAGATAGATAGATAGATAGATAGATAGATAGATGGATGGATGGATGGATGGATGGATAGATAGATAGATAGATAGATAGATAGATAGATAGATAGATAGATAGATAGATAGATAGATAGAATATAAATACAAAATGAGGTCAATCCACATCGATCTGGGGCTCCATGTAAGATCTCACTCTGTGGGGTATCCAGGATCATGGGGAAGGGGAGAGATTAGCCTAAAACTACACGGGGGAACTTGTTAATAAGCTCAAGGCAGCTGAGGCCACGGTCAACAAGAAAACCATTGGTAACACATTATTCTGTAATGGCCACTTTACACGCGGCTACATTTCTAGCTTATCCACAGGTAACTTACTGGCTGCAGTGAAATCATGGAGACATTATTCCATTTGTACACAGCAACAAGATAGAACCATGTCTCCATGATTTCACTGCAGCCAGTAAGTTACCTGTGGATAAGCTAGAAATGTAGCTGCGTGTAAAGTGGCCATAATGAATTAAAATCCTGCAGTGTCTGCAAAGTCCCACTGCTCAAGAAGGCACATGTGCCCCCGTCTGAAGTTTGCCAGTGAACACCTTGGTGATTCTGAGAGTGATTGGGAGAAGGTGCTGTGGTCAGATGAGACAAACATTGAGGTCTTTATCATTAAGTCATCTCGCCGTGTTTGGAGGAAGATAAATGCTGCCTATGACCCAAAGAACACCATCCCCACAGTCAAGCATGGCGGTGGAAACATTGTGTTTCTCTGCTAAAGGCACAGGACTCCTTCACCGCATGAATGGGACAATGGATGGAGCTATGTACCGTAAAATACTGAGTGACAACCTCCTTCCCTATGCCAGGACACTAAAAATGGGTATTGGTTGCGTTTTCCAGCACGACAATGACCCAGAACATACAGCCAAGGCAACAAAGGAGTGGCTCAAAAAGGAGCACATTAAGGTCACGAAGTGGCCTAGCCAATCTCCAGGCCTTAATCTCATAGAAAACGTATGGAGGGATCAGAAGCTTTGAGTTGCCATGGTCATGTAAGACCGAAATGTCGCGCCCACATGGGCTGATTAAAGTCCACTTTTTCTTTACTTTTTTGAGTGCTGCCTGATTACTTTTCCATGTTCAGTTTTGCTTTGGGCAAAGGAATTTTTGGGCTATATAGCACCCACCTGTTATTTATTGAGTTTGGTGGTATTCTGTTTTTTCTTATTTATTAGATAGACAGACACAGACAGACAGACAGACACAGACAGACAGACAGACACAGACAGACAGACAGACAGACAGATACACAGACAGACAGACAGATGGATAGATAGATAGTTATGGCCGAAAGTGTTAGCACTCTTGAAATTGTTCCAGAAAATGAAGTATTTCTCCCTAAATATTATTCCCCATGTTTTGTTAGGGTGCCTTCACACTGGCATTCCCCTCCGCAGAACGCTGCGGAGGGGATCCGCAATGTGAGCGCAGCACCGCAAGCCCCTATGTTTATAAAGGGAGCGCACGGTGCTGCACTTGACTGCACATGACCGTGCGCTCCCATTCACTGCCATATGTGATTTGTGCGCAGGCGGATGCCCGCGCACAAATCACACAGTCTCGTCCGCACCAGGAATGCAACATGTCGCGTTCCTGGTGCGGATGAGACTGTGTGATTTGTGCGCAGGCGTACACCTACGCACAGATCACATATGGCAGTGAATGGGTGTGCACGGCCATGCGCAGTCAAGCACAGTGCACTCCCATTATAAACATAGGGGCTTGCGGTGGCTGTGCTCACATTGCAGATCCCCTCTGCAGAACGCTGCGGAGGGGTCCGCAAGTGTGAACCCAGCCTTATACACATTTATTTCCTTTGTATTTAATTGAACAACATAAGAAAACAGAGAGAAAAAAAGGCAAATTGGACATAATCTCACACAAAACACCCAAAATAAGCCAACAAAATTGTTTGCCCAGAAATGTTCAGATCTCTCCACAGTTGATCAATGGGATTTAGAACCGGACTCGTTGCTGACTCTTCAGATCTCTCCACAGGTGGTCAATGGGATTTAGAACCGGACTCGTTGCTGACACTTCAGATCTCTCCACAGGTGATCAATGGGATTTAGAACTGGACTCGTTGCTGACACTTCAGATCTCTCCACAGGTGATCAATGGGATTTAGAACCGGACTCGTTGCTGACTCTTCAGATCTCTCCACAGGTGATTAATGGGATTTAGATCTGGACTCGTTGCTGACTCTTCAGATCTTTCCACAGGTGATTAATGGGGTTTAGATCTGGACTCGTTGCTGACTCTTCAGATCTCTCCACAGGTGGTCAATGGGATTTAGTACCGGACTCGTTGCTGACACTTCAGATCTCTCCACAGGTGATCAATGGGATTTAGAACCGGACTCGTTGCTGACTCTTCAGATCTCTCCACAGGTGATCAATGGATTTAGATCTGGACTCCTTGCTGAATCATCAGATCTCTCCACAGTTGATCAATGGGATTTAGAACCGGACTCGTTGCTGACTCTTCAGATCTCTCCACAGGTGATTAATGGGGTTTAGATCTGGACTCGTTGCTGACTCTTCAGATCTCTCCACAGGTGATTAATGGGGTTTAGATCTGGACTCGTTGCTGACTCTTCAGATCTCTCCAGCACTTTGTTTCCTCCATTCCTGGAGCTTCTTGATGCTTGGGGTCATTGTCCTGCTGGAGACCCCTGACCTAGGACGCCCCCAGCTCTCTGACACCGGACTCTATATTGTGACCCAGAATACTTTGGTATCTTCAGGTTTTATGATAATATATACTGGTGCCAGGTTGATATTTTATTGCTATTATACAGGATAATTTGGTGAATTTGCTCTCCTACTGCTGAAGGCCAAACTCCATAAAGCCTGGACTCGTATTTTCCCCATCACCTGTTTAGGATCACTTGACTTTTGCGCAATCTTTCCTCGCTGTGTTGAAACAGTAACATCCGTTTTTGCTTCTATCGAGCATCAATACTTTGTAATACAGAATCTAATCTAAAACATAAGCAATGATGACAACATGAGTGGAGACCAGATCCTGCACATGGCTCACCTAGGATTTAAGGGGGTTCTCCCAAATTTTTAAGGAACATTCCAGGAGATGTGAATGTTAAGGAGTCATTTTGGGAGATCTGAAGTCTAAAGGTACCGTTACACGGCATGACATTGTTAACGATGTCGCTGATACGTCACGGGTTTGGAGGCGTTCCAGCATCATCGTTAGGACGTTGTAGCGTGTGACTGTGCCAAGTTGAAACGCTAAATCGTTGGGTCGGTGATCGCAGGTTTCAGAACATGTTCTCAAACCTGATGATCAACGATCAGACAACCTGTTACATCGTTGTGTGTGACACCGCGATAACGATGTCGTTTACTTCTTGGCCCATTCACAGCAATGAGCAGGGATCCTTCGCTGAGTTATGTGAACGATGCCTGCTCACAACATCGTTGGTGAGTTGTCTACAATATCTATATGTGTGACATCTCACCAACGATGTCAACACGATGTCAGAAATGACCACGCACCCCGAGATCGTTGCAGACATCGTTCCGATGTCGTGCCGTGTAACGGTACCTTAAAGAGACATTGTAGGAGATGTGAATGTTAAGGTACCGTTACACAGCACGATATCATGGGTGATATCGCTGAAACATCACAGTTTGAGCGACGTTGAAACAACATTGCAAGTGCGTTGTTGCGTGTAACACCGCGATAACGATGTCATTAACGACTTCGCCCATTGACAGCAATGAGCAGGTATCGTTCGCTGGGTTGTGCATCTCACCAATGATGTCAAAATGATGTCGGAAACGACCGCGCACCCACAAGATCATTGCCGACATCGTTCCAATGTCGTAACGGTACCTTTAAAGGTACCTTCACACGCCGCAATCTCGCCTGGCAATCCTAAAGGCAATGTGTCACCCCTGAGCAATTGCCTTGAAATTGCCTCACGGTTGCGTCATGTGATTGGGGAATTTTGCGGCGATAAATCGCCTCTCGCGATATTTCCGTGTCGTGGCGTGTGATAGGGCGATAGTGATGGAAAGAGCGTTGCCTATGACTTTCCGTAGGCGTGCCTCAGTATGCTGGAGTCCGCGCCCCGTCTGAAATGATTGATGTTGGCTACTGTGTTCCCATTGGCTGTCACTTGATACCGCGCCATATTTGAAGAGCTGTCCGTTCAGCACCACACATATCTTCTGCTACACAACCATCGGCGTCATGTATTAGCCAGCCTTCCAGAGCAGGCTGACCAATCGTAACGCTGTTGCAATGTCCAATGAGCCCGTATGGGGGGTGTAAACCACTGCGGCACGCCTATCTCCTCGCATGCCGCTGAACATGTACGCCCACATTACCTTTGAAATTGCGGCATGTGAAGCGGCGATTGAATTAGGCAGGATTGCTTCCGCTGTAGGTGAGGGATTTCCGGAGCGACACATCGCCTTACTTTTAGGGCACAGATAATCAAATATGGCGCCTTGGCCATGGACGGCCAATCGGAACACAGTATTATCCACCAATCGCTGCAGACAGGACGAGGAATCAACAACACCCAGGCACGCCTACCGCCTTGTTGTGCAACCACTGAAATCGCAATCAACATCGTTATCGCCGTGTCACACGCACAAATCTTCCAAATCGCTTGTGCAACATCACCTGGTTTCTGGACAATGTCAGTAACTGCAACTGCAACAGTGATTTATTGTGGTTGAATTGTCCTGTTACACGGCACAACGCACTTGCGATGTCGCATCAACTTCGCACAAGCAACTACTTTTCGGCGATGTTGCGGCGATACTATGCCTGTGTAACGGTACCTTAAGGAGACATTCCGGGAGATCTGAATTCTAATTCTACAAGTGAATGGAAAGTTCTTTAGCTCAGGTCTAGTTTTTTTCCGTCTATAACAAACATTATGAGGTTTTTACTATTTTTGTAATAGCTGTTTATGGGTAAATTGTGTATAATTGAAGAGCACATGTGTCTATTTAGGGCACTCGTTGAATATTGAGTGGCGGTGGGTAAACATACGGTGACAGTCCCGACCTTTGTTCACCACGGGGTGACCTCCGTTTGTTAGCAAATACCATTTATAGACTGTATATACATCCTTATCCATTGCAAAACTAACTCAAATTAACAGTAAAAGAGGTTTCAATCCAATTACGTTACTCAACTGCGGAATATATTTATTCAGGAAAGTGCAGATTAATCACAATTTCCTTCCTTTCTCTTACTGGGGAGGATCGTAATAAAAAGTTTTCCAACTCCTACTCACTTGGTTTGGAAGCCTCCTTCTCATGATCTGTGGGGGTCTCTCCTAGCCATCAATCATTTATCACCTATCCTGTATACAACATGATAAATACTTTGTGTAAATTCCCCTTTGGTGAGTGCCTTACATGTAAAATGGGTGCTGGACTGGCCCACTGGTGCACCGGGTAATCCCCTGATGGAGCCCAGGTTCTCGTGGGTCCCCGTGCTGGACACAGAGAGGACCCTCCAGTAACCTCAGGCAGCTGCATTATACAGATGACACCTGAATCCAATGATGTATCACTTAGATTACAGGCTGACACAATGAATGTTTTTAGATTTAGCATGTTGAAGAGCTCAGAAAGGTGCCCCCACCCCCACCAGGCTCTCTATATACAATGTCTAGAGACAGTGATCTGCTAAACAAAGCAGTGGTGTGCCAGACTAGCTAAGGCCCCTTTTACATCAAAAATAAGCCCGACGTTATGACCCACACGAAGGCCTTTCTCAAGGGTATTGATTCTATTAGATGATTTATGGAGAAAAACAATGGATCAAGGGCAGTGGCCAGTGGCGTAACTTGAAGCTCATGGGCCAAAGGGACTTGTGGGGCCCCCTAGGCTCCGGGGCCTGGGTGCAATCACAACCCCTGCACCTCTTGTAGTTACACCCCTGGCAGTGGCGTAACTGAAGCTCATGGGCCCCATTTTACAGTCATGGCCAAAAGTATTGACACCCCTGCAATTCTGTCAGATAATACTCAGTTTCTTCCTGATAATGATTGCAATCACAAATTCTTTGGTATTATTATATTTTAATTTGTCTTCAATGAAAAAACACAAAAGAATTGTCCTAAAGCCAAATTGGATATAATTCCACACCAAACATAAAAAAGGGGGTGGACAAAAATATTGGCACCCTTACAAACATCATGTGATGCTTCTCTAATTTGTGTAATTAACAGCACCTGTAATTTACCTGTGGCACCTAACAGGTGTTGGCAATAACTAAATCACACTTGCAGCCAGTTGACATGGATTAAAGTTGACTCAACCTCTGTCCTGTGTCCTTGTGTGTACCACATTGAGCATGGAGAAAAGAAAGAAGACCAAAGAACTGTCTGAGGACTTGAGAAACCAAATTGTGAGGAACCATGAACAATCTCAAGGCTACAAGTCCATCTCCAAAGACCTGAATGTTCCTGTGTCTACCGTGCACAGTGTCATCAAGATGTTTAAAGCCCGTGGCACTGTGGCTAACCTCCCTAGATGTGGACGGAAAAGAAAAATTGACAAGAGATTTCAACACAAGATTGTGCGGATGGTGGATAAAGAACCTCGACTAACATCCAAACAAGTTCAAGCTGCCCTGCAGCCTGAGGGTACAACAGTGTCAACCCGTACTATCCGTCAGCATATGAATGAAAAGGGACTGTATGGTAGGAGACCCAGGAAGACCCCACTTCTTACCCCGAGACATAAAAAAGCCAGGCTGGAGTTTGCCAAAACTTACCTGAGAAAGCCTAAAACGTTTTGGAAGAATGTTCTCTCTTTTTGGGCAAAGGCATCAACATAGAGTTTACAGGAGAAAAAAAGAGGCATTCAAAGAAAAGAACATGGTCCCTACAGTCAAACATGGCGGAGGTTCCCTGATGTTTTGGGGTTGCTTTGCTGCCTCTGGCACTGGACTGCTTGACCGTGTGCATGGCATTATGAAGTCTGAAGACTACCAACACATTTTGCAGCATAATGTAGGGCCCAGTGTGAGAAAGCTGGGTCTCCCTCAGAGGTCATGGGTCTTCCAGCAGGACAATGACCCAAAACACACTTCAAAAAGCACTAGAAAATGGTTTGAGAGAAAGCACTGGAGACTTCTAAGGTGGCAGCAATGAGTCCAGACCTGAATCCCATAGAACACCTGTGGAGAGATCTAAAAATGGCAGTTTGGAGAAGGCACCCTTCAAATATCAGGGACCTGGAACAGTTTGCCAAAGAAGAATGGTCTAAAATTCCAGCAGAGCATTGTAAGAAACTCATTGATGGTTACCGGAAGCGTTGATCGCAGTTATTTTGGCTAAAGGTTGTGCAACCAAGTATTAGGCAGAGGGTACCAATACTTTTGTCTGGCCCATTTTTGGAGTTTTGTGTGAAATGATCAATGTTTTGCTTTTTGCTTCATTCTCTTTTGTTTTTTTTCATTGAACACAAATTAAATGAAGATAATAATACCAAAGAATTTGTGATTGCAATCATTTTCAGGAAGAAACTGAGTATTATCTGACAGAATTGCAGGGGTGTCAATACTTTTGGCCATGACTGTAGTTACACCCCTAATCAAGGGGTGTTATAAATTGGAATAGGCACCTCAAGGTACAAACAATGTGAAGTATAGGATATAACGTAGGAAGTCGCCTAGAGCAAACCCACATACTGTACGTGTATGTCAATAATAAATATGAGAAATGAAAGGAGAAACTTATTAAGGTAAATGTGATAGTATTTGATTATATTTTGCTTTCTCAAAATTAGGAAAGGGGGTAAGTATGCCTCCAATTCTGAAGCTCCTGGCAAATGCTTAGGTTAGGTATAATAGATAGCTGCTTGTAGAGAGAAGTGCATCTTAGTAGAAGAGTTGAGGGCACAAACAAATGTTATAAATAATATGTTTACTCAAGATGCATCACCATGGGCGTAACTACAATAGGTGCAGGGGTTGCAAACCCACCTGGACCCTGCAGCTAGGGGGCACCAAAAGTCCCTTTGACCTATAGAAAAAGACTAATACTATTAAAGTTTTGCAATAATTGGGGCCTTGTGGGAGCTTTAGCATCGGGGCCCCCAGGGCCTGAAGTTACACCACTGTGCATCACACAACCCCAAATCCCGAAAAATAAGAACACTTCGGGTCATGGAAAATGGCGACGAAAGCTCAATTCTTTTTTTTTCTTTTACAAACTCCTGAATTTTTTTCACCACTAAGATAACAGCAAAAGTAACATTTTTGGTATCTACAAACTCGTGCCGACCCGAGGCATCATACCGACCTGTTCGTTTTACCATATAGTGAGCATGGTGAATAAAAAAAACAATTGTGAGATTGCAGTCTTTTTGCAATTTCACTGCACTTGGATTTTTTTTCCGTTTTCAGTACACTATGTGGTAACATCATAACTTGAAGCTCATGGGCCCCAATGTAAAAGCTCCAATGGGGCCCCTAAATATTGCAAATCTTTTATAGCATTTGGTCTTTTTCTATAGACTAAAGGGACTTTTGGGGCCCCCTAGGCTCCAGGGCCCGGGTACGATTGCAAATCCTACACCTATTGTACTTACACCCCTGGGAAACATGGATGATGTCATTAAAAAGTACAACTCATCCCACATAAAATATGGCTATACGGATGGAAAAATTAAAAACGTATGGCTCTAGGAAGAACGGGAGGAAAACGGAAAATCGCCCTGGGGTGAAAGGTTGAAGATTCGGAGGCAAAGTTGAAAGCAATCAGGTATCACTGTCTGATCTGATAGGGACGCCACATTGATTCCAAAAACGGTGCTCTAATATGCCCTGTTAAAATGGGGCCATGGCCAGGCATTAATTGTCGACGGGTCATATGGAAAAAGCTAATCGTTGTACTCAGCTATATCCGGTAGTCCCATTGAGAATGAAGAGAGCGCCAGGGTCGTAACTACATCAGGTGCAGGGGTTGCGATCGCACCCAAGCCCCATAAGTCACTTTGGCCCCTGGAAAAAGACTAATGCTATTAAAGATTTGCAATAATTGGGGGCCCCGTTGGAGTTTTCGCATCAGGGCCCCTGGGCCTGAAGTTGCGCCACTGGAGAGCGCCATCTTTTCAGTGCCCTGATCTCCGGATCAGTGGGGTTTATGGTTTTCGTTAATGTTAATTTTTATACATTCCGGTGTCCTTTACAGTGTTTACACCATAACATATGAATTACTCCATGCAATTTTGCAGCGCAGTCAGATTCCATGACGGCAGTTTATTAAAGAGTAGCGCTGAGTCAGTAAAGATTGCTGTAAACTCCTTAAGACACCAATTAAAACGGGTTTATTTTGGAGATTGAGAAAGGAGGCGTCCCTCCCTCTCCTCCCTGGTGATGAGGACGAGCAATCTTGTCCTGATCACAGGAACCTTGTTGGCCTGAAGGCCATTACTGTAGGACAAGTCTGTACAGCGCAGGGTATTATAACGCTCCTCAGATATTATTACAGGTGGGGACAAACTGAGCTGACATGACACTTCAGTGAACCTGCTGTCAGATCATGGGCCCGAGGGGACAGAAACTACCTCACAGCTGTTCTATATTGTACATAGACAATAAGCAACAAGTGCGTAGTCCTCCATTATGAGGAATACGCCACATTCCTTCATTATAAAACAGCTGGCACTGTGCCCCTGATGCCAGTCACACATGGTGTGGTATTTTGTCACTTATTTCACTTGTGCTTTGTATTTTTTTTACCTCAGGTCAATATATTCTAGTATTATTTTTTAGGCCTTTAGGCCTCAATCATCAACACTGTCTTGGTTGCCCATAGCAACCAATCAGAGCACAGCTTACATTTTCTGAACTGCTCTGAGAAAATGAAAGCTGACCTGTGATTGGGTGCTATGGGCAACAACGACAATTTTTCTTTTTAGGCTGTTTTCATAAATCTACCCATTGTCCCGGTTCCTTTTACCAATGCCAATGGCAAACCTGGAGCAAGTTCTGACAAGTTTATCAAAATGTCATCCGATTGGCGTTGTCGGTCTCTCTGCCCATAATCGCTGTCCTTCTTGCCCTGATTCATGTGGATGACGCGTCCCAGGTCATCCACACTGAAACCCCAATCTCGTCGTAATTGACAGCAGCATCTAAGAGGTTAAACTGCTCTGATTAGGGCCGATTGCATCAGTTGGGTGCTGGCTGTATAACACAGCTGTCACCCGATCCGTACATGCAGTAGTTAAATCCGACAATATATTAATAATAAAAAAGGTTATATATTGATATATTGCTTCACTTATTTTTTAATCTTATTATTTTAAAACCCTAACCTTACAATCTAATCATATCCCTAAACATGGTCCTAAACCTATCCCTAGAATCTATCCCTAACCGTAGTCCTAACCTTATCCCTAGAATCTAGCCCTAACCATAGTCCTAAACCTATCCCTAGAATCCCCCAATCATAGTCCTATTCCTATCCCTAGAATCCCCTGTCCACAGTCCTTACCCTATCCCTAGACTCTACCCTATCGCTATCTATAGTCCTAAAACTCTATCCCTAAACGTATACCTAAAATATAGATTTTAACCTAACCATAGCCAAACCCTATCCCTAGAATCCCCTAATCATAGTCCTATCCCTATCCCTAGAATCCCCTATCCATAGTCCTTACCCTATCCCTAGAATCTAACCTATCGCTATCTATAGTCCTAAAACTCTATCCCTAAACGTATACCTAAAATAGAGGTTTTAACCTAACCATAGCCAAACCCTATCCCTAGAATCCCCTAATCATAGTCCTATCCCTATCCCTAGAATCCCCTATCCATAGTCCTTACCCTATCCCTAGAATCTACCCTATCGCTATCTATAGTCCTAAAACTCTATCCCTAAACGTATATCTAAAATATAGATTTTAACCTAACCATAGCCAAACCCTATCCAAAAAATCTAGCACTATCCCTAACCATAGTCCTAACCCTATCCCTACAATCTATCCCCAACTATAGTCCTAACCTTATCCCTAGAATCTATCCCAACCATAGCCCTAACTAGGGCTTTGGAGTTGGAGTCGGTGTCCATTTTGGTTGGAGTCGGATTCAGGGAAACTAAGGAGTCGGAGTCAGATGTTTGGCTTACTGACTTCACAGGAGGGTTGTGGAGTCGGAGTCGGTGCCCATTTTGGTTGGCATCTGAGTTGGATTCAGGGAAATTGAAGAGTCGGAGTTGGATGTTTGGCTTACCGACTCCACAGCCCTGGTCCTAAACCTATTCCTAACGATAGTCTTAACCCTATCCCTGGAATCTAGCCTTACCCCTAACCATAACACTAAACCTATCCTTACCCTTAAAGAGGTTGTCCAGTGAAAACAAGTTATCACCTATCAACAGTTTTAATGATACCATATTGATCTTGGGAGTCCAGCTGCGACCTGCACCGATAGGCAGAAAGAGGCCCTGTTATCCCCGTTAGATTGGGGAGATTGGGGCGGCAGTCTGCGTGCTCCATTCTTTCCTTAAGGAGCTGTCAAACATTTTAGCTTTTTTTCAGTAGCTCCATTGAGAATATGGGATAGGTGATAACATGTTTTCACTTAACCACCCGATCAAGCAAAACGTAGATACAAGTATGATCAATTGGGCTGAGGGCGCATGGCGTCTTTGACTGTCAAATTACAAGAAGTCCACCGGATCTGCATTCTACATTCAATTCCGTTATGTGTGGATCTACCGTTGCCACATACAGCAATGTAAATTTTGTCAGTGCAATGTGTATTGCAGGCTATAGCCAGACTACACGGGGTTTGTTTGTGGTCTGTAACCATGACGACACATGAGTTTGCATGGGAGCTACATACACCAAAGTTTTCAAAACTACTTGCAAAGTTTCTTCATTTGGTGTTTCAGATGCATTATAATCCCTCCCACAAAACTGCAGGCAGGATCAGCCAGGAGTTATCTCAGAGTTTGATCTGTGCAATCCTCTGATCTGTGGCTGCTGCCCCCCAGGTGATGAGTCTGCAGCAGGACCCTGCTGATTCCCAGCATCTCTGCCACCTAGGTGATGAGTTCCCATTCTGTAGCAGGACCCCGCTGATCCCCAGGTGATGAGTCCCCCACCCCGCTGATTCCCAGGTGATGAGTCCCCCCAGGTGATGAGTCCCCCCCCTCTTCTGATCCCCAGGTGATGAGTCCCCCCCCTCTTCTGATCCCCAGCTGATGAGTCCCCCCCTCTTCTGATCCCCAGGTGATGAGTCCCCCCAGGTGATGAGTTCTCCGTCTTCTGATCCCCAGGTGATGAGTCCTCCCTCTTCTGACCCCAGGTGATGAGTCCCCCCTTCTGACCCCAGGTGATGAGTCCCCACAGGTGATGAGTCCTCCCTCTTCTGACCCCAGGTGATGAGTCCCCACAGGTGATGAGTCCCCCCTCTTCTGATACCCAGGTGATGAGTCCCCCCAGGTGATGAGTTCTCTGTCTTCTGATCCCCAGGTGATGAGTCCTCCCTCTTCTGATCCCCAGGTGATGAGTCCCCCCTTCTGACCCCAGGTGATGAGTCCCCACAGGTGATGAGTCCTCCCTCTTCTGACCCCAGGTGATGAGTCCTCCCTCTTCTGATCCCCAGGGGTGATGAGTCCCCTTCTGTTGCCCCCCAGGTAATGAGTACCCCCAGGTGATGCCCCCTCTGCTGCCCCCCAGGTGATGCCCCCCTCTGCTGCCCCCCAGGTGATGAGACCTACAGGTGATGAGTTCCCCTCTACTGCCCCCCAGGTGATGAATCCCCCCCAGGTGATGAGACTCACAGGTGATGAGTCCCCCTCTGCTGCCCCCCAGGTGATGAGTCCCCCCAGGTGATGAGACCCACAGGTGATGAGTCCCCCTCTGTTGCCCCCCAGGCCCCAGGTGATGAGTCCCCTTCTGTTGCCCCCCAGGTAATGAGTACCCCCAGGTGATGCCCCCTCTGCTGCCCCCCAGGTGATGCCCCCCTCTGCTGCCCCCCAGGTGATGAGACCTACAGGTGATGAGTTCCCCTCTACTGCCCCCCAGGTGATGAATCCCCCCCCCAGGTGATGAGACCCACAGGTGATGAGTCCCCCTCTGCTGCCCCCCAGGTGATGAGTCCCCCCAGGTGATGAGACCCACAGGTGATGAGTCCCCCTCTGTTGTCCTCCAGGTGATGAGTCCCCCTCTGTTGTCCTCCAGGTGATGAGTCCCCCTCTGTTGCCCTCCTGGTGATGAGTCCCCCTCTGTTGTCCTCCAGGTAATGCCCCCTTCTGCTCCCCCCTCCATCTCTCCCCCCTGGGTGACCCTCGGTCCGGAGTTCCTCCTCGCAGCACAGGGAGGTGCCAGAGCAGCATCTTTGTGGCTTTTCCTTGTTTGCAAGTGAAACACAATCCAGAGTCGGAGCTCCGGCAGGAGGAGGAGCGGAGAGCGGCTCTGTGGACCGGAGCTCAGTGCTCACTATGCCCCACTGACACCGCACTGCCCCCGATCACCAGCTCCGATCACCGCTGCAGACAGTCACCATGGCCCAGGAGCGCCTGCAGCCGCGGCTGTGCCACATCCAGCGGGGGGAGCAGGGCTACGGCTTCCACCTGCACGGGGAGAAGAACAAGACCGGACAGTACATCCGCAAGGTGGAGGCCGGATCCCCGGCTGAGGTGGCGGGGCTGAGAGCCGGAGACCGGGTGCTGGAAGTCAACGGGGACAACGTGGAGAAGGAGACGCATCACCAGGTACCGGAGACACCGGAGACAGGGGGACACCGGAGAGAGGGGGACACCGGAGACAGGGGGACACCGGAGAGGGGGGACACCGGAGAGAGGGGGGCACCGGAGAGAGGGGACACCGGAGACAGGGGGACACCGGAGACAGGGGGACACCGGAGAGAGGGGGACACCGGAGAGAGGGGGACACCGGAGAGAGGGGAACACCGGAGAGAGGGGGACATCGGAGACAGGGGGACACCGGAGAGAGGGGGATACCGGAGAGAGGGGGGCACCGGAGAGAGGGGGATACCGGAGAGAGGGGGGCACCGGAGAGAGGGGGACACCGGAGAGAGGGAGACACCGGAGACTGTGCAGTGTTTATATATACTTATGCATTATATACTCCTGAACATTGTATACTCATGTACAGTATATACCACTCTACATTATATACTCTTGTACCTTATATACTGCTGTACATTATATACCCCTGTATATTATATACTCCTGTACACTATATACCCCTCTACATCATATACTCCTGTACATTATATACCCCTGCACATTATATACCCCAGTACCTTATATACCCCTGTATATTATATACTGCTCTACATTATATACTCCTGTACATTACATTATATACTCCTGTACATTATATTATATACTCCTGTACATTATATTATATACTCCTGTACATTATATTATATACCCCTTGTACATTATACACTCTTGAACAATATATACCCCTATACATTATATACCCCTGAACGGTATATACTCCTATACATTATATATACGCCTGTACATTATATACCCCTCCCTGTACTTTATATACTGCTGTACATGATATAACCCTGTACATTATATTATATACCCCTGTACATTATATACCTCTCTATATTATATACCCCCTGTACATTATATTATATAACCCTGTACATTATATACCCCAGTACCTTATATACTCCTGTACAGTATATACTCCTGTACATTATATATACCACTGTACATTATATACCCCCTATACCTTATATACACTGTACATTATATACCCCTCCCTGTACTTTATATACTGCTGTACATGATATAACCCTGTACATTATATTATATACCCCTGTACATTATATACCTCTGTATATTATATACCCCCTGTACATTATATTATATAACCCTGTACATTATATACCCCAGTACCTTATATACTCCTGTACAGTATATACTCCTGTACATTATATATACCACTGTACATTATATACCCCCTATACCTTATATACCCCTGTACATTATATTATACTAGCTGGGTTCCCGATGCACATGCATCGGGATTGTAGAAGAGCGAGTCTCTGACTCGCAATGGCCGCTTCGCGGCCAATGCTTCGCGCTGCTAAGGCGACTCGCCATGCCCGCTGCGCGGCCAATGCTTCGCGCTGCTAAGGCGACTCGCCATGCCCGCTGCGCGGCCAATGCTTCGGGCGTATCCACATGACCACGCCGACTCGCAGCGCGAGCGGACTCAGAAGGGGCAAAAAACCCATTCGTGATTATATAATAGATAACCCTGTACATTATATACCCCAGTACCTTATATACTCCTGTACGTATACACTCTTGTACATTATATATAGATTTGCACATTATATATCCCTCCCTGTGCATAACATATTGCTGTACATTATATATCCCTGTACATTGTATAACCATGTACATTATATACACCTGTACGGTATATACTCCTGTACATTATATATAGCCCTGTATATTATAAACCCCTATCCCTGTACATTATATATCCCTAAACATTACATACCCCTGTACAATATATATTCCCTGTACATTATATATCCCTGAACATTTTATACTCATGTATATTATACATCCATATACATTATATACCCCTGTACATTATATATCCCTGAACATTATATACTCCTGTACATTATATATCCCTGTACATTACATATACCGTATATGAACATGATATGCTCCTGTACATTATATACCCCAGTACATTATATTATAACCCCTGTAAATTATTATACTGCTGTACATTATATACCCCAATACATTATATTATATACCCCTGTACATTATATACCCCTATACATTTTATGCCCCCTGTACACTATATACTCTTCTACATTATATACCCCAATACATTATATTATATACCCCTGTACATTATATACTGCTGTGCATTATATACCTCTTATATTATATACCCCCTGTACATTATATAATGCTGTACATGATATACTCCTGTATCCCTGTACATTAGAGACTCCTGTACATTATATACTGCTGTACATTTACATTATATACCCCTATCCATTATATTATATAACTCCTCTACATTATATATAGCCCTCTACATTATATACCCCTGTACATTATATACCTTTATGCATATCTATCTATCTATCTATCTATCTATCTATCTATCTATCTATCTATCTATCTATCTATCTATCATCTATCTATCTATCTATCTATCTATCCGTCTCTCTCTATTCCTCCATTTCTCTCTCCCTCTCTATCCCTCCCTCTATCCGAGGTGAGGTGTCTCTGGTGCGGCCCCCTCCCCGGTGATGAATCTGCTGGCCGGCCTCCAGTTGGCGCTGTACGTTATGGCTAATTTGGCTTTTGGTTGTGGGATTACGGTCAGACCACAGGCATGTGTAATGGAGGTGCAGGTGTGTATTGAGTGCTGTGTACACCTGCTCGCTGTCACTGATCTGCCTGTGATCATGTCAACTCTGCAGGCTGCTCATGACGTTTGTAGCCTGGAGAATCGGCCATGTTTGATTTTCCTGATCAGGTTTTTTAATCCGGAATTATCGATCTACCAGAAGTTCCGGTAACGGCGGGCGTGGGCCGAGGTATAGGAAGAGCGACCATAGTGACAAAAATCACAATCTCCTATGAAGCCCAGCACCAAGATGGCGGGGATGAGAGCCTTCAGCAACGTCTGGCACACTTGATCGACAGGTTTGTCAATAATTAAAGGGTTACTCCCATCTTCATAGATAGATATTTTACTGGATAGGTCATGTAAAAACAAGCATTTTTCCAATTTACTGATGATTAAAATATTCAGCCGTTCCTGAGATATTAACACTTTTCTTTTGTTTACACCTTGTTACCTAGGAGACCGACCACCGCTGTTAGCAGCAGTGATTGGTCTCCATGGCAACAAGCTGTAAACAAAATAAAAAAGTGTTAATATTTCAAGAACGGCTGAAAATTTTAACAAGCAGCAAATTGCAAAAGTGCTTGTTTTTCATGACCTATCCAGTAAAATATCTATCTATGAAGATGGGAGTAACCCTTTAAGTGTACACCTGGATTTAAAGGAAAGGAAAACAACACTCTTACACAAAACATTGAGTGTTTTTTTATCTCCCTTGCCACAGTCAGGTTCCAAATTAAATGCAGCCTTCGTGCCGAGTCCCGAGATGACACGGATCTCCTGAGAATATCTCAAGATGCTTGAAAACATCTTGTACGTCTACGGAAACAGGCGTTTGTATGGATCTCCATGTTAGCTCCTGAGCCGTAGCTTTACAGGCAGCTGATTGGCCCTTCAGTGAGTGACAGCGTCCGCTGCCTGAGACCCTGCTGGCTTTAATCGTAAGCTCTATGGTCTAATCTGTGCTGGTACGGTACATCATTATGTTGCTGGGTTTTTCATTAGACCGTGTGTCCCAGAGGAGTTAGTTATTATCTGCGGGTGTGAAGGACTGTACAGAGGCGGTTCCCATCCTCCATCGTCATACTCACACTTAGCAGGTACCTGCCGCATTCTCCACTCTGTCCTTAAAATTTCCACTTTTGGAAGAAGACTCATGGACAGGAAATAACTGGCCATCGTCAGCCATAGTAGCTGTCATAGGATTCAATGTTTTGGTTACTTGTTCACCCTTCTCATATTGGAGCCTCTTGACGCTCCATTGGAATTTTAATGCCTGATCCTTATATTTTCAGGGAAGGTAAGCTGATGCTAGAGCTTGTTTCAGGAGAGATACAGTTTTGTCCGACAGCTATGTCATGTATATGGCCAGCCTTAGTATATAGTCAGGCCTGTGGTCAAACAGGGGTATGGAGACTTTTATATAAGTTACACCCTTCAAAAATGCCTCTCCCATTTCTTTTCACTATCCCAGGTCTCATTTGCATTCAATATGGGTGATTTAAAGGACTTAAAGGGGCTATTCTCATTTTCAGAAATGAGTGTTGTTGGATAGTTCAAGTAAAAAGAAGCAATTTTGCAATTTAGTGCTTGTTAAAATTTCCAACCGTTCTTGAGATATTAAGACTTTTCCTTTGTTTATACCTTGTTGCCTAGGAGACCGACCACCGCTGCTAGACAAGAGAACGTGCACAGCTCTTACAATTTCTTTTCTGGTTGGCTGGTAAGCACTGTTTTGAGGGCAGCTAGGATCTCCAAAGCTTGCTGTCACCTCCTAAAAGCTCAATTGTGCGGCTACCTCTTAACCCCTTCTAGCTTCAGCGCAGTGCTTACAAGCTAGACAGCAGCAGTGGACGGTCTCCTAGGCAACGAGTTGTAAGCAAAACAAAAGTGTTAATATCTCAAGAACGGTTGCAAATTTTAATTAGCAGTAAATTGCAAAAGTGCTTGTTTTTACACGTACTATCCGAAAATGCTCATTTTTAAAAATGGGACTAACCCCTTTAAGTCCTCTTGAATGCCAATCGAGACTTGAGATAGTGAAAAGAAGAACAGGGAGTGTCATTTTTAAAGGGTGTATCTTGTATAAAAGTCCTATAGTATCCTTCTGCAAAAGATGGATTAACCCTTTAAGGCTTTAAAGGGGAGGTGACATTTTGGAATTGATGTAGCACTATTTTTTTTTTTTATGTCCATGTGAAATGAGAGTAAAACATTTTCAGCCTCCGCTCCCCAATGACTCCAGGCTTCTTAAAGAGGAAGTTATGGACAGAGCTTTATTTATAGATTATAGGGCCCCGGGGGCCATAGACTCATACAATTGAGTTCATGGTAACCGCTGGCGGCTCTGATCTTCGGGGAATTCGAGGTCAACCTAAACGTGTTCGGCAGGTCATTTAATAACACGGGCTCATTTTCTCCAGGCGAGGAGCCATGAATTAGTCGGGATGGCTTTTATTAAAGGGGCGGCCATTAGGCCTTCAGGGCAAGGACGGGTCATAGGGCCTGGTCTTCAGGGTAGTCAGGGGGTCACAGTATTAAAACTGTTGTTGATAAAATACAATAATCTTTGCCGAAATTGGAATATTCCTTAAAGGGGATGTTGAGCGACGCTCATGACATCACGTGCGCACTATATCTGCAGGTGTGATGTCATCAATGCCAACGCTGAAGTCAGTGGTACTGGACAACACCTTTAAGGGAGAGGCCTATAGCAACCAATCAGAATTCAGCTTTTATTTTTTCAGTTCACAGTAGAAGATAGAAGCTGTGATCTGATTGGCTGCTGTAGGATTCCATATACTTATTTTTTTCCGCTCTGTGTTGTCGGATCAGCATCCTTGTAAACAGCGGCGGTGAAGGGGTTAAGTCCGCAGTGTCTGGTGGTGTCACTGTCGCTGACAATAGCCCCGGCATTGTGCTGCTTCTCTTCATTGTCACGGATCTCTGAGGAGTAACATTGTGTTGGGTCTCGTCATCGTCATTTCACGTCCTTTGTCGTTTTATTTTTTGACACTTTTTTATTTGTATTTTTTGGGAAGTGGAGCGGTCACTCTGTTCTGGACCCAAACAATGATCTAGTCATGTCCGGCGGCCATTATGCTTCGGTAAAGACGTTTGGCGTCTTAAGATGTTAATTTGCGCATCAGTATTGTGCTCCTGCTACAATGCCTTTCCTGGAGTGTCAGTCTTTACTGCTGGAATTGTATTCATGAAACAGGAGGCTCAGGATGATCATTGCTATCTGTCCTGTGCCTAGAACAGAATGCATGGAGGTTTAATGCTACATCCCTGCATGGACTAACTGCACCAGAAAGATCATTGTTATACACCTGTAGGGGAACACATGCTTGCTTAGTGATACTCTACTATATGTCAGTCCTAACTGCAGTTCTGGGATTATATTCGTGCACCAGGAGGATCAGGATGATCATTGTTATACCTCTGTAAATGAGTGTTTAATGCTACTCTTCTATATGTCAGTCCTAACTGCAGTTCTGGGATTATATTCGTGCACCAGGAGGATCAGGATGATCATTGTCATAGATCCCGTCCCATGGGAAAAGCAATGGGAGTTTTTTTTTTGTTGGTTGTCTTATCTTTGGGTCAATCCTACCTGCACCAGGGAGATCAGGATGATCATTGTTATAGGCTCTGTACCTATAGGAGGATTAATGGAGGTTTGACGTTACTACCCTATCTGTTTATGAATCATTGAGATCAGGACGATCATCATTATACCTCTGTAGGGGAACAGATGAGTGTTTAGTGCTACTCTCCTCTCTGTCAGTCCTAACTGCAGCTCTGGGATTCTATTCATGCACCAGGATAGGAGTAAATGTTAAGTATTATGTTTCTGGGTTTACAGTCATGGACCAGGAGGATCAGGATGGTCTTTGCTACAGGTCCTTTGCCTATAGGGGAATTTATAGGGCTTCACTTTACTCTCCTGTGTGTCAGTCTTAACTGTGAATCTGGCATTTTATTCATGGACTAGGATGGCACTGGATGAGCAATGCTCGGAGTGAATAGAGTGGAAGAGTCTGACGATGAAGGGGGGCTATTGGGGCGGCCACTTTATTCAACAGGTGGTTGGCGTCGCAGGGCAAAGACCCTTACTGAAGACCCTATTGGTTGACTTACCCTTTAAATGTCTTATTTCTATGGAATAAGGTTTGTGATACTCATTTACGAAGCGGGCCAAGTGCCGGCATAGTTGAGAAGTTGCCCAGTTGGCAGCGCCCATCTGACCTTCTCAGGTATCTAATCCTAATTGTATAGACGTAATCAGGCATTGAGAGGAATTGGGACATAGCTATGAGGTGAGCAGTCCCAGGCCGATCCCTGTGACGTGGGCCAGAAAGTGAGATCATGTCCTGCATGTGGACCGATCCGCTCAGCGAATTACCCTCTCCCCCCCCCCAAATGATTGAGGGGTTCAAGAAGTTTCTGGAAACTTTGCCAACTTTTCCCCCCTCCCCATCTGAACTTCTGTCCAAGCGGTGAGAACCTGTAAAGTGGGCCGAGTGCCCAAACGTGGAGAACAATGGTCATTGTCCGTAAGAAGAGGTTTTTCCATAAATAAGCATGGGTGTGTGAGTGGTCCCGGACCCTCGGGGAATTCTGCCGCCCTTTAAACCAGTGTAAACAAAGTAATACGCAATGACGGCATCAAGATAAAAGCATGTCCTCCGCAAATGGCCAGATATACATGAACCCAGGGACCGGTACAAGACGTACCCAGGGACTGGCACTCAGCTGGGTGGTCCATTTCATGTGTGGGAGTCTGTAATGTGGTTAATTTATGGGGTGGTCTGTGTTTTTTTAGATCTTGGCATGTCATCACTTTAGGATCAGATGGGTTATGATCTCTGGGACTCCTATCGATATTGATCAGCCCCCACCTCTCATAATTACAGCATGTCCTAGTGCTATGTAATCACCCCCCTTATTGAACAGTACTCCATCTATCTAATTTACCTTATGTTACAATTTCTCTACTTGCTTTAAATGAATGAGGCTCACAGTACAGTGAAAACAACTCCTTTCTGTTACCATATTATAAAATACTATAATAGACAATCCCTTCAAGAAACTTTACTTAAAGGGGACCTGTCACTTTCTATAAGTATGTATATTTTTTAATCTTGTGTAAATGCTGCTGTTCTCCTGAATCCAGCGTTGTTGTTCTTTTGTTCTTGCGCCCCTCCGTTCCTGAGATATGGCCCTTTCTTCTGTGTGTGTCAATCTAGTCTTGTTACCTGATTGGGTGTGGTCATTTATTGTGGGCGTGTTCTTGTAGACCACAACCACTCAGATAGAAAGTCTAGATTCGTGTACAGGTAAAAAGTGGCCGTATCTCATTAATGGAGAGGCGCAGGAACAAAAGAAAAACATCGCCGAATTCAGGAGAACAGCGGCATTTACACCAGATAAAAAAAATTACATATGTATTGAGAGTGATAGGTCCCCTTTAAGCACTATAGGTAGCTTTTTTTGGTATGTAAACCTTGAATGGGGGGCTCTATTGTTGTTGAGGTGAACCTCTGACCTACTGTGCTGGATGTAGAGATGCTAGGCTTCACTTTAGTTTTTTTCCACCCATTTTAGTCATGCAACAGCAAGATCAGGATGAACAAAAGTTAAAACTGTAATGCTAAGATGCATGGTATTGCTGGAGAAAAGGGATTTTACATAAGTAATGGATCATTCTTCAGGGATCGGTTTAGTAACGTGCAACCTTTTTCTTTTTTCCCAGGTGGTACAACGTATTAAAGCCATAGAGAATGAGACACGGTTGCTGGTCATAGACAGAGAAGCCGATGAGTACCGACGTCTATCACAAACCAGCTCAGCGCCCGAATCCCAACCCAACTCCAGCGCCCCATCCTCCCCGACCGTGGGCAACAACAATGGCGAGATCTGGAAGACCAAGGAGGACACCAGCCTGGAGGACCAGCTGCAAAATAACCACAGCACAGAGAACGGCAAGCAGGTGAGAACTGGTATATATTATATATTACATGCACATCATTATACAAGTCAATGGTGATGTCACTGTAGACTCTTAAAGTGACAGCTCACACCCTTGTGTGATCAGGATAATGAATGCCTAATATTGGAATTGTCCCTTTAACCCCTTAGTGACGAAGAAATTTGTCATTTTTCATTTTCGTTTTTTGCTCCTCGGCTTCCAAGAGCCATAACTTTTTTATTTTTCTGTCGACACAGACATATGACGGCTTGTTTTTTGCGGGATGAGTTGTACTTTCAGATGCAATAATTTGTTTTACCATATAATGTACAGGGAAGTTGCAAAAAAATTCCAAGTGCAGTGAAATTGCAAAAAAAGTGCAATTACACGTTTGTTTTTTGGGTTTTGTAGTCGCCGCGTTCACTATATGGCAAAACCGACTTGACCGTGTGATGCCTCGAGTCAGTACGAGTTTGTAGATACCAAACATGTATACCTTTACTGGTATCTAGGTGGTGGAAAAAAATTCAAAAGCATGAAAAAAAAAAACATTTAACTTTTTGCGCCATGTTCTGCGACCCGTAGCGTCCTCATATTTCGGGATCTGGGGCTGGGTGATGGCTTATTTTTTGCGTCTCGAGCTGACGTTTTTAATGATATGATACGTGGGTGGATGCGCTGTTTTGATCGCCCGTTATTGCATTTTTTAGCATTGTTGCAGCGACCAAAAAAACGTAATTTTGGCGTTTTAACTATTTTTTGCGCTACGCAGTTTACAGCTCTCATTATGATTCTTTATATTGATAGATCGGGTGATTCTGAACGCAGCGATACCAAATATGTGTATTTTATTTTTTTTTTTTTATACTTTTATTGTGGATGGGAGAAAAGGGGGGTGATTTGAACTTTTATGTTTTTTTTTTTTTTTTAACCTTGTAAAAACTTTATTTGCTTATTGATTCTTACTTTTACACAGCCCCATAGAGAGGCATGCAGCTGCACTGTCCGATCGCTTCTGACACATACAGAGGAGCTGCAGCTCCTCTGTATGTGTCAGAATCGCGGACCTGTTGTGGTTGGCAGGGGCTGCCAACCACAACCAGGAAATGCTCTGTGACAGGCTCCGGGGTCAAGCCAGGACCCCGGCCTGTCACGTCAGCATGGGAGATCTCGCAATGTTATCACGAGATCTCCCCTGGAGCCCGGTAACCGCGCGCCGCCCGTTCCGGCTCCCTTAGATCCCCCTCTCAGAGATTGATGGCGGGATCTAAGGGGTTGGTGCTGTTAGTCCGACATCTTAGCTAGTGAGATCAGCTGAGATGTCGGAGGTTTGAAGTGACCTCCACGCCGAAGCTCACTTCAAACACCGGGTAATGACAGCTTGACGTCTAGAGACGTAAGGCTGTCGTTATCATTCAAATCCCTATCCTAGTAATTTATATAGAAATCTATATTTTTTTAATATCTTATTGGAGGAAAGCTAGGCTACTGAATATGGGCAGACAGCAGAGGGTCCAGTGAAGCAGCCCCCCGGGCTGCCTTATTATATTTTCTGATTATAATATACTGGGATATAGATTTATACCAGTACATTATAGTTAAAAAAAAAATCTGAATTAAAATAAAAATGTAAAAAAAATAATGAAAAAAATCAGTCATCATCAATGATCAGAAATTGACAAGTAATTTGAAATCAGCAGTGATCAAAGATCGGCAGTGATCTGAGACCCGAGGGATCAGGATTGTTAGTGATCAAAGATCGACAGTGATCAGAGACTGGAAGCGGTCAGAGATCAGCAGTGACCTAAGATTGGTAGTGATCAGAGATTGACATTGATCTGAGAGCTGCAGTGATCGGCAATGATCAATGATCGGTAGTGATCAGACATTGGCAGTGATAATTGGGAGCGATTAGAAATTGGCAATGATCGAAGACCTGCAATGATCGGCAGTGCTAAGTGATCAGCAATGATTGGAGAGTGGTAGTGATCAGGGATCAGCAGTGATTAGAGATCGGTAGTGATCAATGATCGGCATTGATTAGAGATCGGCAGTGAGCAGAGATTGGTAGTGATCGAAAGACTTGCAATGATCGGCAGTGATGTGTGATCAGCAATGATTGGATAGTGGTAGTGATCAAGGATCGGCAGTGATTAGAGATCGGTAGTGATCAATGATCGGCAGTGATTAGATATCGGTAGTGATCAATGATCGGCAGTGATTGGAGATCGATAGTGATCAATGATAGGCAGGGATTGGAGATCGATAGTGATCAATGATAGGCAGGGATTGGAGATCGATAGTGATCAATGATAGGCAGGGATTGGAGATCGATAGTGATTAGAGATCGGCAGTGGTTGGAGAATGGTAGTGATCAATGATTGACAGTGATTGGAGATTGATAGGGATCAGAGATCGGCAGTGATTGGAGATTGGTAGTGATCAATGATTGGCAGTGATTGGAGATCGATAGTGATTAGAGATTGGTAGTGATCAGAGATCAGCAGTGATCAGAGATCGGCAGTGATCAGAGAACAGCAGTGATCAGAGATCGGCAGTGATCAGAGAACAGCAGTGATCAGAGATCGGCAGTGATCAGAGATCGGCAGTGATCAGAGATCGGCAGTGATCAGAGAACAGCAGTGATCAGAGATCGGCAGTGATCAATGATTGGCAGTAATTGGAGATCAGTAGTGATCAAAGGTTGGCAGGGATTATCAATTGGATGTGATCAGACATGATTGAATACTCTTCCTGCTGATGAGGATGGGTCAGGTCGGCCGTACTCTGCGCTGCCTCTCCCTCTCCCTTTCTTGGAGGCCCCGGCTTTGTTTTGGGGTCTGTTACTTCTCTGGGAACCCGACTCCCCCTCCCGGCTCTGTGTTGGGGTCTGTGTCTGTTTCCTCTCTTTGTGTTGGGGTCTGTGTCCCCTCCCCTGCCTCGGCTTCCCTACACACTCGCGGTTTGGGATTTATTGCAGAGTTTGGGACCTTGAAATGTTGTAATGACAAAAACCAGAGTCAAGAACTAAAAGAAACGAGTTCAGGACAAGGGGGATGTGTGAAATCTGGGATTTGTGTTTCTTAAAGGAACTGAAGTGACCTCCTCTCTGCTCAGTACCTGCCATGACCTGGTGCAGGGTGAGGGCAGCACTGAGCGTAGGCTTTTTCCCTGCACGAGTTATTTGAGAATCCATCAGTGAGTTCATCCTGATAGAAAACAAAAAACCTGAATCTAATGAATCTAATGAATTGAGCAATATGATACTGTAATGCCAGACCCCTCGCTGACCCCTGATCTCCAGGTAATGTGCCTGCCTCCTTGTTTTGGGTCTTGGGTCGGCTCGGTGAAGAGGTGAGAGTCATGTTTTCGGCATCCCCACGTGAATGGCGGTTTTTCAGGGCGTGACGATCCTATTACTATCCAGATCCCGGGTGGTAGGACTCGTTAGCGTCTATAATGAGGCTGAATATAGACTCTCATAGGATCACACACACTGTCACTGCAGGTAAGTGTGTGCAGTGTCTGCGGGGAGCGCACGCTGTCCGCTGGGATATAACACACATTCTCCGTACATTAATTAAATTCTCGGAAGATAACTACTCCCATCATCCCATTTTATTACTTACAACAAGTGTTATTATTCTCATAACTGCTGGATAGTCCTAGATACATTATATCTCTTTAAAGGATTAATCCAGAGGATATAAGATTCATTGTTGGTTTTTGGGGGTCTAACTGCTGGGACCCCTGGGGATCCCAAGATCAGGGGTCCTGTATGGAGCGGAGGTCCAGAATCTACAGTTCTGTTCTGGGGGTCCCCGAGCCCCCAATCTCATGATCACTGTGGGGTCACAGCGATCAAAAACGTATCCAATCGGGGATAACGTCTAATAGCTTTTTAATATAGCGCTACTTAGAAACCATCAACAATCAGGTTATGTGCTGCTGATTGATGTTCATATTAAGATATTGACCCTAATATTATATATAAATGATATATTCAGGTAAAGCAACTTATCAGATGACCCTCAATCCAAAATTCACTACCATTATGCGTCTACAGCTCCTGTGCAGACCGATGTGTCCCTGAAACAATCCCTTTGATCAGTCTTCACCCCTATATCCTCGATCAGACTTATTAACCTTTTTGTAGGGATCCTGAATTTACAGGGGGCCCCAAGGTTGTTTCTGCGGAGTAGCCGCTGACTGGTAGAGCAAGGTGGGGAATAACTAAACCAGTCCAGGTTGACATCAGAGTTCAGGAGACCAGACAAAAAACAAATTAGAGAAATGTCCAAGGGTCAAACCAGGCCCACATACAGTCTAAATCAGCTTGGCTGGTCTTCAGGATCTCCTAATTAGCCAGTATACAGATCAATAAAGCTGGTTGGATGGAGCATGTCACGGCCAAACCCAACGAACCCCAGTATAAGTTGGCATCCGTCATGTGACTGACGTGAAACCCAATTTTCAGCTTATTTGGCGAAACAGAAAAGCGTAATTCAGGGCGCCGATGTGAACAGAGCCTTAATTGTCAAGCTCGTGAAGTTCCGTGTCCTCCTGCCAAAGCCGAACAGTAATATGTTCATTGTGCTAATCAAACTAATTATCCGGGAACACGGCAACCGCCGGATCTTGTTTCCTACCTAATTGCAATTATATCCTGAGCTTTTCATCTTGGTTTATTTTTCTGATGTTAAGCTGTATGAAGCGTACCGGGAGGACATGAAGATCTAGACTCCTGCAGTAACTGGGAATAGACCGTGCTCCAAAATGATGACCTACCGGGCACCAAGACACAGGTAGACTAGTAGCAAAACAATACCAACTAAACTTGTGTGCCTCCTCCCACCCCATGATGTATACCAAATGATGGTACAATACCAACTAGACTTGTGTGCCCCTCCCACCACCTGATATATACAAAGAGTTGGTACAATACCAACTAGACTTGTGTTCCCCCTGCCACCCCCTGAAATATAAGAAGAGTTGGTACAATACCAACTAGACTTCTCTGCCTCCTCCCACTGCATGATGTATACTAAGAGTTGGTACAATACCAACTAGACTTCTGTGCCCCTTCCCACCCTCTGAAATATAAGAAAAGTTGGTACAATACCAACTAGACTTGTGTGCCCCCACCCACCCCTTGAAATATACAAAGAGTTGGTACAATACCAACTAGACTTGTGTGCCCCCGCTTGCCCCATGATAAATACGAAGAGGTGGTACAATGCAAATTAGACTTGTGTTCCCCCTCCCACCCCCTGATATTTACGAAGAGTTGGTACAATACCAACTAGACTTGTGTGCCCCTTCTCACCCCATGATATATACGAAGAGGTGGTACAATGCAAATTAGACTTGTGTGCCTCTGTCCCACCCCCTGATATATACAAAGAGTTGGTACAATACCAACTAGACTTGTGTGCCCCTGTCCCACCCCCTGACATATACGAAGAGTCGGTACAATACCAACTAGACTTGTGTGCCCCTGTCCCACCCCCTGACATATACGAAGAGTCGGTACAATACCAACTAGACTTGTGTGCCCCCGTCCCACCCCCTGATATATACAAAGAGTTGGTACAATACCAACTAGGGTTGTGTTCCCCCTCTCGCCCCATGATATATACGTAGAGGTGGTACAATACCATCTAGACTTGTGGGCCCCCTCCCACCCCATGATGTATACGAAAAGTCTTAGCAAAAGTTCTTTTCACCATGAATTGGGAAGGAAACTGCTACAGGAAGGTCCAAAAAATGGGACACACTGGTGGATCCCAATCCAGAACTTCACATTACAACCACGAGTCTAATCTATTCGAACGGAGAATATGACCAAATAGTTGCGGACACCTGGGAGATAAGAAAAGAATAATTATAAGTTCTTCCAGCCATTCTCCACGTCTATGGTCGGGTATGTGTCAGAATGGAGCTCCATGATCCTGAGGACCCACCAATCATCTGTCCAGAACATAATGTTATCCACTAATCAATTGAGTGGCAAATGATTGACTCAAACTTTTGTATGTTCTGCTGGATAGTTGGTGACCATTCTTGTCTCAAGAGTGTACATTTTTCCCGGTGGGCAACCTGTACTTGGGACTGTTTGAAGGACACTGACTAACTCTTGCCTGGTTGCTCAAGACCAACATAAGACACTAAAGGTGCTGTCACACAGCACGACCTGGCCAGCGATGTTGGAAGCGATGCGCGGGTGCCCGCTCGGCTCCGACATCGCTGGCCAGCTGTCACACAGCATCACTGCGGCCGGCGACACCGCAGCGATGCGGGCGGTGACATCGCTCGCTGGGCTGGGCTCAGCCCAGCGAGCGATCCGCAGCAACGCTGCGGTATAGGCTGGATCGCCGCCGACATCGCTCTGGCGATGTCACACGGCGCGATCCAGCCTTACGGTTCTTCCCGTAAACCTGTAAACCTGCGACCAGCGATAAAACGCGGTCGCGCCGCTCATTTACACAGCGCGACGTCGCTAGCGACATCGCTGATACGTCACTTTTTCGGCGATGTCGCTAGCGACGTCGCCAGGTGTGACACCACCTTAAGGCATATGTGCCATCCACCTTCATTTCTCATTTTTTTGGTTTGATGCCACTATCCCTTGAGCGGCAAGGAAGCAGAGCGAGCGCTGCATTGAAGTGACCATATACTATTTTGACCATTTTCACCACTGTAGGCTTGATTAAGATGTAACATCCAACATAGCCAACCCCAGTAGATGGGGTAGATTCACCGTCACTTTAGAAGACACCATCAGCCGTAAATCAGAGGTTGTACAAAGTTTTTAGTGCTGAGAAAGTTCCAAGTAGATCTGATGGGCGATGGCAACATTACGGTGCGCCACTCCGTATCGGTACTATTGGCTTCATGACGTGACTGCACCTGACTCATGTTCTGGTCATGCCTCTTCTTTTTCATGCTATGTCACGGGGAGGTTCCTTACTATAGACGCGCTGTCTAATACCACCCGGATGTGGCTGCTGTCAAACAGAGCAAGCTCTGAAAGAAACCGTCCCTCAGGGCGTCATGGTAGTAGAGGATCTCAGCTGTTATTTACATGACGTGGGTGAGGAATGCACCCAGTAAATATTCATCATTAGATATGGACTCGTCTTACATGAACATTCTGCACCCGAGTTTGGTGGTCTGACCATCCTTAGTTTAATATGGACTGCCTTCAAAGTTATGGATCTCTACATGACTTCAGTGGTTCAACTACAAGAGTTGCACCATGTCGGAAGTCAGGTCAGGTCCTCTTCTAGGACACGGGCTGTAGACTTGAGCTGTTTTGGGACATTGAGTAGGTCATAGACTGAGGGTTGGTGGTGATCACTGATCCTCTCTGACATCATGGATCAACTACAAAAGTGATGTAATCTTGAAATTTAGCGTAAGTCTTCTTCTAAGACAAAAGATATTAACTTGAAATGTTTTGGGGACATTGTTTAAAGTTATTGAAGATAATGACCTTTACCTCATTGTTAAAGGAGAACTGGAGAACATAGACTAAAGGCCCTGTTACACATAACGAGATCGCTATTGGGATCGCTGTTGCGTCACGAAATCCGTGACGCAACAGCAATGTCATTCTGTGTGACACGCACCATGTTGATGCGTCGTTATGTGAGACTGGGCCTTAAGTGTTAAGGTTCCGTCACACCTGCCGACGTCGCTAGCGACATCGCCGAAAAAGTGACGTATCAGCGATGTCGCTAGCGACGTCGCGCTGTGTAAACGAGCGGCGCGACCGTGTTTTATCGCTGGTCACAGGTTGACAGGTTTATGGGAAGAACCGTAAACCTGTCAACCGGCGACCTGCGATAAGGCTGGATCGCGCCGTGTGACATCGCCAGAGCGATGTCGGCGGCGATCCAGCCTATACTGTAGCGTTGCTGCGGATCGCTCGCTGGGCTGAGCCCAGCCCTGCGAGCGATGTCACCGCCCGCATCGCTGCGGTGTCGCCGGCCGCAGCGATGCTGTGTGACAGCTGGCCAGCGATGTCGGAACCGAGCGGGCACCCGCGCATCGCTTCCAACATCGCTGGCCAGATCGTGCTGTGTGACGGCACCATTAGTTGTACCCAGTGGTCTCTCCTGACCTCATGCTTCAACTTCGAGAGATGTTATCTTGAAATTCAACACTGGTCCTCTTCCTGGAGAAAGATCGTTAATTTTAGCTATGGACTTGGGGTCGAGGGTAACTACAGTAATTCTTCCCCGACATCATGATTCAAGTATAGAGGGGTACCATCTCAAAATTCGGCACAAGACCTCCTAGAAGAAAAGTCGTTAAATTTAGATGTTTTTCGGGAACGTTTTGTCCAGCTATTTGGATATGTTAGCTGTGGAGTTGGTAAGCGACACACGACTCTGAATCCTCAATTTCCCTGAATTTGACTCCGACTCCATGATTCCGACTCTTGAACCATGGCTGTGAAGTCAGTAAGCCAAACATCCGCTTTGACTGCTCAATTTCCCTGATTCTGACTCCCTCAAAATGGACACTGACTCCAACTCCCCGATTCCGACTCCGCAGCCCTATGTTAATGAAGATTGTGACACTTGCCTCAAAAACAAAGGAAGGAATAGATAAAACTACGGACTGCTCCTCCTCAACATCATGTTTCAACTATGAGAGTGGTACGTTTCGAAACTAGGCACAGGTCCTCTAAAACAAAGATCATTAATTGATGTTTTTGGGACATTTTACCAAGTTCTTTAAATGTTGGTGAAGATTGTGACCCTTCACTTTAAAAGAAGGACTGGAGAAAGCCATGGACTGAAGGTTGGCCGTAACTACCGGGGTCCTCCCTGACATCATGGTTCAACTACTAAAGTGCTACATTCTCAAAATCAGCAGAGTTCCACTTCTTGAAGAATGGTCATTATATTAAGATGTTTTTGAGACATTATGTCAAGTTACTGAATATGTTATTAAAGATCATGACCGTCACTGCAATGGAAAAGGAGAAATGGAGAATGTCATAGACTGTTAGTTGTACCCAGTGGTCCTCCCTGATGTCATGGTTCAACTTCGAGTGATGTCATCTAGCAATTCATCAAAGGTCCTCTTCCAGAACAAAGATCATGGACTTGAGGTCGATGGTAACTACTGTTCTTCCCCAACATCATTGTTCATCTACAGAGTGGTACCATCTCAAAATTCAGTCCACAATCTTCTCCTTTTATAAGAAAAGTCATTAACTGTAGAATTTTTTGGGAACATTTTATCCAGGTCTTTGAATTTGTTAATGAAACTTGTGACCCTTGCCTCAAAAACAAAGGATGGAATGGAGAAGACAAGTCTGGTCCTTCCCAACATCATGGTTTTAGGTTCCCTGGCACCGCTCCCCAGCTCACCTCTCCTGGGTCTGCATCCTCTGCTCCTCTACCGATCGGGAATCCGGCGTCCAGACGTGCTATGTCTCGGAGCCCTCTCCGGGTCCCCTTTCTGTCTGCTGACCACCGGGCTCACACATCAGCACACTACAATGGTCGGGGTCATGAACCTAATCAGCAGTGCACTAGGCACGGTCGCGCTCCTCCCCTGTGAATGTAGGGGCCGGTACGGCTCAACCTGACACTCCCCTTGACCAATAGCTGTCTGTCCTCCGGTATATCAGACCACCTCCTCTGATGGGAGGTGCCTGATTATTGAGTTAGTAAGCTTCTGCTGCTCTGGCTGTTATTCAGGCCCTCCTTGTGCTCTCCTCCGGTAGACCCATTCCTGCTCTCCTAGCCTCGGGCTCTGATCCCTCGAATCCTCCTTGGCTATACTGTAGTATAGGCTAACCCTACGAGCCGCCCCCTGGTACTAGCAGCTGTGGTATTTAGACCCCTAGGCTTGCCCCTGACATTCCCTGTATAGAGGTTGGTTAAACTAGAACCAACTCACCCAGGGGCGTTCAGTACCACGGCCTAGTGGGTCCACTCTAGGGCGCCTTCCCCCGGAAGCGTGACAATGGTTCAACTTCGAAGTGGTACTGACTTGGCACAGGTCCTCTTCCCAGACAAAGATCAATAACGTAAGATGTTTTTGGACCGTTTCACCCAGTTCTTTATATGTTAGTGAAGATTGTGACCCTTCAATTTAAAGGAAGGTCTGAGGGTTGGTCATCACCCCAACAGCATATCTTAATTACTAAAGTGGTACCATCTCAAAAATTGGCACAGTTCCTCTTCTCGGAGAAGGGTTATTAACTTTAGATGTTCTTTGGACATTTTGTCCAGTTCTTTGAGTAAGTAAAGATTGCAACTCTTGCCTCAAAATACAGGAGTGTACTTGATAGTAGTAACTATGAATAGAGAAGGCCGTGGACTACGGGTTGGCGGTAGCCACTGGCCCTCTCTGACATAATTTAGTATAACGTATCTCCTAAAAATGGAAAACTATGGAGCCCAATTTACTAATACGTGGCACAAAGTCCATATATATCCAGTTTGTATCATGTAGAGTGAAGCCTTTCTATTTGTCAGCCGTATCTCTCCTTTCCGTGCCTGAGAACATCGCTCTCTCAGAACATGTGACTCCTCTCAGCCAAATTTTCAAGGTTCCTATTGACTGATTAAACATGTTTATTTGCTTTTGCTCCCGTTGACCTGAGAATTCTAGATATTGATCTTGTTGGTTGACTCCACTTTATCTCATCACGCTCAAAGGTGTTGGCCAAGTCTCCGACTCCCATGTTGCCGCCAGACTGGGTTGAAGACCACCTATGGGATGGTTTCCTTATTCTCATAAATCCCATCAATTCATTGTATTTTTCTTGTTCTTTTGATCAAGGAGACGTTGCCTTTGGTTCCGCCCAGGATGGGGTGGTGCACCGAGTCTATGCCCAGATAAATCGGTATGGTGAAAATACATCCTTATTGGCCATCACCCAAATCTCTACAAAACTGGCCCCCATCCAGACCCCAGATCTTATCCTGTTAAAATCAGGACCATTGTATGATTAGGAACCTGAACTTCATAATAGGCCTTTGTCCCACCAAGGTCATGTATTGCGTGAAGAGTTTACGGCACCTATTGTATAGGAGGATCTGATTATCTAACTATGTAGAGCACTATTTCTAATATACCAAAGATAATCCTAATTCTAATGGATCCAGTTTTCCTTTGTGTAAGTTTTCTTATCTTTATGTTTGAAAAAAGATCAGAAAATGTCAAACCTATCAAAAGAATTGATTCTAAAATCATGTGTTACTTTATGGCAGATGTGGTAAAGAATTCAGCCCAGTCTGCCATCGTTTGCAATAGAGATGATTTTCTCTTTTTTTTGGTAAGTCTTAGAATAGTATAAAATCTTTAAATATATTTTTTAATAACACACACCAAATTTCGTAATGGAAAATGGAGTCCCCAATTGCATTTCTGCCATTGATTTCACACTGTAATACTCCATTTACCCTGTGGGAGTGCTGTACGGAAACTGAACACTTGCCGACCTGTGTGACATCCGTCCAAGGCTGCATACACAAAAGGGGTATCTCGGACAGACAGGGCACAAGCTGCTCTGTTAGGCAGAACCCCAAGAAACCCTGAGACCCTTTAACCCTTGTACAGGGATCTGGATTTACAATAGGGTCCCGGAGATTGCTGCTTATGGAAGGCTGCAGTCCAGAGACAGGAAAGTCACCAAGCAGGGTCAAAGCTGGGAGGTGTCACAGGGTGGTATAGTGGATAGGCAATCAGGAAGCAGGATGGTAAGATGGCTAAGGGCTTTCAGGGGAGCTAGTTTGACCCCTAGATTTGGTGTCCCTGGCTCACCCTCTTCCTAGAGGTACTTCAGATTATGAAGAGGTCTTGGTCACCACCCTAGCCCTATGTTCCTGATAAGCCCTAGGCTAAGAGCCCCTACCTCCACCCTATATGGACCAGGAAAACACAGTAACTTCTAAAGAAGGGAACAGCAACAGCACAGCTCACACGTCTTCACTGCATGGGATCCTAGTAGATAATGAACTCTATCTGTGACATCCAGTGGAGGGAAGTGGAACTACTTAAAGGCTGAGGGAGTGGAGAATAGAATGCACTAACACCCCCCCCACCTCCACCTGCAGAGCCGCACACTACAGAAGCTTTCAATGTGCCAAAGGACATTTACACAATTTAAATCACAGCAGAAACACGCATGGACTGCAATGCAATCAACACATGACAGGAGGTTAGAAAAAGGACAAAATCAGGATCTGATAGAGTAGTCAGGGAACCGGGTCAAAACCAAGATGGCTGCAAGGTACAAAATCGTAAGGCAGAAGAAGCGTCCAAAAAACAGGCCAAGGTAAAACAGGAACACATTAATACAAGACAGGAGACTGGCCAGGGAAGCCAACAGCTATTTCTGGCAGCTTTCAGCAGAAAGCTGAAGGTATTAGTAGGGTGTGGTGTTTTCCAATAGGCTGAAGGTGATGAGTTAATGCCTTCAGCTGGACATCACACACACACCTCCACTCTGTCATACGGTGGGGCCTGGTGACAGAAGCAGATGTAGCAGGAGCAGGCTCTGGTGGGGATGGGACAGCACATGTATCAACCTGTGATCTGCCGTTTTTTTATGGTTTTATCTGCTGCTCTTTCTTTTTCTGGCATCTTCTCTTCTCCCACAGGAAGTGTAGACCCCAAAAATATATATATGTACGACCCCCAGCTGTGTGTCACGGGCCACAGCCAGGGAGCGTGTGGAAGGGCAGATGGAGCCGGGAGAAGATCCTCTTGGAAGAATCCCATTTCCGGTCTCCTGGCTGTGAACGGAGATGGAGGGGGATAATTGTGACCCGCCGCCGCTGCTTTGGACGCCTCTTTTGTTCCTTTCATATGGAACTCATTTAGGTCAAGTGTCCATTGACAGAGATCGATAGTCACCATAAGGCTGGAACTAGCTCTGGCTCCAAGATTAGAAAACTCCTCCACAGCGCCACCGCTGTCCACAGGGTATGTGAGGAACTGCAGCTTGGCTCCATCGGGCTGTGCCGTAGTTTCCATCCGTTGGATCAATACGGCATATGCTATTTTCATCCTCATTTGACACTCATCACTCGGAAGCTTTGCCCCAGGTTCTGTTATCATAAAAACACGGCTCAGCGCGCTGATTTGGCCTCTCCCACATACCTGTCTATGTTCCAGGTATAAAGATCTTTTTGTGAATTGTTATATCCCCGTGGCACATTATACAGCGCGCTGTGTACAGTAAATTTGTTTACAGTGCAAATGGGGATTAGTAAATGCCCTGGCGGCCATGGATGGCGAATGCTTGTTAATCTGATCGTGTGAGTTCCCCTGTAACAGCAGTCTGGATGTGTAGTCTGGAGCCCCCCTATAACAGCAGTCTGGATGTGTAGTCTGGAGCCCCCCTATAACAGCAGTCTGGATGTGTAGTCTGGAGCCCCCTATAACAGCAGTCTGGATGTGTAGTCTGGAGCCCCCTATAACAGCAGTCTGGATGTGTAGTCTGGAGCCCCCTATAACAGCAGTCTGGATGTGTAGTCTGGAGCCCCCTATAACAGCAGTCTGGATGTGTAGTCTGGAGCCCCCCTATAACAGCAGTCTGGATGTGTAGTCCGGAGCCCCCTATAACAGCAGTCTGGATGTGTAGTCTGGAGCCCCCTATAACAGCAGTCTGGATGTGTAGTCTGGAGCCCCCTATAACAGCAGTCTGGATGTGTGGTCTGGAGCCCCCCTATAACAGCAGTCTGGATGTGTAGTCTGGAGCCCCCTATAACAGCAGTCTGGATGTGTAGTCTGGAGCCCCCCTATAACAGCAGTCTGGATGTGTAGTCTGGAGCCCCCTATAACAGCAGTCTGGATGTGTAGTCTGGAGCCCCCCTATAACAGCAGTCTGGATGTGTAGTCTGGAGCCCCCTATAACAGCAGTCTGGATGTGTAGTCTGGAGCCCCCCTATAACAGCAGTCTGGATGTGTAGTCTGGAGCCTCCCTATAACAGCAGTCTGGATGTGTAGTCTGGAGCCCCCTATAACAGCAGTCTGGATGTGTAGTCTGGAGCCCCCCTATAACAGCAGTCTGGATGTGTAGTCTGGAGCCCCATGTAACAGCAGTCTGGATGTGTAGTCTGGAGCCCCCTATAACAGCAGTCTGGATGTGTAGTCTGGAGCCTCCCTATAACAGCACTCTGGATGTGTAGTCTGGAGCCCCCTATAACAGCAGTCTGGATGTGTAGTCTGGAGCCCCCCTATAACAGCAGTCTGGATGTGTAGTCTGGAGCCTCCCTATAACAGGAGTCTGGATGTGTAGTGTGGAGCCTCCCTATAACAGCAGTCTGGATGTGTAGTCTGGAGCTTCCTATAACAGCAGTCTGGATGTGTAGTCTGGAGCCCCCCTATACAGTAGCCTGGATGTGTAGTCTGGAGCCCCTATAACAGCAGTCTGGATGTGTAGTCTGGAGCCTCCTATAACAGCAGTCTGGATGTGTAGTCTGGAGCCCCCTATTACAGCAGTCTGGATGTGTAGTCTGGAGCTCCCCTATAACAGCAGTCTGGATGTGTAGTCTGGAGCCCCCCTATAACAGCAGTCTGGATGTGTAGTCTGGAGCCCCCTATTACAGCAGTCTGGATGTGTAGTCTGGAGCCCCCCTATAACAGCAGTCTGGATGTGTAGTCTGGAGCCCCCCTATAACAGCAGTCTGGATGTGTAGTGTGGAGCCTCCCTATAACAGCAGTCTGGATGTGTAGTCTGGAGCCCCCTATAACAGCAGTCTGGATGTGTAGTCTGGAGCCCCCTATAACAGCAGTCTGGATGTGTAGTCTGGGGCCCCCTATAACAGCAGTCTGGATGTGTAGTCTGGAGCCCCCTATAACAGCAGTCTGGATGTGTAGTCTGGAGCCCCCTATAACAGCAGTCTGGATGTGTAGTCTGGAGCCCCCCTATAACAGCAGTCTGGATGTGTAGTGTGGACCCTCTATAAGGGTGCCTTCACATTTGTGTTTGGCACGCAGCGCACCGAATGCAGCCAAACGCTTGCGCACTGCGTTCCTATGTTTAACATGGGAACGCATGTGCCTGCGTTTGGCTGCGTTCGGTTACGTTCGGATGCGCACAATGGCCAGGTTCACACATCTCTGCTGCTAGTATTTAGCGAGTCTCTGCTATATACTTAGCTTTTTTCAGTGAAGCGGAGATACGTGAGTGCCGCCGCTTTCTGCAGACGCAGACCCTGGTTACCCGATGTTGACTGTGGTAACCAGGTCACACACAAGGCTGCCTAGTGTCCGCTTTCCCAGAGCGAACAGAGAAACGCTACTAGCAGTGTTTCCCTGTCCGCTCGGCTTAAGCGGACACTAGGCAGCCTTGTGTGTGACCTGGTTACCACAGTCAACATCGGGTAACCAGGGGCTGCGTCTGCTGAAAGCGGCATCACCGGTTCACTGAGAAAAACTAAGTATTTAGCCATACGCATGAAGACACAAACGCCAGTGTGAAGGCACCCTAACAGCAGTCTGGATTTGCCATGATTACATGAGCTAGGACGGCTCCTTTTATTTGGGGACCCTGTGTGGATTTATTTTGGGGTCCGTTCCTCCGGCAGAGGGTCGAGCGTCCTGTACACACTGGGCTTCAGTCCTGGCGGTGGATTATTGTGAGCGGCGTCAGGCGGAGGGTCGGCGTTTGGTTGTAAGGCAGCAGAATGTAGAATCCGGCTTTGGCCTCGGTCTTCGCTGTATTATCTGTTCGGCCTCCGCACAGAGGAGCCTTTGTTAGCGCATTTCTCTAGAGCCGGATTGAGGAGGGTGGGAGCAGGCTTAATCTAGACCTTTCACCTCATGCAATCGCTTCTGTGACAGGATTTGTACATGAGCCTTGCACCACCGCCGAATTACATCTGTTTGTCCTTCAAGGCACAAGAAATACATTACATAAGGCGAAGAGGGGAAAATAGGAATCAGGTGATTTACCAAAGAAAATGGGGCCTAAGCCCGACCGGAACCAGGCCAAGACGGCTCAATCCTGATCTTATTTGTGAGGAAGCCTAAACTGTTCAGCTAGATTATCCTGGCACCAAAGTACAGCCGGAAACTGTTCATCCTGACCTCTCTGATGAATTATGGGGGCCAAGCAGGACTTCAAACTGTTAATCCTGATCTTCCTGGTGCATAAAAAAGTCCTAAAATTGTTCATCCTCATCCTCCTGGTGCATCATGGGCAGGACCTACCACTCTTTTGCAAGATCTTAAACTGTTCAATCTGATCCTACTGGTGCAAAATGTGGCCTAAGCCTCACCGTAGACTACTCATCCTGATCTGTCTGGTTCATAACATGGCCGATACCTGATCTGAGACTGTTCATCCAGGTCTTCCTGGTCTATAAAGTTTCCTAAACAAGACGTGAGACTGTTCATCCCAATCTGTCTGGTCCTTATTGTGGCCTAGACCTGAACTGAGACTGTTCATCCCGATCTTCCTGATTCATAAACATGGCCTATACCTGACTTGAGACTGTTCATCCTGATCTCTCTGGTTCATACTGTGGCCTAGGTCTGACCTGAGACTGTTCTTCCTGATCTTCCTGGTCCATATTGTGGCCTATACCCGACCTGAGACTGTTCATCCTAATCTTCCAGGTCCATAACAAGGCTTATGCCAGATCTGAAACCATTCATTGTGGGGCCTATGCATGCCATGAGACTGTTCATCCTGATCTTCATGGTCCATAAAGTGCCCTATATAAGATCCTGAGACTGTGATATTTTTTTAGGCTTTCATGTGAGTGGCCTGGTCTTGCTGGTCCATAAAGTTGCCTAAGCAAGCCGTGAGACTGTTAGCCCATCTATTTGGTTCATACTGTGGCCTTGACATAACCTGAGACTGTTCATTCTGATCCTCCTGGTCCATAACGTGGCTTATGCCTGACCTGAGACTGTTCATCCCGATCTTCCTGGTCCATGTTGTGGCCTATACCCAACCCGAGCCCGAGACTGTTTATCCTGATCTTCCTGGTCCATATTGTGGCCTATACCCAACCCGAGCCCGAGAATGTTTATCCCGATCTTCCTGGTCCATGTTGTGGCCTATACCTGACCTGAGACTGTTCATCCCGATCTTCCTGGTCCATGTTGTGGCCTATACCTGACCTGAGACTGTTCATCCCGATCTTCCTGGTCCATGTTGTGGCCTATACCTGACCTGAGACTGTTCATCCCGATCTTCCTGGTCCATATTGTGGCCTATACCCAACCCGAGCCTGAGACTGTTTATCCTGATCTTCCTGGTCCATATTGTGGCCTATACCCAACCCGAGCCCGAGAATGTTTATCCTGATCTTCCTGGTCCATATTGTGGCCCATACCCGACCTGAGACTGTTCATCCTAATCTTCCTGGTCCATATTGTGGCCTATACCCAACCCGAGCCCGAGACTGTTTATCCTGATCTTCCTGGTCCATATTGTGGCCTATACCCAACCCGAGCCCGAGAATGTTTATCCTGATCTTCCTGGTCCATATTGTGGCCCATACCCGACCTGAGACTGTTCATCCTGATCTTCCTGGTCCATATTGTGGCCTATACCCGACCTGAGACTGTTCATCCTGATCTTCCTGGTCCATAACAAGGCTTATGCCAGATCTGAAACCATTCATTGTGGGGCCTATGCAAGCCATGAGACTGTTCATCCTGATCCCCCTGGTCCATAAAGTGACCTATATAAGATCCTGAGACTGTGACATTTCCAGGCTTTCATGTGAGTGGCCTGGTCTTGCTGGTCCATAAAGTTGCCTAAGCAAGCAGTGAGACTGTTATCCCATCTATCTGGTTCATACTGTGGCCTTGACATAACCTGAGACTGTTCATCCCAATCTTCCTGGTCCATATTGTGGCCTATACCCGACCTGAGACTGTTCATTCTGATCGTCTTGGTCCATATTGTGGCCTATACCCGACCTGAGTCTGTTCATCCCAATCTTCCTGGTCCATAACAAGGCTTATGCCAGATCTGAAACCATTCATTGTGGGGCCTATGCATGCCATGAGACTGTTCATCCTGATCTTCATGGTCTATAAAGTGACCTATATAAGATCCTGAGACTGTGATATTTTTTTAGGCTTTCATGTGAGTGGCCAGGGCTTGCTGGTCCATAAAGTTGCCTAAGCAAGCCGTGAGACTGTTAGCCCATCTATTTGGTTCATACTGTGGCCTTGACATAACCTGAGACTGTTCATTCTGATCCTCCTGGTCCATAACGTGGCTTATGCCTGACCTGAGACTGTTCATCCCGATCTTCCTGGTCCATGTTGTGGCCTATACCCAACCCGAGCCCGAGAATGTTTATCCTGATCTTCCTGGTCCATATTGTGGCCTATACCCAACCCGAGCCCGAGAATGTTTATCCCGATCTTCCTGGTCCATGTTGTGGCCTATACCTGACCTGAGACTGTTCATCCTGATCTTCCTGGTCCATGTTGTGGCCTATACCTGACCTGAGACTGTTCATCCCGATCTTCCTGGTCCATATTGTGGCCTATACCCAACCCGAGCCTGAGACTGTTTATCCTGATCTTCCTGGTCCATATTGTGGCCTATACCCAACCCGAGCCCGAGAATGTTTATCCTGATCTTCCTGGTCCATATTGTGGCCCATACCTGACCTGAGACTGTTCATCCTAATCTTCCTGGTCCATATTGTGGCCTATACCCAACCCGAGCCCGAGACTGTTTATCCTGATCTTCCTGGTCCATATTGTGGCCTATACCCAACCCGAGCCCGAGAATGTTTATCCTGATCTTCCTGGTCCATATTGTGGCCCATACCCGACCTGAGACTGTTCATCCTGATCTTCCTGGTCCATATTGTGGCCTATACCCGACCTGAGACTGTTCATCCTGATCTTCCTGGTCCATATTGTGGCCTATACCCGACCTGAGACTGTTCATCCTGATCTTCCTGGTCCATAACAAGGCTTATGCCAGATCTGAAACCATTCATTGTGGGGCCTATGCAAGCCATGAGACTGTTCATCCTGATCCCCCTGGTCCATAAAGTGACCTATATAAGATCCTGAGACTGTGACATTTCCAGGCTTTCATGTGAGTGGCCTGGTCTTGCTGGTCCATAAAGTTGCCTAAGCAAGCCGTGAGACTGTTATCCCATCTATCTGGTTCATACTGTGGCCTTGACATAACCTGAGACTGTTCATCCCAATCTTCCTGGTCCATATTGTGGCCTATACCCGACCTGAGACTGTTCATTCTGATCGTCTTGGTCCATATTGTGGCCTATACCCGACCTGAGTCTGTTCATCCCAATCTTCCTGGTCCATAACAAGGCTTATGCCAGATCTGAAACCATTCATTGTGGGGCCTATGCAAGCCATGAGACTGTTCATCCTGATCCCCCTGGTCCATAAAGTGACCTATATAAGATCCTGAGACTGTAATATTTCCAGGCTTTCAGTTCAGTGGCCACCAAGTAATACATAATACTCCTACCTAGTAGTCCCGGTGTCTATTAACTTTTTCCTCTCTCTATTTTTACAGTGGAATCTCTCATTTTCTTTGTCTTTTTTACCTTGATGTGTTCCTCTGTAGAGACAATAGCGGAGGCCAATTTGTTTTCTGTAGGTGGAGTGACAGGATATGTCTCCTGCTGAGGAAGAACCCCACCCCAGGACTAAAATTTCCTCTCCTTCACCTATATATAGATTCCTTCCAAAACACTTAACAATGGGATTTTACCATATTGTCTGAATGTGACCTGGGGTTATCCCTATATATCAAGCAGATTCACAATTCAAAGACACTAGAGAAAGGACTGAGCTTCTCTTGCAGATTAAAGAAAATGTTTCCCCTTCATCATCTTAATGTATTCTTACTAACATAGACAATCCCTTTAAGAAAGTTCACTTAAAGGGGATATATCACTTGGAATAAATATTTATTTTTCATAATTAATATAAATGCCACTGTTCTCCTGAATCCGGCGATATTTTTCTTTTGTTTCTGCGTCTCTCTGTTCCTGAGATATGGCCTCTTCTTCTCTGTATGTAAAGTTTCAAATGACACGCCCACTGAGAAGAGCTGAGGACCACGCCCACTTGGATAACAAGGCTAGAGTTTACACTCAGGAGAAAAGAGGCCATATCTCAGGAACGGAGAGGCGTAGAAACAAAAGAGAAACATCGCCGGATTCAGGAGAACGGCGGCTTTACACCACTTGCCATAAATATGTTCTTTTCTTTTCTTGTGTTCTTGCTCCTCTCTGTTCCTGAGATATGGCCTCCTCTCCCCTGTGTATAAATCTCGTCTCGCATTTTTAAGCTGATATATTTTGGCTGTCTGATGAAAGGATCCCGTGTTGTACTTGTAGAATGTTCTGGTTGATCGCTGATGGGACCAGATAAGAAAAGTTTTGGTATTTTGTGAAGCCGTTATCTGTAGTATAAACAGCTCTGCTACATTTATTACGCACTCAATAGATCTGTCATTATGAAATAGTGTCAGATATGTCGGGAAACGAGCTTCTCTCCAACATTTTATTTTTTCTCTCCTCCATTGAAAGTAAAGGGGGTTATCCAAGATGAGAAATATTGACACTGATGGGTTCGGCACTGACCGCCTAAATATATAGTGTTGTTCTTCAGCGTCTTTTTTATAAGAATAAAAATGTTTCCTTTGTCTCGTAATGTTGTAAATGTTCCGTTGCGGCAGCCTCGCTCAGCTGACTTGGTTTCGCCGGTGTGTGACATCTGGGGTTTTGACCCTCTGCTGTGTGGGCGTCTGTTGGTTTTCCCAATTCCTCCTCCCCATGTAAAAAGAAAAGAAATTACTGCACATCATAAAGTGGTGGCACCCAAAGGTCAGGCTGAGGTGAGTTATTTCAAGGGTGCAGGACTTTTACTAGACAAATTCTTTCAGCACCATTAACAGTTTCATTTTCCGGAGAAGCTTTGACTTATTAAAGGCGGTTTCGCCAGATTTAGAAAAACATAGCTGCTGTCTTCATAAAGAAAAACAGCGTCATTTACAGGAACTGAGCAGTAATGTCGGGCACAAAACATGGGCTGGTGTGCTGCTGTGTTGTGTGATTTTTTTTTTTAAGCGTATAAATGGGGTTCCTTATAGGTGCCTCTGAAAAAGCCCCTCCATACCTACGTCTGGTTCGACGGGAGACATCAGACTGTGCCGCGTTTACGTCTCCTGAAACATCAGCGCAGTGCTTAAAGTTTGGCAACTGTGCCCTACCCGCAGTGCATCAAGGAGCTGATGATTTGGAAGTAAAGCCTGTGCACTACAGGACTTTGCTCTGCCCTAGGGTAGAGCAAGATGCACCTGCACAGGTCTCTGATTCAGCTGTGCAGGCACAAGACTTTTGAGTACTTTATGGATGATGTTGAAGACATCATCTACGTCCATCAAGAAATGAAAAGCTGTTTTCTCCATAGGGCTATGGAGTCTGTGTCCATTTTCAGGGACATTGAGGTGTCAGAGCTGGATGTATGGGTTACCAACTCCACAGTCCTGGTTTTCAAGCCATATAAAGACAATATGTCAATCAGTGGCGGACCTTGACCCCGGGGGCCCTGGTGCAGGTGAGGTGAGGGGGGGGGGTGCTGGTGGCCGTCGGCGCAATCCGGGGGGGAGAGGTGCAGGGGGATGCTGGTGGCGGCCGTCGGAGAGGTGTTTGCGGCGGCTCTCCTACCTGCTGAGCCACGCCGAGTGCGCTCCTGGGAGCCGGAGGGGCAGAGGAGAGGAGGGGCGGGATCAGGCAAAGGAAGCAGGAAGCTTTCTGCTTCCCTTGCCTGACCCTCCTCTCCTGTGACAACGGCTTACGGGGATCGGCTGGGGGCCCCCCTGCAGGCTTGAAGGGGCCCCCTAGCCGGTTGGGGCCCTGGTGCAGCTGAACCAGCTGCACCACGGTAGTTCCGCCCCTGATGTCAATATCAAAATGAGCATCAGATCTATCAAGACCTCAGTTTTTACTGTAGCTACGCTAGAAATAGACCCCAGAACCTCATTTTAGGGTCATAGCTTGAAGATGTCCACCAGGGTGATCTTCTGATCGATTTATGACAAGATAATTTTCTTACAAAACCTCTTTAAACTGTAACAAAGCAACTTTTTCTTTTATGGTACCTGTTTTTTCTATGGATATACACAGAAAATAGGATCAAAGTGGCCAAAGGAGTCTCCAAAATTGAAGAGTCTACGTCTAGTAGGGTTGTGGCCTTCATCTTTCGCAACACTTCAAACTATTCTTATCTTTGGATTTGTAGGCGCTTGTAACTTAGTTTCTGAGGGAGCAATAATCTTTTTTATGGGTGAGTATCCCTGATGCTTATCACTTATGAAGCGGTGGTGGCTTCTCCTACACTTGTTACCTTTGATGATGTAAAGATACCCCAAACCTTCTTCAGTCTACTCAACAGTGGCCTTCATTTTGACCTTGAGGGTTTGTTTTACAATAGACCATAACATCCTAAGGACTGGTTGAATGTGTTTACAGGTATCTGTACCTCATTGAGACAAACAAAGACCCCCATAGATCTGGGAATCAGGGCAGTGGAGTCGGTAAGCCAAACTCTGACTCAGACTCCTCAATGTCACGGAATTCGACTCCAACTCCACCAAAATTGACATCAACTCCGACTCCACAACCATAGCTATAAGTCAGTAAGCCAAACATCTGACTCCGACTCCTAAATTTTCCTGAATCCAACTCCACCAAAATGGACATCGACTCTACGACTCTATGACAGCCCTGCTAGGGATGTTCCCTAGTAGATAGCATACCCTTTCGACTTCTGATGGCATCACTAAAACCAAACATACACATGGGATCGTTCTGGCTTAAGCTTTTTCTTCTGATTCCGGCCAAGATCCTTGTGTTTTTAGTGGGCCAAGGGACAGGGAGAAAACTCCTGGAAGATTCCTCTGGCAATGGATTATCTCCCCTGAAAACATAAAAGATGGGTGTTGAACTTCCAATTTTCGATCCATTTCTCTCCCGATTCATCTGCCGAGGATGAGAATCCAATACTAATCGGAGAATCATCTGGTTCCTTCAAAATTGGTTTTTGTTGGCCTTCGAAAGTCTTTGTCACACCTGAGGAGGTGGAAACATGGATAGTGGACCCACTAGACCACAAATACCTCTGTGGAAGCTGAAACCCAAGTAACCAGCCATATGAGGACGTCAAATAAATGCAAGAATTTATTAAAGACAGAATAGGAGAATCCACAAGAGAGGACCCCCTGGGCCAATGGGAGCACCGGCGAGCAAATCCTCTACAGGGATTGACCCGGCACAGCACGGAGGCTCTGAGTGCAATGACTATGAGACCAGAGGGATGACCCAAGGGAACAGAGTCTATGAGGGGGCGAGAGATCCAGGGAACCAGATGGGGCAAAGGGCCGAGGGGGCACCGGCGAGCGAATCCCTCTACAGGGATTGACCCGCACAGGCACGGAGGCTCTGAGTGCAATGACTACGAGATTAGAGGGATGACCCAAGGGGAACAGAGTCTATGAGGGGGGCGAGAGATCCAGGGAACCAGATGAGGCAAAGGGCCGAGGGGAGCACCGGTGAGCGAAACCCTCTTACAGGGATTGACCCGCCACAGGCACGGAGGCTCTGAGTGCAAAGAATACGAGACCAGAGGGATGACCAAGGGGAACAGAGTCTATGAGGGGGGCGAGAGATCCAGGGAACCAGATGGGGCAAACCAGTGAGGAACCGGGATAGACAGGAGAATCCGGAGGCACGAGGCTGTGTCACTGAGGGACAGTCCAGAGGAGTCCGGAGGCAGCTGTATGACTAGGACAGGGACACCAGCATAAAAGGTCTCATCATGGACCCTTACTGATAGCATCGTCTGACATCTCCCAATGAAGTATTTAAAGGTGTTAACCTCATTAATAAAAATCATAAGGGTCACGGTTTTGGATGACTACGTTGTCCAATGTCGTCAGTAGTATATATATTTTTTCTTCGAAATCTTCAACCGGGATTTATAGATCTTTATAGATCTACGTGATCAAGCGTCAAGTTGTGAAACCTTATCTTATATTGTACTTCTAGCCACAGGTGGAAACAATTCTGAACATCTCTCTCATTAGGCCTCAAGTAGTTCCACATGTTTGCGAAGAAATCAGTCCGGCCGGCGAGCCATCATCCGCATACACGCATCACACTTTCCGCTGCTTGCTCACCCCTTACCTCTACGAGTGTTTGTCTTGCTTGTAGAATGGAATAGTTATTCTGAAGAACTGGAGATTGATTTGTATACAATTGACTCATGCTTTTTTTTCCCTGACCATCTTCCGGTCAGTCGGTCAACCGGAAGAACGTCGTCACGTGACTTCCTAATGTGATAATTGTTTTACCAGCCAAACGGTTCATTCTGCTAAAAAGATCAGAACTTCTTAATTCTCCTTCTTCTCCGAAATATTCTGCTCTGCTCGTCTTCTAAGAAATGAGTCCCCACTCATACAAAGGGGTAACATTTGACCTAAAAAGCTCCTCTTCCCTCTGACCCCAATATCAGATGTTACCATTTTATGGGTTTGTCCTATCAGTCCATATGAATGTCGTAGAGGTGGTCCTCGGTGGTCCTCCGCTCCGTGGTTCCCAACAGCCATTCGTCTGGTGGTCTCGCATCAATCTGGCAAAATCAGCTGCTTGTTGGGGGGGGGGTCTTAGGAACTGGAATAAAATGTGGATAAAGCTGCTCTTCTGTGATGTAATGAATAGGTCTAAAACCATATGTTAGGTAGTTTATTTGACGCGTTTCGAAGCGGACATTGCTTCTTCAGGGGATACCACCAAAAGAAGCAAGGTTCTCTTCGGACCGCATTGAGTAAGCCACCTTTCATTCCAGTTCTTGGACTATTTCATTATAGCCTTTGAGCACATGGTTTTTGCAGCGGCCTTTTCCACTGGTTGGGGGTCACACAACCACACAAGGTGAACACATAGCTCTGGTCATTTTCTGTACGTTTATTTGGGTAAGACCCTATTGCGATTTTTATCCACAGCTCGTATATTCGGAACATCCTACTCCGACTCTGCAATTTCCCTGTATCTGACTCCAACTCCACCAAAACGGACACCGACTCCGACTCCATAACCAGCGTGTGAAGTCAGTAGGCCACATATCCGACTTCGACTCCAACTCCTCAATTTCCCTGAATCCGACTCCACCCAAAATGGGCACCGTCTCCACAACTCCGACTCCACACAGCCTGGTGGTCTTGGGAGCCTTTGCGGCTACTCTCAGATAAAGGGGTTGACTGCAACCAGACAAATCCCTTTAAAGGCCTCGTTCACATTGCTTTGTGAACCAATGCCCATAAAGGTGCCCCCCCATGGACTCTATTAAAGTAATTGAACGGTGGATCCTTCGCAGCGTCTGGAACCTGAATGGGGTTGAAATACCTAAAGTTTATTTACACGAGATCATGTCCAGGATGAATGCGAAATGCGTGAGGAGGTTGAAGAGGGTCAGGAATCTGGGCAGGGAGAGCGACCTGAATCATTTAGCTCATTTTTTCCCCCACATCTTCCAGCATTGTGTAAACACTGATAACTACATGGAAACATCGCAGTTTTACGGACCATCTGTCAGGAGGATTACAGTGTTTTCCCTGCAGGAATACAAGACATGCTGGCTGCTCTCTGTAAATATTGGCAATCCCTTCGCCCGTTTGCTCTGTGATCGGCTTTTCCCCTTTACCACCTATAGTAAGCTATAATAAAATGGTGGATGATATCGCAACGTGCCGTAAACTCTTTTTTTCTTTTAGTCTAGTGGTCTTGGTTCCGAAAGTTCCTTTTAAGTAGTTCAGAGACTTAAAATTCTTCTTGTTCTGGGCAGAAATTCCCCTGCGTTCCCAGTTCCCCTTATTATAATAGGGTCCTGAATGTCAGAGGAGGAAGAGTACAGCAGCCGAGCCTCCGGTTTCACATCTGCATAGACACGAAACTAAATTGGCACCCGGAACATCACTTCCTATTATATTAAACTGCAAACACAGTCGCCAATTTTTAGACAAATAGTTTAAAAGTTATTAGCGGCAGTGGAGTTGTAGGTATTTGGTGTAGGTTAGAGTTGCCCTTTAAAGAATTTAGTGTTCAGGGTCTGTTATAGGAAAGCTCCGGGTATTCACCAGTATGTTTAAAGCAGAGTCAGAAGCCTAACGAGGGTCTGATTAGGCCCCCGATATATGGCAGTATGAGCAATAGCGTAGTCTCCTCTCATAAGGAGGGATCCTGCATAAAAAGTACACATAGTATAGAAATTTTTGCCTATGGGCAATTTATGTTAAAGTATGGCTATATGGTTCATAGGCGTTTATTGCAGGCAGGTGCGGCATAGCACACACACACAAAACACATACACATGCATGTTCACATTAGGCAAACACGCATACATATATTATATATAGAGAGATGAGTGTATGTATATATGTATCAAACCCCGCTCACTTCACATAGCCACACCAACTCCCTAGCCACGCCCACCACCCCACAGAACCAGACAACATTCTATGGAGGGGGAGGAGCTAGAGGCAGAATTAGACAATATTTTATGGAGGGGGAGGAGCTAGAGGCAGAGTGAGACAATATTCTATGGAGGGGGAGGAGCTAGAGGCAGAGCCAGACAATATTCTATGGAGGGGAAGGAGCTAGAGGCAGAGCCAGACATATTTTATGGAGGGGAGGAGCTAGAGGCAGAGCAGAAAAATATTTTATGGAGGGGGAGGAGCTAGAGGCAGAGCCAGACAATATTTTATGGAGGGGAGGAGCTAGAGGCAGAGCAGACAATATTCTATGGAGGGGGAGGAGCTAGAGGCAGAGCCAGACAATATTTTATGGAGGGGGAGGAGCTAGAGGCAGAGCCAGACAATATTTTATGGAGGGGAGGAGCTGGAGGCAGGACAAGACAACATTCTATGGAGGGGGAGGAGCTGGAGGCAGAACCACCAGACGACATTCTATGGAGGGGAGGAGCTAGAGGCAGAATTAGACAATATTCTATGGAGGGGGAGGAGCTAGAGGCAGAACCACCAACGACATTCTATGGAGGGGAGGAGCTAGAGGCAGAATTAGACAATATTCTATGAGGGGAAGAGCTAGAGGCAGAGTGAGACAATATTTATGGAGGGGAGGAGCTAGAGACAGAGCCAGACAATATTCTATGGAGGGGGAGGAGCTGGAGGCAGAACCACCAGACGACATTCTATGGAGGGGAGGAGCTAGAGGCAGAATTAGACAATATTCTATGGAGGGTGAGGCTCTACCCATGTTTCCCCGAAAATAAGACACTGTCTTATATTAATTTTTGCTCCAAAAGGTGCACCATGTCTTATTTTCAGGGGGTGTCTTATATTAGCCAAATAAAATTGACAGAAAAGCAGCCTCCCATCCCAGTACCGTATCCCACTGCAGCAGCCTCCCATTATCCCAGTACTGTACGGTATCCCACTGCATCAGCCTCCCATTATCCCAGCACTGTACAGTATCCCACTGCATCAGCCTCCCATTATCCCAGCACTGTACAGTATCCCACTGCATCAGCCTCCCATTATCCCAGCACTGTACAGTATCCCACTGCAGCAGCCTCCCATTATCCCAGTACTGTACGGTATCCCACTGCAGCAGCCTCCCATTATCCCAGTACTGTACGGTATCCCACTGCATCAGCCTCCCATTATCCCAGTACTGTACAGTATCCCACTGCAGCAGCCTCCCATTATCCCAGTACCGTACTGTATCCCACTGCAGCAGCCTCCCATCCCAGTACCGTATCCCACTGCAGCCTACTATGTGTGTACACACACCACACACACACACACACACCACACACACTTTCACTTTCTTACCGTACTTCTTTCTTTTCACTTTCTGTCCTCTGCGGTGCTGCTTTGGTGGTGCACAGTGCAGGAGCCCTGGTCCATTCAGAGAGCAGGAGCCCTGGGCCAATCACAGCGCAGGAGCCCTCGGCTAATCACAGCCCTGGAACAATCAGAGGCTACTGACGTCAGCTGGCCCATGATTCCTGCGCTGTGATTGGCGCAGGGCTCATGGGCGGAGACCGGCACAGAGCTCCGGAGCTGTGATTCACGACTGCACTCCTGGACTGTGAGCACTGCAGCGTGGCAGAAGAGCGGTACAGAGTAGCGGGCACCGGACAGCGGGGAGCGAGACACAGATGCATGCCCCGGTCTTGTGATCGGTGGCATGCTGAGGAGGTACGCCTTACAATCGGGGGGTGCCTTATATTAGGAGGAAGGGCGCTCCCAAAGCATGCCTTACTTTCGGGGGGGCGCCCTATTTTCGGGGAAACAGGGAATAGGCAGACGTTTATGTGCAAAATAATCATTCTATTCTATTATAACTATGAACAGTCAGTTACAATGCCCGGGCAATGGCGGGCTCTACAGCTAGCAATGTATAGTATGGAAATTAAATATATATCCATTCTAAACACAAACACACATTTATACATACATTAAGCACACAGCACTTACACACTAGGGGTGCTTTCACACTGGCGGTTTTGCCCGGATCCAGCGGATCCGGACAAAAACCTGCATCTGCCGCAACTGCCGGAACACACTTGCCGCGTCTGCCGCACACTTACCGCAAATCCCATAGACAATGCATGGGGCTAACGCAAGTGCGGCCGTTAGGCGGAAAATGCGGCAGATGCGTTTTTTTACCGGATCTGCAACATTTTTTCAAAACCGCCAGTGTGAAAGTACCTTTATACACACGTGACCGACAGATACTCTTATAATATATCCATTACATACTTGTAAACATATTACACACACATACCCACATTATGCACACATACCCATCAATACCCATTAATACACTAGTATACGCATTATGCACACATTTGCACATTATGTACACATTACTCATACACGTACCCATTACACACATATTTCTCACCCATGTACACATTGTGTACACATACACATTACGCACACCGATATTACGCACACGTACAGACATTACGCACACATATGCACATTATATTTACACATTACGCACACATGCACACACATACATATAACGCACACATATACACATTACACATACCGTGTTTCCCCGAAAGTAGGGCGCCCCCGAAAGTAAGGCATGCTTTGGGGGGTGCCCTACTTGCTAATATAAGACACCCCCCGAATGTAAGGCGTACCTTTTGCATTTTGCCGATCACAACACCGGATCTGCGGCACCGCTCCCCGTGCACCCGCTGTCCCCACTGTCAGTGCCCGCCAGTTTGCTTTATTCTCTGTGCCCTGGAGCGCTCCGGCGCTCTTTGCTGCTCTCCACCCCGCCCACGAGCCCTGCGCCAATCACAGCGCAGGAATCATGGGCCAGCTGACGTCAGTCCTGGGCTGTGATTGGCCCAGAGCTCCTGCACTGTGATTGGCCCAGGGCTCCGGCGCTGTGATTGGCCCAGGGCAGGAGCCAATCACACCCCAGGACTGACGTCAGCTGGCCCGTGTGCACCACCAAAGCAGCAGAGGAAAGAAATGAAAGAAGTAAGGTAAGAAAGTGAAAGTGTGTGTGTGTGAGATGTGTGTGTGTGTGTGTGTGTGTGAGATGTGTGTGTATGTGTGAGATGTGTGTGTGTGTGAGATGTGTGTGTGTGAGATGTGTGTGAGATTGTGTTGTTGTGTGTGTGTGTGTGTGAGATGTGTGTGTGTGAGATGTTGTGGTGTGTGAGATGTGTGTGTATGTGTGAGATGTGTGAGTATGTGTGTGTGAGATGTGTGTGTGTGTGAGATGTGTGTGTGTGAGATGTGTGTGTGTGTGAGATGTGTGTGTGTGTGAGATGTGTGTGTGTGTGTGAGATGTGTGTGTGTGTGTGTGTGTGAGATGTGTGTGTTGGGTGTGTGAGTGTGTGTGTGTGTGTGTGTGTGTGTGTGTGTGAGATGTGGCAGGCTGTCATTGTATTTGTCATTTTTTTGGCTAATATAAAAACCCGAAAGTAAGACATGGCGGTCTTTTTGGACCAAAAAATATAAGACTTGTTTACTTTCGGGGAAACACAGTACTGATATTACGCACATGTACTGACATTATGCACACATATAAACATTATATATACACATTACGCACACATATACACATTATATATACACATTACGCACACATATACACATATATATACACATTAGCCACACATACATGTACGCCATATACACATTATATATACACATTATGCACACATAAAACATATAATACACCATTATACACATTACACACATATACATTAATATACACATTACGCACACATACACACATACATATAACACACATATACAATTACGCGCACGTACACAAATTATGCTCTCATATGCACATTACACACTAATACATACATTACGCACACATACACACATTATATACACATTACGGACACACATCATATTATGCATACATATACACATTATATACATGTAAACATATTACATACCTATATATTACGCACACATACACACAGGATAGAGCCATAATGAGTACTCCTTGTATCTAGGTTCTAACTTTGTGAATACTACACATACGCATAATAATAACAGTTTAATGATAGGAGCGTAGTCAGGAGTTGTTAGTTAAGCGATTCTCTGATATGTTCTGATAAGTGCCTGAACGTGACCGAGATCTGAACTTTTTTGACTGCCTTTACTGGAAAATAATTTCTCTATTTTCAGCACTCCTCCAGCTGTGTCATGTCCCGGCTATTTTTGACTACATAAAACGTCATTTTATTTGTTAGCGCCACATAGTGGGCCCAGCCTGCACTCAAATATTTATTTGACTTGTTCTATTTATGTAGAAACATCCATTAAACGTGACGTGAGCTATTCAATGACGAGAGAATCAAACAGTAAACTTCTCAAGTCTTCTAAGAAAGATCTTCTCCTATCATAGATGATTGATGACTTATTGTATGGACATGGGGGATCATAACTTATTCCAAAACAGGGTAAGGGGGAACCTTCAATGCCTCTTCCTGCAGAGCTCCTTCTAGTGGTTTTGGTCCTGGTTAATTTTTGACTACCCTATAACCATAGTATGACTTGTTATCAAGTGACAGCAAGCAGCTCATAAGTGACACATCGCTGGAATCAGGGTCTCTGTCTCTACATTATGCTGCTGTCAGATGGGATGGCAAAAACCTGTGACTAGGTCCTTTAAGGACCCCATAATATTTAGTTTATCGATGCCAATGTGATTTATTATTGTGATCATATGGGTGTACACATGACGTTTTTATCGTTTTTTATTTATCATTTGACTCCCTGTTATTCAATGTAGTTTACGTCACTGCTTTTCTGATTTTTTTTTGTCATTTTGCTGTTTTGGGCTTCGTGTTGTCTTTTTGTCTGTTGTGAGACTTTTTTTTGATGATGTTGAATTGACCCTTTTGTGCAGCAGAGGACCTCTGATATCAGCTGCTTCTCTTGCATTCCTCCCGTTAGTGCTGCAGGCTGATAAGAAAGGGCAGGGTCGCTTTGGCTGTATGGTCTGTAAGATCCTGCGTGAGAAAAACAAGCTTTAAAAAAGAAAAATTCAGAAAAGGAAATGCTGTGCTATGTGAGCTGGACGAGATCCATCAGGGCCGCTGCGTACATCGCCTTTACTAAGCTGAGGCCACAATAAAATGGCTGCCATTACAGATGGTGTTGTCAACTAAGCCTTCCCCTGCTGTTGAGAAAAACAAGCTAAAAAGCAAAAATTTAGAAAAGGAAATGCTCTGTTATGTAAACTGGGTAAGATCCATCACAGCTGCTGCCAACATTGCCTTTACTAAGGGATCTTGCAACGGCTGGAAAGGCCCGGGTACTCGGTATCCGGGCCATCGACATATCGGGGAGGTCACGGTGGCTAACGGCCAGCTCCATGGCTCTTGTCGTGCACTGATGGGGGTTATTTACAGGGGATAATGAGTATTTACGTGATGCCACCTGTGATGTCTGGCCAGTGATGGCCAGCGCTGCTTGCCCCAGGGGATAGGTGTTGTGGCAGCCGGGATGGTTACGCTCCTCACAGGCAAAGTGGGCCCCTGGGATTTGATGCACAAGTCTTTGGGGATGTTGGTGGCTGTAGTTGGGGTGCAGGAAGGAGAGCGCGGAAATAAGCAGGAGGACACAATTGAAGCAGTTTTCTCCTTTACTGAAGAAACGTGGTGCAGTCCGGGGGCACTGGTTACCAGGTCCAGGAGGGTCCCGTCAGCCTGGAAGCAGTTGGAGTCCACTGTCCAGGTGGGTTTGGAGGCCTGCTGCGCTTCTCAGTTTGGGTCCCAGCTGCCTGTGAGCTATTCTGTGGCCCTCTTCCTGCTTTCTTGTCCCGTGCTCCTGTGTGGCAGACAGCACTGAACCTGTAGCAGACACTGCCATGCTGGTGGCAGCTCCGGCTCTCGCTATGCTGTTGTGCTGCATGGTCTCTAGTTGCGGACAGGAAACTTGCAGTCTCCTGTCTTCCAGATTCGATCAGCAGGACGTGCAGTGCCTGTCTTACCCAGGACTCAGGTCTCCTCTTGCACTTCTCTAGGGTGAGCTCACTCGCAGCTCCGCTCCCCAGAGCTCTCCTACGTCTTCTCCTCTCCCTCTCCTCAGACTTTTTACTAACCCCTCCTCCTTTCCGGAAACAGGGCAACTCCCTTCAACTCGGGTGTAGAGCTCCCCCTTCAGGCCTGGAGTTGGGACTGATGTATGCATGGGGGTGGTTACCTCGTGTGGGGATCTCCCCCTGCTTCCAAACATGACTGGTGAAAGAGGCAATATCACTGTGGCAACCGGACCACTGGGGTGCCATAATCTCATTTTAAAGACCTAGGAAAAGCTGAGGCGACAATAAAATGGCTGTTGCCAGCTAAGGCCTTTCTCTGCTGTTGAGAAAAACAAGCTTTAATTCAACATTTTTTTAGAAAAGGAAATGCTCCGCAATGTAAACTGATGGCTATCAGAGCTGCTGCGAACACCACTTTTACCAAGGGGTCTCATATTAAAAATGGAGGGAAAGCTGAGGTGACAATAAAATGGCTGCCATTACAGTTGCTGTTGTCAAGTAGGCCTTCTCCTGCAGTTTCAGCATGGACATACATAACATAAAGGCAGTTCATATGACTGTTATTGGACCCTTGGAGAGAGGTAGCCCATTCTTAGGATGGTCCGAGAAGCTGTGCTGTTCTTATGTTCTCTACTAAAAGGCAGCCATATTGATTTTGACCCAAGGCAATAAATAAAGTCATAGCTGGGCTATTTCAGCTATACATCTCTTCTCCGATATATCTAGATAATTCTAGAAGTTTTGAATAAATGGAAAATAATGAGAAGTAGACATCTTGTGTGGGTTTTTGTATAGCGGCCTCAGCTGTGGACACGGAAAAGTCGAGGCTTTTCATGTGACTATTTTAGCCTAATGTGACATTTCTTTCCGGGGATGCCATGTGTTGCTATGTCGTACAGATTTCCACATTTTTATCTCCCATCAGTGAATGGAAAGTGCCCGGCGGGTTTTTTTTTTTGTCGAACCCGTGAACACCCATTTTCCTGTCACAGACAGACGATTATTGTCAAAGTACTTTCCGTATTTAGCCCTGACAACATGGAGAGACATTCATACCACAATAACACATTGAGTATTTGGGACATTACGACTCGGGATTATCATCACAATAACATCCCAAAATGAAAAATAAAAATATCCATCTGTTTTAGAGAAATGAACAGTGGCCATCTTCTGTATTTTGGGTAGGCGGCCATTTTGTTTTCCTGTCAGAAAGCTGTAGTGCTGCCATAACAGCTAATCAAAGCGACATATATACTGTATATATGTGTATATATATACATATGTATATGACCTGTAACATGGCCTTGAATTTTTAGATATTTCTGTCAGAAATATTCTAAGATATGGCTTTTTCTTTGCCACTCTGCCCTGAAGGCCAGCATCCCTGAGTCGCCTCTTCATTGTAGACGTTGACACTGGCGTTTTGCGGGTCCTATATAATGAAGCTGCCAGTTGAGAAGCTGTAGAGGCGTCTATTTCTCAAACTAGAGACTCTAATGTACTTGTCTTGTTGCTCAGTTGTGCAGCGGGGCCTCCCACTTCTCTTTCTACTCTGGTTAGAGCCTGTTTGTGCTCTCCTCTGAAGGGAGTAGTACACACCGTTGTAGGAAATCTTCAGTTTCTTGGCAATTTCTCGCCTTTATTTCTAAGAACAAAAATAGACTGTCGAATTTCACATGAAAATTCTCTTTCTCTGGCCATTTTGAGAGTTTCATAGAACAAACAAATATACAGTAATGCTCCTGATTCCTAACTACAGTAGCTCAAAGGAAGGTCAATTTTATAGCTTCTCTAATCAGCCAAACCGGTTTCAGCTGTGCTAACATACTTGTGCAAGGGTTTTCTAGGGTTTTCTAAACATCCATTTGCCTTCTGAAGGTGGATTTACACGTTGCGATATCGGCGTCCAATTTCAATGAAAAGTCACGTGGTTCGATCATTGGAGCCGATATCGTTCCTGCGTTGTATGGTGTGAACGTCCAATACGATGCAGGAGCGATGTCAATGCGATATCGGGGATTGAATGAGCGTGCTATTCAATGCTCCGATATTGAATGGAGATTGGAGCCGGATCGTGCTGTGTGACAGCCCAACTCCGATGTGTAGGGCAACGTCACACATTGACTCCAATGTTAACTGGTCGTTCCTGCGTCGGGGGGCGTAGACATCGTACGGACGTTGCATCCCGATATCGCGCCGTGTAAACCTCCGATGCGATGCAGGGAAAAGCGCGCACAAAAAGCGCGCTCCCGCGTCGTTGGTTACGATATCGGGCCGATATCGGGACGTGTAAACCCACCATTACACAGTTAGCAAACACAATTTACCATTAAAACACTGGAGTGGTGGTTGTTGCAAATGGGCCTCTATACACCTATGTACTGTAGATATTGCATTAAAAAGCAGACGTTTGCAGCTAGAATAGTCATTTATCACGTTAACAATGTATAGAGGGTATTTCTCATTCATTTAATGTTCGCTTCATTGAAAAAAAATGTGCTTTTCTTTCAAGAATAAGGACATTTCTAAATGACCCCAAACTTTTGAATGGTAGTGTATGTTGATAGATGTGGTGGAACTTTTTGCTATCTCTCCAGTATGGCTAGTATTGCTGCATTCTTCACCTTCGCATGTGGATGCGGCAGATCGAGATCTATTTGCCGCAGATAAAAAATCCGTGCAAATGTTATACTGATCATTTCCCATCTGACTGTTTGGAAACAATCCCAAGAAATTGTGCCATAGAGGGGCATGGTTTAGCTGAACCACCTTAAAAGGGGACTGTTCCAATTAGGGTTGAGAGGGTTGACTTAAAGGGGTTGTTCACTTTAAGGTACTTTTTTTCTTTTTTTTTTTTACATAAAAAAATGCAGAGACCCCTGTGGACTGGAGACGACAAACTGTAAAATATGGACCTAATAATAATGTGGAATTCCTCGCGGTCTTGTATTTGTTATTGAGCCACTTCCATAAGGGATGGATTTGGGAATGATATCGCTACATGGCGGAATTACTGTTTAAAATGTCCAACCACCAAATTGGGGGATAAATCATCCTCTATGTAAAGGGTTTTTGTCATGACAATTGGTAACCCCTGCCCCGCTGGGCAATTTTCAGTTTTTTTTGTTTTTCCCTCCCCTTCTTCCAAGAGCCATAACTTTATTTTTTTATATCACTATACACATATGACGGCTTGTTTTTTGGAGGACGAGTTGTACTTTTGAATGAAATAATTTATTTGACCATATAGTGTACTGGAAAATGGGAAAAAATTCCAAATGCGATGAAAGTGCAATTACATGTTTGATTTTTGTTTTTTCATTATATGGTAACTGACGTGTCAGTATGATGTATTGGGTCAGTACTACATATTAACACTGAGGTGTCGGTATGATGTCTGGGGTCAGTACTATATGGTAACACTGAGGTGTCGGTATGATGTCTGGGGTCAGTACTATATGGTAACACTGAGGTGTCAGTATGATTCCTCGGGTCAGTACTATATAGTAACACTGACGTGTCGGTATGATGCCTCAAGTCAGTACTATATGGTAACACAGCATTGGGTCAGTACTATATGTAACACAGACGAGTCGGTATGATGCCTCGGGTCAGTACTATATGGTAACACAGACGTGTCGGTATGATGTCTGGGGTCAGTACTATATGGTAACACAGACGTGTCGGTATGATGCCTCGGGTCAGTACTATATGGTAACACTGACGTGTCGGTATGATGCCTCGGGTCAGTACTATATGGTAACACTGACGTGTCGGTATGATGCCTCGGGTCAGTACTATATGGTAACACTGACGTGTCGGTATGATGTCTGGGGTCAGTAGTATATGGTAACACTGATGTGTCGGTATGATGTCTGGGGTCAGTATTATATGGTAACACTGAGGTGTCGGTATGATGCCTCAGGTCAGTACTATATGGTAACACTGAGGTGTCAGTATGATGCCTCGGGTCAGTACTATATGGTAACACTGAGGTGTCGGTATGATGTCTGGGGTCAGTACTATATGGTAACACTGACGTGTCGGTATGATGTCTGGGGTCAGTATTATATGGTAACACTGAGGTGTCAGTATGATGCCTCGGGTCAGTATTATATGGTAACACTGAGGTGTCGGTGTGATGCCTCGGGTCAGTACTATATGGTAACACTAACGTGTCGGTGTGATGCTTCGGGTCAGTACTATATGGTAACACTGAGGTGTCAGTATGATGTCTGGGGTCAGTACTATATGGTAATACTGACGTGTCAGTGTGAGACCTCAGGTCAGTACTATGGTAATACTGACGTGTCGGTATGATGTCTCGGGTCAGTACTATATGGTAACACTGATGTGTCGGTATGATGTCTGGGGTCAGTACTATATGGTAACACAGACGAGTCGGTGTGATGCCTCGGGTCAGCACTATATGGTAACACTGACATGTCAGTATGATGCCTCGGGTCAGTACTATATGGTAACACTGACGTGTCGGTATGATGTCTGGGGTCAGCACTATATGGTAACACTGACGTGTCGGTATGATGCCTCGGGTCAGTACTATATGGTAACACTGACGTGTCAGTATGATGTATGGGGTCAGTACTATATGGTAACACTGACGTGTCTGTATGATGTCTGGGGTCAGTACTATATGGTAACACTGACGTGTCGGTATGATGTATGGGGTCAGTACTATATGGTAACACTAACGTGTCGTGTGTGATGCTTCGGGTCAGTACTATATGGTAATACTGACGTGTCAGTGTGAGACCTCAGGTCAGTACTATGGTAATACTGACGTGTCGGTATGATGTCTCGGGTCTGTACTATATGGTAACACTGATGTGTCGGTATGATGTCTGGGGTCAGTACTATATGGTAACACTGATGTGTCAGTATGATACCTCGGGTCAGTACTATATGGTAACACTGACATGTCAGTATGATGCCTCGGGTCAGTACTATATGGTAACACTGAGGTGTCGGTATGATGCCTCGGGTCAGTACTATATGGTAACACTGAGGTGTCGGTATGATGCCTCGGGTCAGTACTATATGGTAACACAGATGTGTTGGTATGAGTTCGTGGATACCAAACATGTTACTTTTACTATTATGTAAGGGGTGAAAAAAAATTCTGACGTTTTAAAAAAAAAATAAATAAATAAAAAAATCAACTTTTGCACCATTTTCCGCTCCCCGTAGCATTCTCATTTTTCGGGATCTGAGGCTGTGTGATGACTTATTTTTTGCATCTTGGGCTGACGTTTCCATTTATACCATTTGTGTGTGGATGCACTATTTTGATCGCCCCTTATTGCATTTTATTGCAATGTTGCGGCGACCAAAAAAAATTTTATTTTGGTATTTGGACCTTTTTTTCCGTTACGCAGTTTACGGCTATCATTAATTGATTTTATATTTTGATAGATCGGGCGTTTCCAAATGCGGCAATACCAATTATGTTTATTTTTTAAATTTTTTTAATGGTTTTATTTTAAATGGGGCAAAAGTGCAGTGATTTGAACCTTTGTGTTTTTTTTTTTTACCTTTATTTTACTTGGCCCCCTATGGGACCTTAGTGCTGCACACTGTGATCACTTCTCCTGTGTACAGATGAGCTGCTGTGCATCTGAACACAGGAGAAATCATCACTTTCTCCTGATGACGGAGTTCAGGGGTCGCCGGCAGGAAGTGATTGCAGACGGGATCCAGAGCCATCACAGGACCCCGGGCTGACAAGGTAGCATCACGGGACCTCCGATACCGGCCGGGAATGGGGCGATCCCGCTGCGGTGCTTTGAATCACACTGTCAGTGATTGACAGCTTGTTCCAAAGGGTTAAGACCAGCGATCCGATTGCTGATCGGATCAGTGCTGTTAGCTACACATCAGATCTGATCAGCTGAGATGTGGGGAGAAGATGCAAGCTCAGCGCGGGAATCCGCATCAGGGGTAGGGACACGGCCAAGCGAGTACATATACTCCATTGGTCATGACCTACAAGTATCAGGAATGATTGAGATTATTCTACCCAGGGATTACTAGACCAGATCGCTGATCTATTGGATGAATGGCTCTGACGTGGGCGCTGTATAGGTGTACGCTGAGATATGTCACCCATATGGGACAGCTCAATCTTTTGTATGCTGCTATTGCCCATAAATACAGCGGAGAAAGTTGCAGTTTCCTCCCTGCAGAGCCGGAGTATACAGGAGGCAAAGCCAGAGTATACAGGAGTCAGAGCCGGAGTATACAGGAGGCAGAGCCGGAGTATAGAGGAGTCAGAGCCGGAGTGTACAGTAGGCAGAGCCGGAGTGTACAGGAGGCAGAGCCGGAGTGTACAGGAGGCAGAGCCGGAGTGTACAGGAGGCAGAGCCGGAGTGTACAGGAGGCAGAGCCGGAGTGTACAGGAGGCAGAGCCGGAGTGTACAGGAGGCAGAGCCGGAGTGTAGAGGAGGCAGAGCCGGAGTGTACAGGAGGCAGAGCCGGAGTGTACAGGAGGCAGAGCCGGAGTGTACAGGAGTCAGAGCCGGAGTATAGAGGAGTCAGAGCCGGAGTGTACAGGAGGCAGAGCCGGAGTGTACAGGAGGCAGAGCCGGAGTGTACAGGAGGCAGAGCCGGAGTGTACAGGAGGCAGAGCCGGAGTGTACAGGAGGCAGAGCCGGAGTGTACAGGAGTCAGAGCCGGAGTATAGAGGAGTCAGAGCCGGAGTGTACAGGAGGCAGAGCCGGAGTGTACAGGAGTCAGAGCCGGAGCATACAGAAGTCAGAGCTGGTGTGTACAGGAGGCAGAGCTGGTGTTTACAGGAGGCAGAGCCGGAGTATAGAGGAGGCAGAGCCGGAGTGTACAGGAGGCAGAGCCGGTGTTTACAGGAGGCAGAACCGGTGTGTACAGGAGGCAGAGCCGGTGTGTACAGGAGGCAGAGCCGGTGTTTACAGGAGGCAGAGCCGGAGTATAGAGGAGGCAGAGCCGGTGTGTACAGGAGGCAGAGCTGGTGTGTACAGGAGTCAGAGCCAGAGTGTACAGGAGTCAGAGCCGGAGTGTACAGGAGGCAGAGCCGGAGTGTACAGGAGTCAGAGCCGGAGCATACAGAAGTCAGAGCTGGTGTGTACAGGAGGCAGAGCCGGAGCATACAGAAGTCAGAGCTGGTGTGTACAGGAGGCAGAGCCGGAGTATAGAGGAGGCAGAGCCGGAGTGTACAGGAGGCAGAGCCGGAGTGTACAGGAGTCAGAGCCGGAGCGTACAGAAGTCAGAGCTGGTGTGTACAGGAGGCAGAGCTGGTGTTTACAGGAGGCAGAGCCGGAGTATAGAGGAGGCAGAGCCGGTGTGTACAGGAGGCAGAGCCGGTGTTTACAGGAGGCAGAACCGGTGTGTACAGGAGGCAGAGCTGGTGTTTACAGGAGGCAGAGCCGGAGTATAGAGGAGGCAGAGCCGGTGTGTACAGGAGGCAGAGCTGGTGTGTACAGGAGTCAGAGGCAGAGTGTACAGGAGTCAGAGCCAGAGTGTACAGGAGGCAGAGCCGGAGTATACAGGAGGCAGAGCCGGAGTATAGAGAAGGCAGAGCCGGTGTGTACAGGAGGCAGAGCCGAAGTATACAGGAGGCAGAGCCGGAGTGTACAGGAGGCAGAGCCGGAGCATACAGGAGTGAGAGCCGGTGTGTACAGGAGGCAGAGCCGGAGTATAGAGGAGGCAGAGCCGGTGTGTACAGGAGGCAGATCCGGAGTATAGAGGAGGCAGAGCCGGAGTGTACAGGAGGCAGAGCCGGAGTATAGAGGAGGCAGAGCCGGTGTGTACAGGAGGCAGATCCGGAGTATAGAGGAGGCAGAGCCGGAGTGTACAGGAGGCAGAGCCGGAGTATAGAGGAGGCAGAGCCGGTGTGTACAGGAGGCAGAGCCGGAGTATAGAGGAGGCAGAGCCGGAGTGTACAGGAAGCAGAGCCGGAGTGTACAGGAGGCAGAGCCGGAGTGTACAGGAGGCAGAGCCGGAGTATAGAGGAGGCAGAGCCGGAGTGTACAGGAGGCAGAGCCGGAGTATAGAGGAGGCAGAGCCGGAGTGTACAGGAGGCTGCGGGTTTTGGCTGCATTGTGCAGAATTGCTATTTTTGGGTACATTTCTGCCATTTTTTAGACCCTGAAAAATGTCTATATTGTTTCCTTCTTTATCCTCCCCATCCGGCGGTGCTGAACAATCTGAGGAAGAGCGTGATCTGGGTGTGTGCGCCGAGGTCACCAGGTTGCGCTTCAGCGCAAAGGAAAAGGGAGTGCAAAAAAATGTCCATATAGTGCTTATGTTATAGAAAGGACTTTACCTTCTGCTCGGACGGTCGTCATAGTTCTTTATCCATCCACACGTTTGTCAATTCAGCTTGAACGTTCCTGTTAAAAGACTCGCAGCAGTCTGGTCTCTTCCATTCTTTTTGCCCATTCGAGTCCATTGGTGTGCGAAAAAACCTGGATTCTATCGGGATCTTTCTGATTGCATCCTTTTTTTTTTTAAAGGATCCAGTGCACTTAAAGGGAATCTGTCGCCAGATTTTTGCTATCCCATCTGAGAGCAGCATAATGTAGAGACAGAGACCCTGATTCCAGCGATGTGTCACTTACTGAGCTGCTTACTGTCATCTTGATAAAATTCCTGTTTTCTCTGCTGCAGATTTAGCAGTTCATGAATTTGCCCGGACTACCTTGCAGCAGGGCTACTAGTCCAGTAATGATAACCTCTAGTTGATTGAACACTGATTTTATCAAAACTACACTGAGCAGCCCAGTAAGTGATACATCGCTGGAATCAGGATCTCTGGCCCTACATTATGCTGCTCTCAGATTAGGTGGCGAAAACCTAATAACGTAGGAGACTGCGTTTTACACTTTATGTATAAAAATGGATGCCAGAGGGAGGTAAAAACTGGACACAATGAAAATTGGATCCGGCCTTATAGTGGACATTGATATACACCATGGAATAAATGGCGCTATAATGATAATATATGATTGGTGGGCAGTGCTCGGCCCCATGACATGTGACGGGTCCGCGCCAATGGTTTACGGACCATGCATTAAGCTGAAGGTTGCACAGGAACAAGCAATATCATCTGCTTTTCTCTAATCTGCATTTTGCAACATTATCTCCGGATTTGTGTCCAGCGGCAAAAACAGTCACATCATTGTGTAACGGAACGGGAAGAGTCAAATGGAAACTTTACTTGGAGGATTTGGAAGATTTAGCAATCTGCAGCCTCTATAATCAGTGACTCCATCTTAAATGCATTGTCTTTGGGAGTCTGAAATCCACAAGAACTGCAGATAAAAGTGTCCCCCATGCTTTACACTGCAGCATGAGTAAATATTAGAGAAATTTTAGCCATCTCTGTAATCAATGACTTCATTGTCTATGGGAATTCCCAATAGTCTTTCAGGTTGCTGCCATATCCCCCATGCTTTACACTGCAGCTCAGCTTTCTAGAAAAGTCAGTAAACAAAGAGCTGGATCTGTATTCTGATATGAGACTACTTCCAGACTCCTGGAGTTAATCAAAGTCCATTATTCTATATGAGTGGCCCTTTAAAGGGGTTGTGCCACAGGCAAGTGTAGATACTAATTAATAGATAAGTTTCACAATTGTATGTAAAATAAAATGTTCCTGTCCTGAGATATTCTTATAAATGTGTCCCTGTGTAATGTACAGTACAGACCAAAAGTTTGGACACACCTTCTCATTCAAAGAGTTTTCTTTATTTTCATGACTATGAAAATTGTAGATTCACACTGAAGGCATCAAAACTATGAATTATCACATGTGGAATTATATACTGAACTAAAGAGTGTGAAACACCTGAAAATATGTCTTCTATTCTAGGTTCTTCACAGTAGCCTCCTTTTGCTGTGATTACTGCTTTGCACACTCTTGTCATTCTCTGGATGAGCTTCAAGAGGTAGTCACTGGAAATGGTCTTGAAGGAGTTCCCAGAGATACTTAGCACTTGTTGGCCCTTTTGCCTTCACTCTTTGGTCCAGCTCACCCCAAACCATCTCGATTGGGTTCAGGTCTGGTGACTGTGGAGGCCAGGTCGTCTGGCTTAGCACCCCATCACCATCACACCTCCTCCTCCATGCTTCACGGTGGGAACCAGGCATGTAGAGTCCATCCGTTCATCTTTTCTGAGTCGGTGGTTGGAACCAAAGATCTCAAATTTGGACTCATCAGACCAAAGCACAGATCTCCACTGGTCTAATGCCCATTCCTTGTGTTCTTCAGCCCAAACAAGTCTCTTCTGCTTGTTGCCTGTCCTTAGCAGTGGTTTCCTAGCAGCTATTTTACCATGAAGGCCTGCTGCACAAAGTCTCCTCTTAACAGTTGTAGAGATGTGTCTACTGCTAGACCTCTGTGTGGCATTGACCTGGTCTCTAATCTGAGCTGCTGTTAACCTGCGATTTCTGAGGCTGGTGACTCGGATGAACTTATCCTCCGCAGCAGAGGTGACTCTTGGTTTTCCTTTCCTGGGACGGTCCTCATGTGAGCCAGTTTCTTTTTAACGCTTGATGCTTTTTGTAACTGCACTTGGGGACACTTTCAAAGTTTTCCCAATTTTTCGGACTGACTGACCTTCATTTCATAAAGTAATGATGGCCACTCATTTTTCTTTACTTAGCTGCTCTTTTCTTGCCATAATACAAATTCTAACAGTCTATTCAGTAGGACGATCAGCTGTGTATCCACCAGACGTCTGCACAACACAACTGATGGTCCCAACCCCATTTATAAGGCAAGAAATCCCACTTATTAAACCTGACAGGGGCACATCTGTGACGTGAAAACCATTTCCGGTGACTACCTCTTGAAGCTCATCGAGAGAATGCCAAGAGTGTGCAAAGCAGTAATCAAAGCAAAAGGTGGCTACTTTGAAGAACCTAGAATATAAGACATATTTTCAGTTGTTTCACACTTTTTAGTTCAGTATATAATTCCACATGTGATAATTCATAGTTTTGATGCCTTCAGTGTGAATCTACAATTTTCAAAGTCATGAAAATACAGAAAACTCTTTGAATGAGAAGGTGTGTCCAAACTTTTGGTCTGTACTGTATGTGTTCGACCATGCAGGAACAGGTGGGATAAACCACAGCTTCTGGGCAAGGGAGGAAGTGCAATGGTGCTTGCTTGCCCTTCTGGTGCCATGGGAGTACTTCAGAAATGCTTCAGGTACGTGTGCATTTAATGTTGTCCTGCTTTTAATGCATTCAGGAAGCCGTTATGGAACAGCGTATATGGAAAACATAGAGTAGGACTGCCCCTTCTGAGAATGCCGTGACGTGGTGGGGTGGCTCAAAGAATTGAACAATTGTTTACTAAATGTCTTAGTTTAAAGTACAGTTAGAAATGAATATGTCCATATGCACTTTTTGTATTGCGTATTAACCACAGGCAACGCTGGCTTCTTGACTTTTTTATTTTTTTAATGTCTGTATACTCTTACATTCTGTGATCTCCGGCTGTAATGTCTGTATACACTTATATTCTGTGATCCCCGGCTGTAATCTCTGTATACTCTTATATTCTGTGATCCCTGGCTGTAATGTCTGTATACACTTATATTCTGTGATCCCCGGCTGTAATGTCTGTATACACTTATATTCCATGATCCCTGGATGTAATGTCTGTATACTGATATATTCTGTGATCCCCGATTGTAATGTCTGTATACTCCTATATTCTGTGATCCCCGGCTGTAATGTCTGTATACTCTTATATTCTGTGATCCCCTGCTGTAATGTCTGTATACTCTTATATTCTGTGATCCCTGGCTGTAATGTCTGTATACTCTTATATTCTGTGATCCCCGGCTGTAATGTCTGTATACTCTTATATTCTGTGATCCCTGGCTGTAATGTCTGTATACTCTTATATTCTGTGATCCCCAGCTGTAATGTCTGTATGCTCTTATATTCTGTGATCCCCAGCTGTAATGTCTGTATACTCTTATATTCTGTGATCCCCAGCTGTAATGTCTGTATACTCTTATATTCTGTGATTCCCGGCTGTAATGTCTCTATACTCTTATATTCTGTGATCCCCGGCTGTAATGTATGTATACTCTTATATTCTGTGATCCCCAGCTGTAATGTCTGTATACTCTTATATCCTGTGATCCCCGGCTGTAATGTCTGTATACTCTTATATACTGTGATCCCGGCTGTAATGTCTGTATACTCTTATATTCTTTGATCCCCGGTTGTAATGTCTGTATACTCTTATATACCTGTGATCCCCAGGCTGTAATGTCTGTATACTCTTATATACTGTGATCCCCGGCTGTAATGTCTGTATACTCTTATATGCTGTGATCCCCGGCTGTAATGTCTGTATACTCTTATATTCTGTGATCCCCTGCTGTAATGTCTGTATACTCTTATATTCTGTGATCCCCAGCTGTAATGTCTGTATACTCTTATATACTGTGATCTCCGTCTGTAATGTCTGTATTCTCTTATATTCTGTGATCCCTGGCTGTAATGTCTGTATTCTCTTATATTCTGTGATCCCCGGCTGTAATGTCTGTATACTCTTATATTCTGTGATCCTTGGCTGTAATGTCTGTATACTCTATATTCTGTGATCCCCGGCTGTAATGTCTGTATACTCTTATATTCTGTGATCTCTGGCTGTAATGTCTGTATACTCTTATATTCTGTGATCCCTGGCAGTAATGTCTGTATACTCTTATATCCTGTGATCCCCAGCTGCAACGTCTGTATACTCTTATATTCTGTGATCTCTGTCTGTAATGTCTGTATACTCTTATATTCTGTGATCCCCGGCTGTAATGTCTGTATACTCTTATATTCTGTGATCCCCGGCTGTAATGTCTGTATACTTTTATATTATGTGATCCCCAGCTGTAATGTCTGTATACTCTTATATTCTGTGATCCCGTGCTGCAATGTCTGTATACTCTCTTACACCCTCCCCTGCCCAGGAGCTGTGGTATATCCCACCTGTTCCTGCATAGTCGGACACATACATTACACAGGGGCACATTTATAAGAATATCTCTGGACAGGAACATTTTTTTTAACATCCAATTGTGGAAATTATTATTATTTAAGATCTATTAATTAAAATGTAAAATTATTACTGGAACAACCCCTTTAAGAACACCTGCTCTTCATAGCAAGGAGCTTTCAATTGCTCTGATATGAGAAGTAATTACGCAAGTGTATAAACAATAGGACAAATTAAGGAAACATTTGTCTTGTAAACTTCTCGACTTGCCGAGAAAACAGGTTTTTCTTCTCATCCTTCATGTACAGGAGGCAGGCAGACTACTAGAAAAGTGACAAGGACACTGTCAGGATTAAAGTGTAGCGGAGAGGTTACATTCCTGCGAGGGCCGAGCCCCGCAAAAATGACGTCATATCACACAAAGAACAAGATGAAGTTGTGTTACGTATCATAACAACCGATAATAGTTTAGGGAAACAAAAAAAAAATATTAAAAATTACAAAAAACAATCCCACTAATTTCTCACTTGAAGCAGTTGGACTGACTGCAGCAGGAGCCTCCCCCCAATAACGAAATATGGTTAAGCTACACCCGAACGGGCAGGGCTTCAGCCAAAAAGTGAACAGATCAGCAGATTTTCTGCAATATCAGAAAGAAATGCTGTCATTTACAATGAGAGCAGCATTATTCCTGGTTTATTTTATACATTTAATTCCTAATATATCAATAATCCGTCAAACAGACATTAATTTACATGATGAAATTCTGTTATCCTGCAGTCACCACTAGAGGGAGCTCAGGAGCTTACTGTATACTGTATGCAGATCATGATCCCCCTCTAGTGGTGGCTGCAATAAACAGATAGAGGAAATTCTCTTTTTTTATCCTCAATAGTTGGGCAGCCAAAAATTGATGGAGTTTCCCTTTAATCTTTGTGGAAATTAATTATTCAGCCTCTTCCCTCCTGCCACACTGGGCTAAGGGGGAGTCCAGCTATGGTGCGTGACAGTGGCACTTGGACCAACGATGTGCACTACTACCCACAAAACAGATGAGGAGACACTGGGGAGGGGGGGCAAACTATAGTGGAGGGCCCTGCCCATAGGGAACAGTAAAGAGGTGAACTCCTGCTCTCACCTGTGGCTGTGCCTTGATCTCCCTACCGTCCCTATACGGGTTCTTTCAGCCCATCGCCGAGCAGGATATCTAGTCCCTCGCTGGCCCTGATGTTAGCAATCAATAGGCAATGAGTGGCGGGAGCACCAGTCCAAACCACTGCGATAATAATAACAAGAAGGAAGAGGAGACAGGGAAACAACACAGCCAACTTCATGCCTGCTGCCACGCTCTTTGACAGCAGACGGCTTAGTAGTAGTCAGCTCTCCAGAGAACCTCATTCACTTCAGAAAGTTACCCAGGAATGGGTTCAATCACCAGCAAAGAATGCTGGAACCATGTGACCATGTAAAGGGGATGGGAGTGATCACAAAGTAGCCACACCTGGTAAGGAATCTAAGGAGTCTGCTAGCAGCAGAAGCTAACATTAACTCCTGAACTGTCAAAGGAAAGAAACATAGTTAAAATAAAGTCTCAATTAAATAATGAGACAGAGGTCCCAAACCTGTCACAAGTCTCCAAAGTATCAGAGACCATCGTGACATCTCCCCCAATTCCACCAATTAATCTCCTCCAGGACTTTGGATTTATATTCTGAGAAATTTGCACCCCCTGATGTTGGTCCAGCTCTTGGGATCATATATGATGGATGGCATTAGGGCAGATGGCGATGATGAGGAACGCGCTTTATAGCCTCCGTGAGTGGCCCTTGTCGCATCCTTTGTCTCTCTGAAGTGGATGGCCGTATTTCCAGCTATTCAGCCTCCGCTCCTCTCCGGCCATCTGATGCCTTTGTACACAGATTCTGTTCTGTTTTCACAGCTGATTCTGCCTCTTAGCGAATGATTTACAAGTAACACAAACTCCATTGTATATCTTGGCTCCATCACAAGGTACACACAGGTACATATTCCCATCAGCTTCCACATGATCACCTGATGAAAACCCTTTCCTGGCCTCTCCGAGCCTGTGATTAAATAAGTGCCAGGAAATGTTAGAAAATACAGATACTATTATGTTTTTACAGATGATAATAAATTACTCATGTTTATTGCAAACACATATAGCTACGATAATACTGCCCCTATGTACAAGAATATAACTACTATAATACTGCTCCTATGTACAAGAATATAGCTACGATAATACTGCCCCTATGTACAAGAATATAACTACTATAATACTGCCCCTATGTACAAGAATATAACTACTATAATACTGCCCCTATGTACAAGAATATAACTACTATAATACTGCCTCTATATACAAGAATATAACTACTATAATACTGCCCCCTATATACAAGAATATAACTACTATAATACTGCCCCTATATACAAGAATATAACTACTATAATACTGCTCCTATGTACAAGAATATAACTACTATAATACTGCTCCTATATACAAGAATATAACTACTATAATACTGCTCCTATATACAAGAATATAACTACTATAATACTGCCCTATATACAAGAATATAACTACTATAATACTGCCCCCTATGTACAAGAATATAACTACTATAATACTGCCCCTACATACAAGAATATAACTACTATAATACTGCCCCTATATACAAGAATATAACTACTATAATACTGCCCCCTATATACAAGACTATAACTACTATTATACTGCCCCTATATACAAGAATATAACTACTATAATACTGCTCCTATGTACAAGAATATAACTACTATAATACTGCCCCTATATACAAGAATATAACTACTATAATACTGCCCCTATATACAAGACTATAACTACTATTATACTGCCCCTATATACAAGAATATAACTACTATAATACTGCCTCTATGTACAAGAATATAACTACTTAATACTGCTCCTATTACAAGAATATAACTACTATAATACTGCCCATTACAAGAATATAACTACTATAATACTGCCCTATATACAAGAATATAACTACTATAATACTGCTCCTATTACAAGAATATAACTACTATAATACTGCCCTATGTACAAGAATATAACTACTATAATACTGCTCCTATGTACAAGAATATAACTACTATAATACTGCCCCTATGTACAAGAATATAACTACTATAATACTGCTCCTATATACAAGAATATAACTACTATAATACTGCCCTATTACAAGAATATAATACTATAATACTGCCCTATATACAAGAATATAACTACTATAATACTGCTCCTATGTACAAGAATATAACTACTATAATACTGCCCCTATTACAAGAATATAACTACTATAATACTGCCCTATGTACAAGAATATAACTACTATAATACTGCCCTATGTACAAGAATATAACTACTATAATACTGCCCCTATTACAAGAATATAACTACTATAATACTGCCCATGTACAAGAATATAACTACTATAATACTGCCCTATTACAAGAATATAACTACTATAATACTGCTCCTATGTACAAGAATATAACTACTATAATACTGCCCTATTACAAGAATATAACTACTATAATACTGCCCTAATACAAGAATATAACTACTATAATACTGCCCTATGTACAAGAATATAACATACAATATATACTAATATCTGCCCTATATACAAGAATATAACTTAATACTGTAATACAGAATATAACTACTATAATACTGCCTATATACAAGAATATAACTACTATAATACTGCCCTATGTACAAGAATATAACTACTATAATACTGCTCCCTATTACAAGAATATAACTACTAAATACTGCCCTATATACAAGAATATAACTACTATAATACTGCCCTATATACAAGAATATAACTACTATAATACTGCTCCTATATACAAGAATATAACTACTATAATACTGCCCTATATACAAGAATATAACTACTATAATACTGCTCCTATATACAAGAATATAACTACTATAATACTGCCCTATATACAAGAATATAACTACTAAATACTCCTATATACAAGAATATAACTACTATAATACTGCCCTATATACAAGAATATAACTACTATAATACTGCTCCTATTACAAGAATATAACTACTATAATACTGCCCTATGTACAAGATATAACTACTATAATACTGCCCTATTACAAGAATATAACTACTATAATATGCCTATTACAAGAATATAACTACTATAATATGCCCCTATGTACAAGAATATAACTACTATAATACTGCCCATTACAGAATAAATACTATAATACTGCCTATGTACAAGAATATAACTACTATAATACTGCCCCTATTACAAGAATATAACTACTATAATACTGCCCCTATTACAAGAATATAACTACTATAATACTGCCCCTATTACAAGAATATAACTACTATAATACTGCTCCTATTACAAGAATATAACTAAAAACTCCAACAATATACTAATACGCCCTATATACAAGAATAATATATAATATGCCCTATATCAAGAATATAACTACTATAATACTGCCCTATTACAAGAATATACTACTATAATACTGCCCTATGTACAAGAATATACTACTATAATACTGCCCTATGTACAAGAATATAACTACTATAATACTGCCCTATTACAAGAATATAACTACTATAATACTGCCCTATTACAAGAATATAACTACTATATACTGCTCCTATGTACAAGAATATAACTACTATAATACTGCCCTATTACAAGAATATAACTACTATAATACTGCCCTATTACCAGAATATAACTACTATAATACTGCTCCTATTACAAGAATATAACTACTATAATACTGCCCTATACACTATGATCAAATAAACTACTATAATACTGCCCTATATACAAGAATATAACTACTATAATACTGCTCCTATTACAAGAATATAACTACTATAATACTGCCCCTAATGACAAGAATATAACTACTATAATACTGCCCCTATTACAAGAATATAATACTATAATACTGCCCTATGTACAAGAATATAACTACTATTACTGCCCTATGTACAGAACTACACATTAGATGCCCCTTATGTCAGATAAGCACTTATCACTGCCTATGACAAGAATATATATAATGTGCATGACAAGACTCTATTACTCCCAGTACATATAAGCTTAATCGTTTGTACAGAATATAACCATAACTGCTAGAACACAATCACAAACCTATGATCCCCTGCAACAGGAATTAGTTTAATCCCTATGCAAATTATCTGATATCAGAACACAATACTTCCTAACAGAGTCACACGTTCAAACTCCCCGGATGTTACAACCTCTTCGCTCCCACTCACTAACTGCTCTGACCAATTACTAACGACCACTCACCAAACTAACAGACAATTCTCTCCTCCTCTATACCGTCTCTGATACCAATCACCACTGCCTCCTATTACAGATCCTCTCTTCCATTGTTATCACTGACCTTGTCCTCTCCTGGATCTCTTCCTACCTTTCCAACTGCACATTTAGCTTTTCCCACTCCCACACAACCTCCTCCACCCATCCCCACTCTGTTGGGGTCCCTCAAGGCTCTGTCCTGGGGCCCCTTCTTTTTTCCATCTATACCCTTGGCCTAGGACAACTCATAAAGTCCCATGGCTTCCAGTATCACCTGTACGCTGATGACACTTGGATCTACCTCTCTGGCTCAGACGTCACCTCTCTGCTGTCCAGAATCCCGGATGTCTATCAGCCATATCCTCCTTCTTCTCCTCTCTGCTGTCCAGAGTCCCAGATGTCTATCAGCCATATCCTCCTTCTTCTCCTCTCTTTTTCTTAAACTAAATGTAGACAAAACTGAACTCATCATCTTTCCTCCATCTCACGCACCTTCCTTACCTGATCTATCTATCACAATAAATGATCTCACACTTTGCCCTGTACCTGAGGTCCGCTGCCTCGGAGTAATCCTTGACTCTGCCTTATCCTTCAGATCGCACATCCAAGCTCTCGCCACCTCCTGCCGCCTCCAACTCAAAAATATTTCCAGAATCCGTCCCTTCCTCAACCCTTAATCTACTAAACTACTAGTGCATGCCCTCATCATCTCCTGCCTCAACTACTGCAACCTCCTCCTCTGTGGCCTCCCTGCTAAGACTCTTGCACTTCTCCAATCTGTCCTTAACTCTGCTGCCTGACTAATTCACCTCTCACCTCGCTATTCCTCCACTTCTCCCCTCTGCAAATCCCTCCACTGGCTCCCAATTCCCCCAGCATATCCAATTCAAACTAGTAACACTGACTTACAAAGCCGTCCACAATCTGTCCCCCCATATATCTCTGAACTAATCTCCCGATATCATCCAACTCGTAATCTTCGATCCTCCCAAGACCTCCACCGTGGCTTCACACTTATACGTTCCTCATCTAACCGCCTGCCAGACTTCTCCTGAGCATCCCCCAGCCTCTGGAATTCTGCACCCCAAAACGTCCGACTGTCCACTACACTCGGAACCTTCAAGCGGAACCTGAAAACCCATCTCATCAGAACAGCCTACAGCCTGCAATGACCACAGTTCCACCTCACCACCACTGGACCCGGCGCTCCACCATCATTAGACCTGGCGCCCCACCACCACCTGACCTGGCGCTCCACCACCACTGGACCCGGCGCTCCACCTCCACAGGACCCGACGCTCCACCACCACTGGACCCGGCGCTCCACCACCACAGGACCCGACGCTCCACCACCACTGGACCCGGCGCTCCACCACCACAGGACCCGACGCTTCACCACCACTAGATCCAGCACTCCACCACCACTAGACCTGGTGCTCCGCCACCACCCAAGCAGACCCAATCTACTGTCTCTCCCCACCACCCTGTAGAATGTAAGCCCACAAGGGCGGGGTCCTCTCTCCCCTCTGTATCGGTCTGTCACTGTTAGTTTGTTCATTGTATTTATAACTTGTTTGTATGTAATCCTTTCTCATGTACAGACCATGGAATCACTGATGCTCTATAAAGAAAGAATAATAATAATCTGAGCGCCGCGGGTCGAGTGTGCGCCAAGGGTCTGCTCTACTATTCTGTGGGAGGGCGAGTGATTCCCCCATGGGTTTGGCATTAAAACGCTCCAACATGAAATCCTCTAAATAGGTTCCAATGAAACTTAACACTTTTTCAAAAAGCGTCCATAGTTATAAATCCCCTATTGTTTTTTATTATATGCATAGCTTTAGAGCCCGGGGTTGACTGAGATAGTAACTAACTGTTCTTAATGATTATGTTGCATGTAAACATCACAAAGTAAATAAATAGAAAGTATTATTATTATAAATGAAAAGGTAAAGTACCTCCACTACCCTACCACTCTGCAAACCCATACCACGCCCCAAAAGAAGGCCAACCCCAAACATACACCCCTGCCTCCCCCCAAAAAAATGCCCCTGCCCTCCCAAACCCACACCCTCACCACCCGCCTCCTCCAAACTTGCACTCCACCCAAATAAATGCCCTCTTCCAAATCCGCACCCCCTAGCAAACCTGCACCCTCACTACCCGTACTCACCAACACCCACCCTCCAACCTGCACCTCCCCAAAAAAATGTTCCCCCCAAACCTTCACCCCCCAAAAAAATGCCCTCCGCCCCTAACCTGCACCACCCCCCAAAAAATGCCCCTGCCCCCCATATGTGCACTCTCAACCCCCACACCCCACATTCCTGCCCCCCAAACCTACGCCTCCCACTCCCCAAACCTTTCCCTCCAAATCTGCACCCCCCACAAACTTGCACGCCCCAAAAAAAAACAACCCCAGTAAACCCGCAACCCCCCACAAAAACACCACCCCCTAAACCTGCACCCTCACCACCCATGCCCCCCCAAAAAAGGGCCCCTCTAAATCCACACGCCCCCACAAACCTGCACTTCCCAAACTTGACCCCCAAATCTGCACCCACCAAACCTGCACCCCCACCCCCAAAAAAGTCCCCCCCAAGCCTGTATCCCCAAAAAAACGCCCCCACCCCTCTAAACCTGCACCACCAAAAAACACACCCAGCCTTCTAAGCCTGCCCCCCCAAGAAAAAATCCCCTCCCAAATCTGCACCCTCACCACCCATGCCCCCCAAAATATGGCCCCTCCTAATCCACATGCCCCCACAAACCCGCACCCCCAAAAAAAAATCCTGCCCCCAATATTTGCACCCACACCATCTGCACCCAACACCCGCCCCCCAAACGCACACCAAAAAATCTCCCCAAATCTGCAACCCCCCAAAAAAAAACACCAAACTGCATCCCCCAAAAAAAATACACCCCCCTAAACCTGCCCCCCACCAACCAAGCCCAAAATGCCTACCAAATAAGCACGTCCCCCCACAAACCTGCAACCTCGCCCTTCCCCCAAAAAAAGACCCCCAATCTCATATTCCCCCCAAAAAAATACTCCCTAAGCCCCGCACCAAACAGCCCTCCAAAAAATGCCCTCCTCGCACCCCCAAAACCTCACCCTCCCCTTTCCCCCCAAACCCCTCCAACCTCACTCCCCCAAAAAAACTCCCTACCCCCACCCCCATCACCACAACTCACCCCTTAAAACTGGATACTGGCACTAATTGATGATAGCTCGTATATACTGTTTTATGGAGGTGGTTTTGAAGAGTAAATATAATATAATAATATAATATTAATAATATCTTATTAATCACATCCAATTATGGAAACTATTATTATTCCAAGATCTATTCATTAGAATCAACTTTAATATGGACTTTGTTGGTGTCAGACAAAAATGATCCTTTGGCTGCCAGCTGCTGGGCAAGGTGACCCTGTGGCTTATGCCATGTGCCATGTCCAGTCCCGGGGGAGTCTAGGATGCGCGCTCCATGTGAGTTGGTGCATCAGAGGCTCGCTTGTTACATATCGGGTGGCTATGGTGTAAGTGCTGACGCTCCATATGAGAGGTCTATGCTGCTGGCCATCATAGACTGTCAGTATGGGCTCCGCCGCCGATGAGTACCCCACCCCGTCACCCTGGTCACGTGGGTCCTCGTTTATGGCACAGTAGTCTTATTTTTATCTCCAACATGATAAAAGCAGCAGTCAGGAGCTGATAGTGTTTACAATCTTCCAGCTTTATGGAGTCCTTACACTTCCGCAGGACTCATTGATTTGGAGCCACTTTTCCCATCTTTGGCTCTTCCAGGCTAAGTTTATCATATGGGGTCACTGGGGCATCTAAGAATGGGGAACATAAAACTCCAATCTAGTTTTGATCGGAGCTCATACTCTTCCTCCATTCATTTAATATGGGACTGCTGCAGTCCTATTGACAATGAATAGAGTGGAGATCACTCAGTTTAAGTTCTCAGGGTTCTAAAACCCGAAGCTTTGGATCACTAGGAGGTTCCAGCAGTTATCTCAAAGTGATCAACAAATGATCTCTTATGCTATGGATAGGGAGAGTGCTTGTGTTTTTAGGATTAACCTCTCAATAAATAAAGGGGGTCTTTCATAAAAGATCCTCGTCTTTTGACCATACAAGAGAGCAGTGTCTTCCTAACACGGGGTGGGATAGCGAATAGGAAATCAGGAAGCAAGATGGTAAGATTGGCAAAGGTGAACTGGAGAATTAGTCTGATCCTTAGACTGGGGGTCCCTGGCTCATCCTGATCCTGGAGTTACCTTTGAAGGTAAGGATGTCCAGGCCCCTACCTCCACCGATGGACCGGGAAAACTCAGCAGCTCCTATGGAAGGGAACGGCAGCAGCAGCACTGCTCAGCACAGCACATCTTCACTGCACGGGTACTAGTAGAGAATGAACTCTATCTGCGACACCCAGTGGAGGGAAGTTGAACTACTTCAAGGCTGAGGGAGTGGAGATCACAGCCCTACACCTCACCTCCACCTGTAGAGTCGCACACAGCATTAACTCAGATTTAAATCACAGCAGCAACACTCATGGACATGACACCTCCACTCTGGAGGACCTGACCTGCTCTGCATTTGTAGTGGTAGTGTAGTACTTCATTTTTCCTCTAGAGGAGCTATAGGGCATTTGAACATGGTGGTGACTGATTGCTGCTGGTCACACACAGCTCTGAGACACTTTGTGCCCAGAACCGAGACACTTTGTGATCTTTTTATTGCCAAAGTGAAGAACACCTTTGTATGACTTCTTGATTTTTTGGGAATTTAACTTACCCCTCGCCGGTGCAGTGCAGGTACTAGTTGGCCTTGATGGGTGTCTTCTTTTTTGGAAAGTCTCCGGTTTGGCTGACTCTCCATGTTACAGGGTTGTTTATAAGTCAGATATTGACATTTAGGCTACAGTAGGGCTGCACTAAAGCTCAACATTCCGGCAGCTATCCTTCCCGACTCTCCACTAGTCTTTTTGGAGGCATGGTGGTATTGAAGCATGTATCCATTCTTCCTTGGCTACTCAGGATACGGCTGAGTTTTGTAAATTTGATTTTTGTTGACTAGCCCCCTCCCGAGAGACCATTTTCCATCTCCAGATGTGACCTCCATACTTATAGCAGGAACAGAAACCACAAAATGAGATTAGTCCCCCCTCCCCCGTGGTATGCGGGAGTCTGATGATATGCCGCATTCCTAGTAAGGAGTCCTTATGGCTGACTTTCACACTTTTACTTTCATCGTCTCCTTTAATATTGATAACCCTAATGTTGGCGCCAGTCCTTGAAATCGGCACACTCACCTGAGGCAACGTCAGTGGCAAGTCACATTATCCTGACTGATGGGGCCGGATGGGTTAACCTCGTGTGACTAGTCTGACGTCAGCAGCTCTCAACATGCAATTTCCTCTGAATGGACAAACACAAAAAGTCAACTTTACGAGCGTGTGAACGTTTGTGGATGCATGTATGAGCATATGGTATATCTTCCTGTCTATCTCGGATACATTGTCACATCCAATACATTGAGTTTGAGCTACAAAACTAAAGCAGTACTCCCTAAGCTAATACAGTTAATAATTAAAGACCCCATAAACCTAAGTACAATCAGGACATGACACCTGGGAGGTCTCCCTGTCCTTAGGACACTCTACTGTATTCTGGGAGAGCAGTCAAGTATGCAGATATAATATTTAATATGTAATTATTTATCTGATGTAAATGCCGCTGTCAGGGCCGGCGTACCCGGGCAAGTGCCTGGGCCCTGAACAGCTGGGGGGGCCCACTGGCCATCAGGGACAGGCAGCCCTGACAAGAAGGGACCCATCTGGGACACTCACCAACAGCTGAGTGTGGCCACAGAGCTGCCTTTGCACATGGCTAATTTGCATGCAATGCAAATTAGCCATGTGCTGGCTCCCCAGGCAGTGGGCTGCTGGGCTGCCACAGCCTCCAAATAATAAATACAGCGCAGCACAACCTCCAAATATGTACAGCCCACAGCCTCTGTATTATATATACACTCTAGCAGTCTCAATATTATATATAGAGCCCAGGAGAATCTATGTTATATATGTAGCCCAGCAGCAGCCTCTATATTATATATACACACTCTAGCAGTTTCGATATTCTATGTAGAGCCCAGCAGTCTCTATATTATATATGCAGCCCAGCAGCAGCCTCTGTATTATATATACACACTCTAGCAGTCTCGATATTATATATAGAGCCCAGCAGCCTCTATATTATATATGCAGCCCAGCAGCAGCCTCTATATTATATAGACACACTCTAGCAGTCTCCATATTATATTTAGAGCCCAGCAGCCTCTATATTATATATGCAGCCCAGCAGCAGCCTCTATATTATATATACACACTCTAGCAGTCTCTATATTATATATGCAGCTCAGCAGCAGCCTCTATATTATATATACACACTCTAGCAGTCTCGTTATTATATATATATAGCCCAGAAGCCTCTTTATTATATATGCAGCCCAGCAGCAGCCTCTATATTATATATACACACTAGCAGTCTCGATATATATAGAGCCCAGCAGTCTCTATATTATATATGTAGCCCAGCAGCAGCCTCTATATTATATATACACACTCTAGCAGTCTCGATATTCTATATAGAGCCCAGCAGTCTCTATATTATATATGTAGCCCAGCAGCAGCCTCTATATTATATATACACACTCTAGCAGTCTCGATATTCTATATAGAGCCCAACAGTCTCTATATTATATATGTAGCCCAGCAGCAGCCTCTATATTATATATACACACTCGAGCAGTCTCCATATTGTATAGAGAGCCCAGCAGCCTCTATATTATATATGCAGCCCTGCACAGCCTCAATATTATATATACAGCCCACCCAGGAGCCTCTAGGTTATATATACACAGCCCGCAGCTGGTATGTGTTAAAGGGGCCCACTGAGACTGTTTTGCCTGGAGCCCACCAAAACCTGAAGCCGACTCTGGCTGCTGGTGTTCTGAATCCGGCGATGTTTCTCTGTTGTTCCTGCGCCTCTCCGTTCCTGAGATATGGCCTCCTCTTCCCTATGAGTAAATCTAGTCTTGTTAGCCAAGTGGGCGACGTCCTGTTCTCTTCTCAGTGGGCGTGTCTTTGTGAACCACACCCATGTGGCTAAAAGGACTAACTTTATATAAAGGGAAGAAGGGGCCGTATCTTAGGGACGGAGAAAAGCAGGAACAAAAGTAAAACATCGCCGGATTCAGGAGAACAGCGGCATTTACACCAGGTAATAAAAATGACATATTTATGGCAGTGACAGCTCCCTTTTAAAGCATTTCTAATCAATATGACACCTTTTTTTAATGGCATTAAATTCCCCTTTAAGAAAATTTGAACGGACGCCCACACACAAATCACACCCACAGGATCCACAATCGATATTGATAGATTAGTTTTAATGTGTCAGTGGCCTCAGGACAAGAAAAGAAAGTGAAACTTTCTGGAAAGAGTGGAAATAGTTAAAGTGCCATAAGGAGTCCTGCAGCATCAGGTGTTATTGTCTATGCAAAAAAAGGCTTTGTTTTAGATGCAAATTTTTTTTGTTTGATCGGCGCAAGGAAGCTCAGGCAGTCACCAGTGTGTGGATCTGTGACGCTCTAGAAAGTGCTGTAGAAAGTAGAAGTGCTCTAGAAAGACATGTGCATCACAAACCTTTTCCCATAAAAAAAAGTTCATTGTAATCAATACGGTAGATCTTAGGGCCGCTTTACACACACCAACTTATCTGTCCAATTTCACCTTACTGGTTGCAGTGAAATCATGGACACTTTGCTCCATTTTGTGGCTGTGTACAAATGGAACAATGTGTCCATGATTTCACTGCAACCAGTAAGTTGTTCAGAAGTTGGACACAGAAGTTGGTGTGTGTAAAGTGGCCATAAGAATAATAATTTCCACAATTGGATGTGATTAAAAAAAATGTTCCTGTGCTGAGATAATCTTATATTGCTATGTACTGTGTAATGTATGTGTCTGACTGTACAGGGACATGGTCTGATCATACCACATCTCCTGTGCTGAGATAATCTTACATATGTGTCCCTGTTATGTATTGTGTAATGGATGTGTCTGACCGTACAGGGACATGGTCTGATCATACCACATCTCCTGTGCTGAGATAATCTTATATATGTGTCCCTGCTATGTACTGTGTAATGGATGTGTCTGACTGTACAGGGACATGGTCTGATTATACCACATCTCCTGTGCTGAGATAATCTTATATATGTGTCCCTGTTATGTACTGTGTAATGGATGTGGTATTGTCATACCATCTCCCTGTACGGTCAGACACATCCATTACACAGTACACAGCAGGGACACATATAAGATTATCTCAGCACAGGAGATGTGGTATGATCAGACCATGTCCCTGTACGATCAGACACATCCATTACACAGCACATAGCAGGGACACATATATAAGGTTATGTCAGCACAGGAGATGTGGTACGATGAGACCATGTCCCTTGTACAGTCAGACACATCCATAACACAGTACATAGCAGGGATACATATATAAGGTTATGTCAGCACAGGAGATGTGGTATGATCAGGCCATGTCCCTGTATGGTCAGACACATCCATTACACAGTACATAGCAGGGACACTACATAACATGATCTCAGCACAGGAACATTATTTTAATCACATCCAATTGTGGAAATTATTATTCCAAGATCTATTGATTAAAATCATCTTGTGGGAAAAGCCCATTTAAGGACCCTCCCAAAACTGGACTTTTGTATAAAAAGGGCATTTTTCGGTCGATCTGAGCCTAAAGTGATTTTAGTGGTTGCATATAGTGGCGGTCTACCCTCAGCCTTTTCAGGAAGGGGGGTGTCGAGATGGCAGGGAGGCTTAGAAATTTGACTCCTCTGTGTTTAATGAGCATATAATTAGGATTTAAGTCAATCATAAAGTAAACGGGATCCCGTAAATCAGTAATGGGATTGTGTAAGTATCTGCTGTATACAGCACTAATCCACCGCCCACGGTGCAATCACTGGGAGGTTTGATCCTTCTCTCCCTATGTGGAGTCATAGAGAACATTGGTGGGAATCCGTGACCTAGGACCACACACCTTCTTCCCCACTGATGAGTGGGAATCAAAGCTGTAAAGGGGATCATGATGACTTATTCAGAATCAGGATCTCTACCCTTTAGATCTCGCCATCCATTGTGGACCCTCCAGATGTCTTGGCAGAGTTGGCAAGGGTCATTTCATACTAGGAGAACGTTTTGGATCTTCCAGAGCAAAAAAAACACTCTTCAAAAGAAAACCCCCGTCCTTATATATTATGCAAAAGGTCATTCACAACCAGCCTGTCAAATTATTCAGATCATCAAGGCCGAATTGGCTCTTAAAGGGTTTTTTTCCACTCATTATAAATTACGTATTTTCGGACAGTGCTCGCAAAAACAAGCACTTTTGCAATTTACTGTTTGTTAAAATTTTCATTCGTTCTTGAGATATTAACACTTTTGTATTGGTTGTCTTGGAGACCGACCACTGCTGCTGTCTAGTTTGTAAGGGCTAAAGCTGTCTGGGATTAGGAGAATCCTGGCCGTGCTTCAAAATAAGGCTTATAGGCTCAATTAGAAAAGAACTTGTCAGCCCAGCACATTTTCTGCTGTGTAGCTTGTAAGCCAATCGCATGTTCTCTTGTCTAGCAGCAGTGGTCAGTTTCCAAGGCAACAAGCTGTAAGGGTGGTCGGTTTCCAAGACAATGAGCTGCGAGCAAAATGAAAGTGTTAATATCTCAAGAACGGCTGAAAATTTTAACAAGCCGTAAATTGCAAAATTGCTTGTCTTTACAAGCACTGTCCAAAAATATGTAATTTACAAAAGTGAAAATAACCCTTTAAGTCAGTGCAGAGATGGGGACAAGATACCTTTACTGCCATTCCAGCCTTTCTTGTGACAGGCATATTGTTTACGGATCTTTTTGTCATCTTCAAAGCCAAGTGGGTCAGATGTGCTTGCCGTTGTGACTTGTCCTACCAGATAATCTCCTCCCGCCATTAAACACAGGGACTTGGGTTTGGTCACAGCCATCGTTAAACCGAGCCTTGAACCATTGTAAACCTGAAATAGAAAGCAAAGCAAACATACCTGAGGGAATGCACGTTTTATTGATCACGTGTGGGTGTTTGGTATGGCTTATCATGGGGACCCGAGCTGTAGAATTCTCATGATTCCTGAACATTTTGTTTCTTATGTTTATAGGACATGAATGGACAGGTGAAGGATAGATGTCCGCGGCTGTGTCATCTAAAGAAGGGGCCCAACGGCTACGGGTTCAACCTACATAGCGAGAAATCCCGGCCCGGACAGTTCATACGATCCGTAGACCCCGGCTCGCCCGCCGCTAAGGCCGGACTGAGACCACAGGACCGGCTGGTAGAGGTTTGTGATAAGCCTATTATTATTTTTTAGGTTCATTTTACTTCAAATATGGCCGCCTTAGAGGGATCGCTCGTCAACCCAACTTTTTCGAACTTGCTAAACACTTCCCCCTTCCTTATTCAGGTAACATCAAATTATCAAATGATGTCCCTTCTTCCTAATTCCTGGATTAATAGGTGTCCAGGTAATGTTCCTATAGATGAGTGTATCCTCTGGCAGCTGGAAAGGAGTCCTGCAGTTTTCCTCTGGTGACCCTCAAATGCCCAAATCTTGACCTTTTACATGGCCCCTATGATGATACTTGAGTTCTCATGTGACGTTATGACTCCACTGTGGCCTTGCAAGGACCAGAGGTGCCAAGGAAGCCATGATTACAGCGAGGAAATTCACAGGACCCCTGTCATGCTTGATATATGACTTCCAGTGTGCGGCACTACTCAAATAATAACAACAACAGGGATTTAAAAGAGAGGAAGGCTCTAATGGTTGGGAGAGAACAGACAGGTCACATCCTGACACTAACTTGTCACAGTTCCCTGAGCTCCTCTAACGTCCTGATACGGGTCCTTCCCCCCACCTCCTGTCACTGTACCCTGATCTCCCCTAACATCCCTATACAGGTCCTACACCCCACCACCTGTCACTGTACCCTGATCTCCCCTAACATCCCTATACAGGTTCTTCCCCCACCACCTGTCACTGTACCCTCATCTCCCCTAACATCCCTATACAGTCCTTCTCCCTCACCACCTATCACTGTACCCTGATCTCCCCTAAAATCCATATACAGGACCTTCCCCCCACCTCCTGTCACTGTACCCTGATCTCCCCTAACATCCCTATACAGGTCCTTCTCCCTCACCACCTATCACTATACCCTGATCTCCCCTAACATCCATATACAGGTCCTTCCCCCCACCACCTGTCACTGTACCCTGATCTCCCCTAACATCCCTATACAGGTCCTTCTCCCTCACCATCTGTCACTGTACCCTGAGCTCCCCTAACATCCCTATACAGGTTTTTCCCCCCACCACCTGTCACTGTACCCTGATCACCTCTGATGTTCCTTTCCCTCCCAGTCACTGTCACATGCCTATTCCCTGGCTATCCCTCCATTCATCCTGGTTAGTGCAAAGGCCGGGGAGAGCATCGGTCAACACCACTACTATAATAAGCCACAGGGAAAAAAAGACAATAAAGAATATCACTCCAACTCCAAGGTTGCAGCCGAACACCAGAACTGCAAACAACAGGACTGCAGCATCTTTCAGAGACTTCATCACTCCACTGTGGTCAACATAGAAAATGTCATCATGTGATGGAACATGTGACTATTTAAGGTGGAGGGGAGTGGTCACAAACCGAAACTACTAGCAAGGATAGATTGAGCGTAACCCTTGCTGCACCAAAAGAAAGCCACAACGTTTAAAACCAAGTGTCTCACAAGGCAATGAGATACTTAAATCCCAAACCTGTCACACGCCTCCTAAGAAAGGGAGACACTCGTTACCTCCGAGTCCAATTCCTCAAGCTTCCTGAATCTGACTCCACGACTCCCGACTCCACAGCCCTGGTTTGCAGTCAGTTAAACTGAGTCCAAATCCCGATCTCATTGGACACTGACTCAACTTCAACTCCACAGCCCTGCTCATGACAACCCCCTGAATTGGGGTCTCACGATTTTGTCAACTCTACCCCATAAATATTAGATAAAAGTCACTGAGTCGCTGAGACTGGAGGACCATCTGATGTGAACAGGGGCCTCCCGACCGTCCCACTATCACATCGTGGATCAAGCATCTTGGGATCCTTTTTGCACAATCACCGTTGAACTAAGTTTTTTTCGAAACAGCGTTAGTCTTCAGGTACGCGGGAATGAAAACCAGGCGCTACCGGCCCTTTAAGGCCAGAAGCGGTGACTTGGCAGCACCTGACAGTCCTCTGTAATGGTTCACTGTCATTTCTGATGACTATTGTAAGGTGCCACGTGGGCTCGTTATAAATTAATCAGAGCGGCACAGCACAATGAGGTAACTTAATGACCGCCCCAGACATTAGGGGAGATTTTTCTTCGTATTCGCGCAGGAATGAAAGCATTATTAGAAAGCGCCCCCCTTGGCACCAGCGCCCCTTTGGCACCATGCTCAGGTACCTAATGCTAATTTGGGCAGATAGTTATTCCAAAACATCTGCTCTCTGCACCTTGCCATGGGTCACCCGATCCACCTTCTTGTTGCCCGAGTCTGCTGAACCTTCAGTGCCCTCTGCCCGCGGGATCCGTCATCGCCTCCCATTGTGCGCCCAGCAAGCTCTGCCCCGCAATTCATGGGCCCTCCTGTATAATTGATGCGGGTGACGCAGCCATGCGAGTGCTGCTCGGGAGGGTGCCAGTTGGGGGAGGGTCTTTTTTTTTTTTTTTTTCTCTTACCAGCTGGGAGATTTGGGAATCCGATCCGTGCCCAGCACCTCGCAGACATTATGTGCTCGAGCCGGCCATCTATATTTAATGGCGCTCTGTAGGAGCGAGAGGATTCCCAGGGGAAGCGGCTCATTCAGGCTAATAATCTCGTACCTGGAGAGAGGAGCCCGCCCGGGGTCCGGGGTCCTGCAGGGCACGTCGTATGGCACAGGCGTGTGCGGCTATTAGACACCTGCTTCCCTACATGCTTATCTGTCACAGAGGATTACCGGCCGCCCGGTTAGGTTACCGGATCGGCCCCTGTGTACCCAGATGCAGATGATAAATATAAATGGGCCCGCACGTAACACAGACGGTGCTAATGTATGTAACATTAGACATTCCGATTGCCGGGTTTGGGTTCTCATATATTGTTCTTATTTACAGAGTTTGACAGAACTTATCCACCGAAGGTAAAAAAAAAGGCTCATGGCAAAGGTTTTCCACTATTGCACTACAACTCCCAGCATGCCCTGGCATCCAAAATTCTAGCTGCTTTCAAATTTACACTTAAATGGGGGTTGGTTCATCAAAATTGCAACGTCCTATGCTCTGTAGCGACGATCTCGATCTTGTGTGCGGCCTTAGACAGGTTTTCCTCCAAGCCTAGATAGATCCACCTGAGTCTTCTCCAAGCCTAGATAGGTCTTCTCCAGGCCTAGATAGATCCACCAGAGTCTTCTCCAAGCCTAGATAGATCCACCAGAGTCTTCTCCAAGCCTAGATAGATCCACCAGAGTCTTCTCCAAGCCTAGATAGATCCACCAGAGTCTTCTCCAAGCCTAGATAGATCCACCAGTCTTCTCCAAGCCTAGATAGATCCACCAGAGTCTTTCCAAGCCTAGATAGATCCACCAGAGTCTTCTCCAAGCCTAGATAGATCCACCAGAGTCTTCTCCAAGCCTAGATAGATCCACCAGAGTCTTCTCCAAGCCTAGATAGATCCACCAGAGTCTTCTCCAAGCCTAGATAGATCCACAGAGTCTTCTCCAAGCCTAGATAGATCCACCAGAGTCTTCTCCAAGCCTAGATAGATCCACTCAGAGTCTTGTCCAAGCCTAGATAGATCCACCAGAGTCTTCTCCAAGCCTAGTAGATCCACAGAGTCTTTCCAAGCCTAGATAGATCCACCAGAGTCTTCTCCAAGCCTAGATAGATCCACTAGCTAGAGTCTTCCCAAGCCTAGATAGATCCACCAGGTCTTCTCCAAGCCTAGATAGTCCACCAGGTCTTCCCCCCAAACCTAGATAGATCCACCAGGTCTTCTCCAACTAGATAGTCCACCAGGTCTTCCCAACTAGATAATCCACCATTTCTCCCAAGCTCTAGTAGTAAGTTTACCAGGGTCTTCACCAAGCCTAGATAAGTCCACCAGGGTTTTCCCCAAACCTAGATAGAGCCACCAGGGTCTTCTCCAAGCCTAGATAAGTCCATCAGGGTCTTCTTCAAACCTAGATAGGTCCATCAGGTTCTTCTACAAGCCTAAATAGGTCCAACCGGGGTCTTCTCCAAGCCTAGATAGGTCTACAGGGTCTCCTCCAATTATATTCAAGAGAAACACATGAAGTATATTGCAGTAAACAATTATGTATTTTCTTTATTGATTTTTAAAATGTGTGATAAAAGATAAAGAGGAAAGTATGGGAAAAACAAACCTCCTTGTGGTGAGAACATGTTACTTATGTAGACATTGCTTAATATCACTGTTAGAAGCAGGCCAAGTTATAGAAGAAACAATGGGACAAATATACATAGGTTGTTACAATAGTGCACATTTTTGCAGCAGTTGCATTATAAAGGGCAATAGATAAACCTATGACATATAAGACCAATTTAAGGCAAATCTGCCATCCCATTATAATTATAAATCATATAGGCAAATAGCCACATGTAGGGGCCGTAAACTATTCAACAACCCACCACGGAGGAAAGATCCCAGAAGAAGAAGAGGGGTCCTATAATTTAGGGCCCCTACATGTGTTGTGCACGCCGTGTTCCCAGCTTCCTCAGGGGGTACAGTAGGTAGTAGTGTCACTAGGATTTTTATCATTTATTCTGGACATCTTCACCGCTCCTCCGCTGATCCAGAGGCAAATGTGGGAGATCCCCAGATCAGTGCAGCAGGGTAACAATGGGGCCGATCCCTACTGTCGATCCTCAGGAGATCACTATTCCCCAGGAGGCAGAAGAGCGGGGCCTTTCTGATTGAACATTTTGGACGACCCCTTTAATACAGTTAATTTATAGATCACCAGCTATTCTAATACTACAACCCCCATTGTGCTCTCACAGCCAAATGCACGTCCAACTTCATGGAACAACCTCATAGGCCCCATTAACTGTCCCAATACTACAATTCCCAGCATGCTCCAACAGCCAAAGTGATAGCCAGCTTCTGTAAAATCTATTCACTAAGCTATTACACAACTACAACTCCCAGCATGCCCTGACAGCAAATGAGCTTCCACCATGTCTATCTGTGATTTATCTCTGTGATACTAACATATGGCTGTTCAGATATTGCAATACAACAACCCCCATCATACCCTAATGACCAAACGCTCCTCCATCTCCATTCAGATTCACTAAAAGTCTCCAACTAATGCAATACTACAACTCCCAGCATGTCCCGACAGCCAAGGGATTTGCCATCTTCTGCAAAATCTACTCACATGCCTGTGGATCACCAGCGTTTTCAGAACTACAACTCCCAGCATGCCCCAAAGTTCTAACTTCTACCAAATCTACAAACACTTTAGTACTGTAGTGTCCAACTTACGGCTCCTTATCTATTGCTATACTACAACCCTCATCATGACCTGACAGTCGTTCTCACCATTTGCTTTGATGGAATCGACTCACATTTTAATGATCAGATGTATCCTAGACGACTAAAACTACAACCCCTATCATGGCCTGACAGCCAAAAATACCTGCAACTTTGACATAACGTGCAACCTCTAGGCCTTCAGCTATTGCAGCACTACAACTCCCAGCATATCCTGAAAGGTAAGGGGATTGCAATCTTTTGAAAAATCTCTACCAGGTTTTACAAAACTACAACTCCCAGCATCCCCTGATGGCTATGGCACTGCTGACATCTGGAGATCTATGAGCAATCGCAGGGTCCTATGAAGTTTAGATAGGGGCTGGGCTGCATCATCACAGGAGTACCAAGATGGCGGATGGGGGGGTCCCCATCATCCGGTTGCTGAGTTGGATGAGGAGGCCATTCACACATCGGTCCATGATGCACAGACCGGTTGTGGGGTCTTCTGACCCGAACTCGACAGCCTCATAAGACTACGACACTTGTGTATAAATCCGGTCTAAAAGGCAGTGTCACCATGGTCTCTCTTACTTTAGAGACTTGTGACTGGTTCGGGACCTCTGTCTCATTCCTTTATGAAGATTTTATTTTAAATGTGTTTCTTTCCTTTGGCGGTGTAGGAGTTAATGTCAGTTTCTGCTGCTAGCAGACTCCTTAGTTTCCTTACCAGGTGTAGCTACTCTGTGATCACTCCCATCCTTTATATGGTCACATGGTTGCAGCATCCTTAGCTGGTGATTGAACCCATTCCTGGCCAAGCTTCCTGAGGTGAAGGAGGTTCTCTGGAGAGCTGACTACTGCTAAGCCGTCTGCTGTCAAGGAGCGTGGCAGCATGCATGAAGTTGCCTTGTTGTTTTCCTGTCTGTCTCCCCTTCCTTCTTGTTGTTATTATTGCAGTGGTTGGGACTAGTGCTCTCCCTGGCCATTTTCCTATTGAGAGAAAACATCAGGGCCAGTGATGGATTAGGTATCCTGCTAGGACCCGTATAGGGACTGTAGGGAGATCAGGGCACCGCCGTAGTTGAGTGCAGGAGGTCACCTCTTCCCCGTTCCCTATGAGTAGGGCCCTCTGCTCCTTACCCCGGTGTCCCTGTCTGCTGTTTAGTGTAGTGCACCGGACATCATTGGTCCGTACACCACTGTCACACACGGTAGCCGGATATCCCCTTTGTCCAGCGTGACAGGCAGATGGCGGCTGTATAATGCAGCTCCTGAGCCCATATAATACACCCTTGCCCTGCTTTATGGCGCATTTATAAAGTGTGAAGGCGTTAAATCAAAATGGAGGCCTCATCTGCTTCACGGATTTTACCGCCTTAAATGGCAGATAACAGGGAGCAGTACACACAGTCCGGCTACTTTGCCTATTGTGTGGTTTTTTTTAGTCAGACGCTCTATAATTATTGAGTTAAGAGTTCAGGGGTGTCAAATTCGGGGGTCGATCGCTCCGAGAGGGGGTCCTGGCCGGGCAGGGGGGGGGTGGATAATTATTTGGGAACAGTTTGGACAAAGAAAGAAAACTTGTATGAGGAGAAGGTGGGGGCGGGGGAGAGTGAAGTAAAGGGGGTGATGGGAGGAGGAACACCAATGTGGCCCAGAACAGAGCACGGCCATTATTTCTGTCAGGAGAAAGTAGGAAGCGGTTGCCAGGGAACCGGGGAGAAGAGGCCTTGGTGTTTGTTTTCACCGCCAGGGCCGAGGGCAGAGAGCAGGGAGCTGAGAGAAACACACCAAAATGAAAGAATGGCTCCCGTTAACCCCTCAGGAGCCGCGCACGGCCCCTAACCACACAATGCATTCATTTATGGTTCCCACACTCCATTGTCAGGCGGCACTTGTGTGTACACGCCATTCAGGACGCCTTTCTAGAGACGTGAGGAAACTGCTCAAGTAGTAACTCCACACCAAATCCTCAGCACTTCTTCCAGCTATACCGTAGGACTCCATTATATCCAAACTGCCCATAGCGACCAATGAAAGATGAGCGTTCATATTTATAACCCCCTTTACGACTATATAACGTAAATATACGACATATTAAGACAGGCGGGTGTATAGAGTAAGCCACCATTTGCCTACATTAGCTGGTTCAGATCACTGCCATGTAGCCATTTTGATTTCACTGACACAGGCATTTAAGGGACATTTGTTACAGGGCTGTGGAGTCGGTAAGCCAACTCAGACTCCTCCATTTCCCTTTATTTGACTCCACCAAAATGGACACCGACTCTACAGCTCTGGTGTACGATGGGTAAGCCAAACCTCCAACTCCGACTCCAAATCTAACTCCACCAAAATGGACACCGACTCTGACTCCACGACTCCGAATCCACAGCCCTGGTGTGCTGTCAGTAAGCCAAACATCTGACTCCAATCCTATCTGACTCCTCAATTTCCCTAACTCAGACTCAACAAAATGGATTCCGGACTCCACGATTCTGACTTCACAGCCCTGGTGTGCAGTTGGTAAGCCAATCCTCCAACTCGACTCCTCAATTTCCCGAATCTGACTAACCAAAATAGACTCCGTGGTGCATGTACCAATTGATTCTTCCTGAACTTTACCAAAACAGCTCTTTAGTGGGCAGTTGGTAAGCCAAACCTCCAACTCCCGACACCTCAATTTCCTGAATCCACCCCAAATCTGACTCCACCAAATGGACACCCAACTCCACAGCTCTGGTGTGCGATGGTAAGCCAAACCTCCAACTTCGACTATTCAATTTCCCTAAATCTGACTCACAAAATGGACACCGACTCTAACTCCATGACTCCGAATCCACAGCCTGTGTGTAGTCGGTAAGCCAAACCTCCAACTACAACTCAGATTTCTCAATTTCCCTGAATAGGACTCCACCAAAATGGACTCGACTCCACAGTCCTGGAGTGCAGTCGGTAAGCCGAACCTCAGACTCCAACTTCGATTCTGACACCTCAATTTCCGTGAATCCGACTCCACCAAAATGGACTCTGACTCCACAGTCCTGGTTGTTCTCTACCGAATAACCCCTGTTTAGCCAATTCATAGGAAATAAAAACAATGTCCCATTCCCTGCTGTTCCAAGTGGGGGACAAGGCACTGACCCCCATGCAATGTGACTATGGGGAACCAATGGTCTGTCTTGACCATTTGGGGCCTAGTAAAGATGGCAGCCTCTTCTTTCTTGGTCACCCTTGATAGGAGAACGTCAGTTTCACTACATACTACATACTGGGTACTGCAATAACGAAAATTCAATCCGTAGTGCAAAAAAAATAAAAATGTCATTTGAAGCAACCACCCGCTCCGCAAACAACAAGCCGTCATATGGCCGTGTGGATGGAAAAAAGAAAGGAAGGTTCTAGCTCCTGGACGAAGTGCAGGGAAAAGAAAACGAAAAAGAGAAAGAAAAGACGGAAAATTGACTTAAAGGAGTTATATAAAAAAAGAAGACTCAGCTGAGAAAAATTTTGCACCTTTCACAAAGTTGGTATTGATGAATCAGCCGAAAATATGTGGAAACTCCAAACCTCACCCACGATGGGGAGTGTAAAAATAGAAAAAGCAGGCACAAATGATAAACAACGAAAAATACCAAAAATGTGAATTCGTCAGTTGGTTTTTGCTACCTGATCTGAGAGCAACATGATATAGAGAACGAGACCCTGAATCCAACGATGTATCACTTGGGTGCAGCTATTCTAACACAATCAGTTTTTAGATTGTAGCAGGGCTGAGAAAGCTCCCCCCACCAGGCTCTCTATATACAATCTCCAATAGACACTGAGCTGCTAATCACAACAGGGGCCGTGCCGGACGAACTGACCTTTAACAATGATAATCTCCTGAAGCTAAAACAAACATTGCAGGTAAACAACAAGAAAGACACTGCTGAAATCTGTGTTTTAACCACTACATCATGCTGTCTTCACATGACATAGCAATAAAAAACCTCCTATCAGATTCCTTTTAATATGGTCCATGTATATCTTTCCCCACAGGTAAACGGACAGCTCGTCGATGGCATGAAACACTTCAGACGTGGTAGCGAACATTAAAGCCAAAGACAACGAGACGACGTTACTGGTGGTGGACCCAGAAACAGATGAATACTTCAAGAAATTGGGGGTCACCCCAGCTGAAGCTCATGTCAAAGGAGGTACACCTGTCAGCCATATTGTGTTAAGGGGTTGCCCATTCTGACTAATCAAATTGCAATACAAAACTGAAGTCTGATGAGCTGCTATGGTTGAAGATTGCTCTATGTAGGAGGCCCAAATATAACTTCACATAGAGGGGCCATAGAGCCGATGCTCCTGGGAGACCCTGTACGCACTCTGGTTCCTCCCCCCTGTGCATGCTCTCTGGCTCCCCACCTGTGTTGTCCTCTCTGCCCCCGTGTTGTTCTCTTGTGCTTCCCCCATACCCCCCCCCTTCCCCCTGTGGTCGCTCTCTGGCCCCCACCTGTGCTGTCTCTCTGCCCCCCTGTGGTTGCTCTCTGGCACCTCTGTGTTGTCTCTTTGCCCCCCTCCCCACTGTAGTCGCTCTCTAAACCCCCCCATCCCCCCCTCCCCATGTTTTCTCTCTGCCCCCGCCATTTTTGCTCTCTGGCTCCCCTGTAACCCTCTAGCCCTCACTCATATTGTCTCTCAGCTACTCCCTGTAGTCGCTGTCTGCCCCCCTGTATTGTGTCTCTGCTCCCCCTCCTGTGGTTGCTCCCTGGCACCCACTGTGGTCACTCTCTGGCCCCCACTGCGGTTACTCTCTTGCCCCCCCCCTACCCCCATGGTCACTCTCTTTCTTCCCCGTGCTTGTTTTTATGTTGTAGGGGAGGGTGGGAAGAGCGACCAGAGTGGGGAGAGCGGCCAGAGAAGGGGAGAGTGGCCAGATCGGGGGAGAGCGGCCAGGCTGGGAATGTTACAGGTAGGGTTAGTGCTAGTATGAAAGCTAGGGTTAGTGCAAGTGTTACATATAGGGCTAGTGCTACAGAGTTAGTGCTACTGATAGGGTTGATGCTAGTATTAAGCTATGGTTAGTACAAGTGTTACAGATAGAGTTAGTGCTAGTGTTAGAACCAGGGTTAAGCCCCCGTCACACATAACGAGATTGTTGTAACGTCACAGGTTTTGTGACGTAATAGCGATCTCGCTAACGATCTCGCTACGTGTGACAGTAGCGATCAGGCCCCTGCTGTGAGATCGCTGATCGTTACAAAGTGTTCTGGGTCATTTTTTGGTCATTGCGCTCCCGCTGGGAACGCTGCATTGCTGTGTTTGAAAGGCACAACGATCTCAATACAACGCCCGAGAGTGACAATTCCCAACAACCTTTGTATCATTCCGGATCGCTGCTGAAGTCGCTGGTGAGATCTGACTGTTTGACATCTCACCAGCGATCTTAAAGTGATGTACCAGCGATCCCTACCAGGTCGTATCGTTGTCGGGATCACTGGTGCGTCGCTATGTGTGACAGGACCTTTATTGCTTCTGCTGGTGTTAGTGATAGTATTAACACCAAGGTCAGTATGAGTTTTACAGATAGTTAGATAGTTCTTGTTTAGAACAAGTGTTAAAGCTAGGGCTAGAGTCAAGATTAGTGGTAGGGTTAGCTTCAGTGTTATAGCTAGGCTTAGCGCTAGTGTTTGAGCTAATGTTAGAGCTTGTGGTAGTGCTACAGCTAGTGTTACAGCTTGGATTAATATTAGTGTTAGTGATAGTGTTTTAGCTAGGTTTAGTGCTAGAGCTAAGGTTAGAGTCAGGGTGAGCAAGGGTTAGCTCTAGTGTTAGAACTAGGCTTAGTGCTATGGTTAGAGCTAGGATTAGTTCCAGTGTTTGAGATAGGTTTTGTGCTATGGTTAGAGTCAGAGTCAGTGCTAGTGTTAGAGCTAGGTATAGGGTTAGAGTTCATGTTACAGCTAGGGTTAATGCTTGTGAGTGCTAGAGCTAGTGTTAGAGCTATAGATAGGGTTAGAGTTCATGTTAGGGATAGGGTTAGAGTTCATTTTAGGGAAAGGGTTAGAGATCATGTTAGGGATAGGGTTAGAGTTCATGTTACAGTTAGTGTTAATGCTTGTGAGTGCTAGAGCTAGTGTAAGAGCTATGGATAGGGTTAGAGTTCATGTTAGGGATAGAGTTAGAGTTCATGTTACAGTTAGTGTTAATGTCTGTGAGTGCTAGAGCTAGTGTTAGCGCTATGGATAGGGTTAGAGTTCATGTTAGGGATAGGGTTAGAGTTCATGTTAGGGATAGGGTTAGAGTTCATGTTAGGGATAGGGTTAGAGTTCATGTTAGGGATAGGGTTAGATTTCATGTTAGGGAAAGGGTTAGAGTTCATGTTAGGGATAGGGTTAGAGTTCATGTTACAGTAGTGTTAATGTCTGTGAGTGCTAGAGCTAGTGTTAGAGCTATGGATAGGGTTAGAGTTCATTTAGGGAAAGGGTTAGAGATCATGTTAGGGATAGGGTTAGAGTTCATGTTACAGTTAGTGTTAATGCTTGTGAGTGCTAGAGCTAGTGTAAGAGCTATGGATAGGGTTAGAGTTCATGTTAGGGATAGAGTTAGAGTTCATGTTACAGTTAGTGTTAATGTCTGTGAGTGCTAGAGCTAGTGTTAGCGCTATGGATAGGGTTAGAGTTCATGTTAGGGATAGGTTAGAGTTCATGTTAGGGATAGAGTTAGAGTTCATGTTAGGGATAGGGTTAGAGTTCATGTTACAGTTAGTGTTAATGTCTGTGAGTGCTAGAGCTAGTGTTAGAGCTATGGAAGGGTTAGAGTTCATGTTAGGGATAGGTTAGAGTTCATGTTAGGGATAGGGTTAGAGTTCATGTTAGGGATAGGGTTAGAGTTCATGTTAGGGATAGGGTTAGATTTCATGTTAGGGATAGGGTTAGAGTTCATGTTAGGGATAGAGTTAGAGTTCATGTTAGGGATAGGGTTAGAGTTCATGTTACAGTTAGTGTTAATGTCTGTGAGTGCTAGAGCTAGTGTTAGAGCTATGGATAGGGTTAGAGTTCATGTTAGGGATAGGGTTAGAGTTCATGTTAGGGATAGGGTTAGAGTTCATGTTAGGGATAGGGTTAGAGTTCATGTTAGGGATAGGGTCAGATTTCATGTTAGGGATAGGGTTAGAGTTCATGTTAGGGATAGAGTTAGAGTTCATGTTAGGGATAGGGTTAGAGTTCATGTTACAGTTAGTGTTAATGTCTGTGAGTGCTAGAGCTAGTGTTAGAGCTATGGATAGGGTTAGAGTTCATGTTAGGGATAGGGTTAGAGTTCATGTTAGGGATAGGGTTAGAGTTCATGTTAGGGATAGGGTTTAGAGTTCATGTTACAGTTAGTGTTAATGCTTGTGAGTGCTAGAGCTAGTGTTAGAACTGTGGATAGGGTTAGAGTTCATGTTAGAGCTTGGGTTAGTGCAAGCTTTAGAGCTAGGTTTAGGGCTAAGGTAATGAAATAGTTACATAAAAATGTGATAGAAAGAAAGATCACTCTAACAATGTGTAACTTTTTATACTTCAAATTTTATGTCAGATTTCAGCAGAAAAAACTAGATGGCCACAGGGTCAACTCCAGTATAACTGCTTCAGTATTTCTTAGCATACAATCCATATGCTACTTGCTTCCCCCGTGCTCTGGTAGCCCACCCGGCACCACTGGTGGCCCCTATAGAAAGCCATGGGGTATATGTCATACAGGGTCCACCTGTCAGATCCCAATTTAATATTTATTTATACTTTTTCTCTTACTTTTTAGGTGTAATCCCTCAGTCACTGACCAATGGAGTGAGCAAAACACAGGTAAGTGTGCACTTAATGAATAATTGAGGTGGGGGGAGTCGGCACCATTGAGCTGTCTCTCCAAAACGGGACATCAAGGAGATATGAACATGAAGTTCTGCCAATTTTGACACCAAAGTTTATTTTATTGACGGGTCACGTCCGCTGCTGTCGTCCAGCATAGAACGGGCAGTGAAGTTTGCATTATTCTTCCCATTAAAGTCAACGGCCTTCAGGTTCTTGTATCGTCTGATCATTAGAACCTCGGGGACTTTGACTTCAGGGGATTAAATAAAGATTCTGTTAACTAGGATGGAAATGTGTTTTTCTACAATTTTTGCATATTTTTACAACATGCCCGACCCCTCATAGCTCAGTGCTGTCACTAAACCTCTGGAGAGAGTCTGCTCACTTGTAGCGAGGACCTCGTTATTTCTGCGTTTTCCTTCCATAAAGTAAAGAAAAGAGCCAAGTGTCAGCCCCCGCCCTGCAGAATACTGGGGCCGCTCCAGGCAGGAAATGTTCAGCCATTTGCCAAAGTGCTGGTTAGTAAGAGTGTTATAACTCCAGGCAGGCGATGTGCGTGCACTCAGGGTGTCAGTGTTATTGACAAACTGTCTGCACATAATGGGAGTTATCCTCCTGCCAGACAATTATTTCAGCCTATGGGATAGTCTGCAGCTTCGGATTTAGGATAGATTAAAAGGATTTCAGACCTGCAGGGGCTTATAGTGCAGGTCCTCCTCATGGTGGGGGTCTACTGCATGAGGACTGTGCTTATTTTTGCAGCCGTGTCCACTGGGATCAATAGATGTCTAGTGCTTCGGATCATTCCCCTCGTTATGGCCTATAGCCGCCATACTGTCGTGCCGCAGACTAGATATATAGTGCATGATGGTGGCGCACAGACCAGTGGTGGCTGGTGCACTACACACAACAACAGAGGAAACACCAGGGGGGACAAATACAACGGTGGGCCCTGCTCCTAGGGAATGGGGGAAAGGAGACCTCCTGCACTCACCTGTGACTGTGCCCTGATCTCCCTACCGTCCCTATATGGGTTCTTTCACCACGCTGCCGAGCAGGATACCTAGTCCCTTGTTGGCCCTGATGGTAACCCTAAATAGGGAGATGGCCCTAGTCCTAACCGCTGCACTAACAACAAGAGGGGAAGGGGAGACAGACAGGGAAAAGACAAAAACAACTTCACGTCTGCTGCCACTCTCCTAGGCAGCAGACGGCTTGGCAATGGTCAGCTTCTCCAGAGAACCTCCTTCACATCAGGTGTTTGGCCAGGAATGAAGTTCAATCACCAGCCAAGGAATGCTGGATCATGTGACCATATAAAGGAGATGGGAGTGATCACAAAGTAGCCACCCCTGGGAAGAGAACTAAGGAGCATCCATATAAAGGAGATGGGAGTGATCACAAAGTAGCCACCCCTGATGGAGAACTAAGGAACATTGTAGCAACAGAAACTGACATTTACTTCTCCTGCACTGCCAAAGCAAAGAAACACATTTAAAATAAAGTCTCAATACAGGAAGAAGACACAGGTCCCAAACCTGTCACAAGTCTCTAAAGTAAGAGAGACCATTGTGACACATACTGTCTTAATTCCCAGCCCAACAGCAGGGCTACAGCCTCAGACAAGCTTCAAGAGACCTAGTATATGTGGTAGTGTTAATAAGCTCTAAAGGTCTTTCATACAGTGTCAGAAAAAATGCACATTTTCCAAGAATGTAGTAAAATGTCCCCCATCACTTATTTCAAACGGCAGCCCATGCTAGTCACATGTCACAGTGGCCAGCTGAGTGAAGAAACACAGCTACAGAAGACCTGTGGTTCCACTGATAAAGGAGCTGCATCGTAAACAAACATATTTCCATTATCATTTGACATCAGACAACCCCTTTAAGCATGGAGGACTGAGGCTTGAGAAAGAAATCAATTGTGGCTCAGCCAGCCAAGGTGAAGATTTATTTCTTCTCCTGTCACAGCCATTCACCAAGGTTCAATGGCTTATGATACAGCTCCTCTGTTGGGACACAGGTCTAAGAAGCTGTGTTTCTTCATACTGCAGCACATTCTGTTATGGAACTGGGACGAGCTGCTGCTTGAATTATGTAACGGGGGCCTTTTTTTTTAACTCTGTTTAAGATTAGTTTCAACCATATTATGGCTGCAAGATGGTCCAATAGTGGGGGCTACAGTCGGGCCAGGACCTGTAGGCAGATACTTACGTTTGGCTGTTGTACGGTCTCAATTGACATCAAGCAGTTGTGTGTATGAAGACGTTTTTGTTTTGTGTTACAGCTTAATGGAGGCTCCTCGACCTCCTCATCTCACAGTGATTTACAGAGCCCTGACAAAGACTCACAGGTAATGAAAGTGTCTGAATCCTTTATATCTGGGAACATTATATGGAGACATTTGAGACTGGGTCCTGCCTTGTCGTAGATCCACAGCCTAAAAAAAATGAATTTGCAAATAAAAGGATTTTCAGGTGAATACAAGTTATCACCTATCCCCTGGAAAGGTAATAACAATGATCACTTGACATCTGACTGCTGGGGCCTGCACTGATTGGCTGAATGGGACATTTTTATCCAGAATCAAGCGGCAGTCCAAGTTCCCGATTGTCGCTCCATTCATTGTGGGTTTGCCAAAAAAGCTGAGCGCAGCACTTGGCAGCCCCATAAAGAATGAGTGGTGCAGTTGTCAAGAATGTGCTGTGCTACTCCATGCTAAAGGAGATAAGTGTCCCATTCTTGTCATCGGCGCAGGTCTGAGCGATCAGGCCTCCACATATTATCAAGTTATCCTCTGTCCCATTGGTAGGAAATAGCTTATTTTCACTAGACAACCACTTTATTATGTGGGTATATTGACGATGTTTACGGGGAAAGTGCCCCATTCTTTTGATTGGTGCAAGTCCGGGCAGTCAGGCCTCCACCTATCATCAAGTTATTCCCTATTCTATGGTTAGGAGATAATTTATTTTAACTGACAAACCTCGTTATTATGTGGGTATTTCAACGATGTTTATGGGGAAAGTGCCCCATTCTTTTGATCGGCACAGGTCCGAGCAGTCAGACCTCCACCTATCAAGTTATCCCCTGTCCCCTTTAATACGTAGGTATATTGACGATGTTTACGGGGGAAGGGACCCATTCTTTTGATCGACATAGGTTCAAGTGGTCAGTCCTCCACCTATAATAAAGTTATCCCTATTCCTTAGGATAACCGCTTTAATATGTGGGTATATTGACGATGTTTATGGAGGAAGTGCCCTATTCTTTTGACTGGCACAGGTCCGAGCAGTCAGACCTCCACCTATCATCAAGTTATCCTCTGTTTCATGGGTAGGGAATAACTTATTTTCACCGGACAACCCCTTTAATATGCGGGTATATCGATGATGTTTATGGGCGAAGGGAATCACACTCTCTGTTAGAGTGCTGTCATCAAAAAGTTGCAAAATGTCCAGCATCATCGGTCCTTAGAAAACTGGTCTTTATTATGGCTATAATCTACAGCAGCTGATATTTGTCCTAAAGGTGCATCTTAGCCTCATATAAGATCCCCAAAGTCTCTTTGACATCCTGGACAGAAATCCATAAGAGGACTTGTTATCAGGATGTCTCAGTAGTGCAGCCTCAGGTCTTGGGCCATCACGTAGCTTGTTCTCTGCAGGGGATGAACGTGAAACACCAATATCCTCCATTACACCTTTTTCTTTTTGTGTTCCAGGCAGGCGACCTGATCCGAAAAGATCCCTTTGAAGAAAGCGGGCTCCGACTTAGCCCCACGGCGGCCGAAGCCAAGGAAAAGGCCCGCTCCAAGAGAGCCAACAAACGAGCCCCCCAAATGGACTGGAACAAGAAACACGAACTTTTCAGCAACTTCTGATCCCACCTCTCCCCCTCCTTCCGGTCGGGACGAGAGCGGTCGCTGGACTCAAACCCCTTTCTCCCACTAAAAAAAAAAACACACAACTAACGAGAGGTCGTGACCGAAACCTATATGTGTTTAACCATTTCAGCCGTGTGGCATTTCAAGGGCATAATCACGTTAACTCCTTTAGTGCCAGGCCACATATTATACCCGTGACGGACCTGACCTGTCCTTCTCCGTGCCGGGCATTATTGGCTCAACGTGGAACTTGGGAGGAAAAAATTAATTAAAAAAAAAGTCTTACGGAATGGAATGCGGAGGAAAAAAAAGCAATGGATTCTGGGAATTGATGACAAGGACAAGTTCTCCATTGCTAAAGCAGCAGGGTCCTGGCCGCTGGTGTTATCCTCCTCCTCCTGTGTTTATGTGACTGTTTCCTGTCCCACCAAGGATTAGGATGTGCGAGGACTCCCAGCGGACAGAGTACCCCCCTTTACACGTGCAGACCCCCCAACATTTGCTAAGGAAGGACCCTTGCAGAATAGGATTGCTCAATGGCTGTGGCTCTGTTAACACTTTAGCTCCTGGTAATGAAATGCAAGCGATACCCTTGGAAGGGGAGGGGGGGGGGGACGCATTTCGGGCCTCATGTGAAATAGGCACGTCAGACCGTTTCCCTTGGGGTCATGCATTCCTCGCTGCGGCCCAGAACCGCTGGCTCCCTCTTATACCCCAAACTGACGCGCACATGGTTCGAGTTAAAGGCAAAATCATAACAAAAGACTCGAAAAAATCAAGCCCGCTCCTGAGATTCGGAGACCTACGCGTCGATTCAGATGTTCTGGGATGTTACCTCTCCGAAAAAAAAATTGGGTTAACCCCTTAGCTGCCAACCACTTTTTTTTTTTTTTGCAGCTTGGGGCCACGCTGTTTTTGGCCAAGGTAGAAAATCTGATGAGGTTGGACTTTTTACTTGTACCCTTGGGGGTCACAATGCAACCCCATTGTGCTGGCCGGTCAAAGGTCATTTTATTTTAGGAAATGTTGGCAGTAGCGCCCATTTATAATTCATCGAAGTTACGTCTTTTACGGTATTTAAAAAAAAAAAATCCCCCTAAATCACCGGGTCACCAATCCGTATCGGCAGGGTTTAATGCACGGACTAAGACGTTTTCACTAATTGAAAAATAAAAAAAAAAACAGTATCATTTAACCCCGCGGCACGCTAATACCGGATTAACGAGCCGCCCGGGATCATGTTGTCCATTGGAAAGCTCGTCTTACCAGATCTATTGCTCTTAAGCTGACGCAGGAATGCCGCTTTAATCACGTCAGCGGGGGAGATTAAAGCTGATTCGGGCCAAATAAAATATCTTTTTGTTATAATTCTTCTCCCTGAAAAACAACAACAAAGGAAAAGTTTCCTTGTTGTGAATGGATAAAACTAGACTGCCCCCTAGTGGCCGTGACGAAAAAAAATGTCTCCGGGAATTGACTGTTTCGGAGTTGGAGGAAGACCTGTAGGAGAAGGTTTTCTGATGATTATTCCAGATTTGATCATTAATCATTCCACGTAGGTGACCCTTTAAGTTAACCCTTGCGGTCAGACGTCATTACAGCTGTAGATACAGATCCTTCATGTGAATGCACAGTTTTCTATCTTATGGTGACATGTTGTTACAGCTGTGCCGTAATGAAATAAGTCGGGTTAGATGGGTCCGGACCATGAACGAAGGAGAAACTTTGTAAAAGACTGAACATTCCCAATAAATCCGTGAGCGGAGAACTCAGGGCTGTGCAGCGTGGAGGAGCGGGGGCATCTACTGTATATACAGTACATTCTGCAGCCTATAGACAATGGGGTACATAGACATATGTACTGAGACTGAGCTCGGCCTTATCACTCAGCATGGAGACTGAGCTCCATCATCATTCAGCATGGAGACTGAGCTCCATCATCATTCAGCATGGAGACTGAGCTCGATCATCATTCAGCATGGAGACTGAGCTCCATCATCATTCAGCATGGAGACCGAGCTCCATCATCATTCAGCATGGAGACTGAGCTCGATCATCATTCAGCATGGAGACTGAGCTCGATCATCATTCAGCGTGGAGACTGAGCTCCATCATCATTCAGCATGGAGACCGAGCTCCATCATCATTCAGCATGGAGACTGAGCTCCATCATCATTCAGCATGGAGACTGAGCTCCATCATCATTCAGCATGGAGACTGAGCTCCATCATCATTCAGCATGGAGACTGAGCTCCATCATCATTCAGCATGGAGACTGAGCTCAGCCTTATCATTCAGCATGGAGACTGAGCTCGGTCTTCTCATTCAGCATGGAGACTAAGCTCGGCCTTATCATTCAGCATGGAGACTGAGCTCCATCATCATTCATCCTGGAGACTGAGCTCAGCCTTATCATTCAGCATGGAGACTGAGCTCAGCCTTATCATTCAGCATGGAGACTGAGCTCAGCCTTATCATTCAGCATGGAGACTGAGCTCAGCCTTATCATTCAGCATGGAGACTGAGCTCTGCCTTATCATTCAGCATGGAGACTGAGCTCCATCATCATTCAGCATGGAGACTGATCTCAGCCTTATTATTCAGCATGAAGACTGAGCTCGGCCTTATCATTCAGAATGGAGACTGAGCTCGGCCTTATCATTCAGCATGGAGACTGAGCTCGGCCTTATCATTCAGCATGGAGACTGAGCTCGGCCTTCTCATTCAGCATGGAGACTGAGCTCGGCCTTATCATTGAGCATGGAGATGAGCTCGGCCTATCATTGAGCATGGAGACTGAGCTCGGCCTTATCATTGAGCATGGAGACTGAGCTCGGCCTTATCATTGAGCATGGAGACTGAGCTCGGCCTTATCATTGAGCATGGAGACTGAGCTCGGCCTTATCATTGAGCATGGAGACTAAGCTCGGTATTATCATTCATCATGGAGACTAAGCTCAGTATTATCATTCATATGGAGACTGAGCTCGGTATTATCATTGAGCATGGAGACTGAGCTCGCCTTCTCATTCAGCATGGAGACTAAGTCGGATTATCATTCAGAATGGAGACTGAGCTCTGCCTTATCATTCAGCATGGAGACTGAGCTCGGCCGTCTCATTCAGCATGGAGACTGAGCTCGGCCTTATCATTCAGCATGGAGACTGAGCTCGGCCTTATCATTCAGCATGGAGACTGAGCTCGATCATCATTGAGCATGGAGACTGAGCTCGGCCTTCTCATTCAGCATGGAGACTGAGCTCGGCCTTTCATTCAGCATGGAGACTGAGCTCGCCTTATCATTCAGCATGGAGACTGAGCTCGATCATCATTGAGCATGGAGACTGAGCTCGGCCTTCTCATTCAGCATGGAGACTGAGCTCGGCCTTATCATTCAGCATGGAGACTGAGCTCGATCATCATTGAGCATGGAGACTGAGCTCGGCCTTCTCATTCAGCATGGAGACTGAGCTCGGCCTTCATTCAGCATGGAGACTGAGCTCGGCCTTATCATTGAGCATGGAGACTGAGCTCGGCCTTATCATTGAGCATGGAGACTGAGCTCGGCCTTATCATTGAGCATGGAGACTAAGCTCGGTATTATCATTCATCATGGAGACTAGCTCAGTATTATCATTCATTATGGAGACTGAGCTCGGTATTATCATTAGCATGGAGACTGAGCTCGGCCTTCTCATTCAGCATGGAGACTAAGCTCGGTATTATCATTCAGAATGGAGACTGAGCTCTGCCTTATCATTCAGCATGGAGACTGAGCTCGGCCGTCTCATTCAGCATGGAGACTGAGCTCGGCCTTATCATTCAGCATGGAGACTGAGCTCGGCCTTATCATTCAGCATGGAGACTGAGCTCGTCATCATTGAGCATGGAGACTGAGCTCGGCCTTCTCATTCAGCATGGAGACTGAGCTCGGCCTTCTCATTCAGCATGGAGACTGAGCTCGGCCTTCTCATTCAGCATGGAGACTGAGCTCGGCCTTATCATTCAGCATGGAGACTGAGCTCGATCATCATTGAGCATGGAGACTGAGCTCGGCCTTCTCATTCAGCATGGAGACTGAGCTCGGCCTTATCATTCAGCATGGAGACTGAGCTCGACATCATTCGAGCATGGAGACTGAGCTCGGCTTCTCATTCAGCATGGAGACTGAGCTCGGCCGTCTCATTCAGCATGGAGACTGAGCTCGGCCTATCATTCAGCATGGAGACTGAGCTCGATCATCATTGAGCATGGAGACTGAGCTCGGCCTTCTCATTCAGCATGGAGACTGAGCTCGTCATCATTGAGCATGGAGACTGAGCTCGATCATCATTGAGCATGGAGACTGAGCTCGGCCTTCTCATTCAGCATGGAGACTGAGCTCGGCCGTCTCATTCAGCATGGAGACTGAGCTCGCCTTACATAGCTGGAACTGAGCTCGATCATCATGAGCATGGAGACTGAGCTCGGCCTTATCATTCAGCATGGAGACTGAGCTCGATCATCATTGAGCATGGAGACTGAGCTCGGCCGTCTCATTCAGCATGGAGACTGAGCTCGGCCTTATCATTCAGCATGGAGACTGAGCTCGATCATCATTGAGCATGGAGACTGAGCTCGGCCTTCTCATTCAAGGCCCTGTCACACATAAAGAGATCACTAACGAGATCGCTATTGGGATCGCTGTTGCGTCACAAAATTCGTGACGCAGCAGCGATGTCGTTCTGTGTGACACGCACCAACGATCTGGCCCCTGTTGTGAGATCGTTGATCGTTACACACTGCTCTGGGTCATTCCTGTGTCGTTGTGCTCCCGCTGGGAACGCTACATCATTGTGTTTGACAAAGATAATGAGCAACGATCTCAATGCTACGCCATGGAGAGAAAATTCACAACGACCTCGTTATAATTCTGGATCGCTGGTGCGCTGTTTTTCACATCGCTGGTAAGATGCCTGTTTGACATCTTACCAGCGATGTGTAGATGACGCACCAGCGATCTCAGCACATCGGGATCGCTGATACGTCGTTATGTGAGACTGGGCCTTCAGCATGGAGACTGAGCTCAGCCTTATCATTCAGCGTGGAGACTGAGCTCTGTCCTCAATCAGCATGGAGACTGAGCTCAGCCTTATCATTCAGCATAGAGACTGAGCTCGGCCATATCATTCAGCATGAAGACAAAACTCGGCCTTATCATTCAGCATGGAGACTGAGCTCGGTCCTCATTTTGTGTGGAGACTGAGCTCGGCCTTATCATTCAGAATGGAGACTGAGCTCGGCCTTATCATTGAGCATGGAGACTGAGCTCAGCCTCATCAATATACCTAGGTTTCAAGCTCTGTCCCGTCCCCTGGCATAAGGGTCGACTTAGACCCTTTCCCTCTGTCTAGAGGCCAGACTCGCCCTTGAGGTTAAGTTCGGACCTGTTGCTCGCCATTGAGGTTAAGTTCGGACCTGTTGCTCGCCCTTGAGGTTAGCTTAGGTTCGGCCCTGTTGCCAGCACTTGAGGTTGGTTTGGCCTTTTCATCTTAGGTTGCGCTCGGCCCCATCGTGTGCCCCTGCGCTCACCTCTGAGGTTGCGCTCAGCCCCATCGCGTGCCCCTGCGCTCACCTCCGAGGTTGCGCTCAGCTCCATCGCATGCCCCTGCGCTCACCTCTGAGGTTGCGCTCAGCCCCATCGCGTGCCCCTGCGCTCATCTCCGAGGTTGCGCTCAGCCCCATCGCGTGCCCCTGCGCTCACCTCCGAGGTTGCGCTCAGCCCCATCGCGTGCCCCTGCACTCACCTCTGAAGTTGCGCTCAGCCCCATCGCGTGCCCCTGGGCTCACCTCTGAGGTTGCGCTCGGCCCCATCGCGTGACCCTGCGCTCACCTCTGAGGTTGCGCTCAGCCCCATCGCGTGCCCCTGGGCTCACCTCTGAGGTTGCGCTCGGCCCCATCGCGTGACCCTGCGCTCACCTCTGAGGTTGCGCTCAGCCCCATCGCGTGCCCCTGGGCTCACCTCTGAGGTTGTGCTCAGACCCTTTGCCCCATTACCCAAGCCTTTAAATGGAGCTTGGTCTCATCACACATCATCAGGGCGGCCATGATCCAATCACTTGGGCTTGAGTTGGATCCCATCATTTTGCATTTTATTAAGCAGGATCTAGATTATAAACTGCGCTTTAGTCAGTACATAGAAGGTTTTTGGCAGGTGACCTCCCCGGATGGTTTGGGTGGCCGGACTCGACCATACTATGGATTATAGCAGAGACTATAAAGTATGTGGCGGCACTACGGAACAGAAGAGGCGAATATCGCGGCCCCGTCATTGATCCTACATTAATAACACACCCCGGGGTGCTCGATGGACAACCTTAGAACGTGGACTGAACATGGAGCTGACGTGTTACGTGAACAGACTGACATATGAAGGAAACGGCCATCAGAGCCGGATGTAGCTTGTGATTTTAACAAACCAATGGATTTTTTTTAATGGACGTAGAATTATTATAAAAGTGTTGCAAAACCTGGACCACTATGGCTGAAATGTGCCGGTCTACAGCCACCGTATCCTACCCCACGGCTCATCACTATGGCAGGCACTGAACACCGCCCTCTGCTGGGAGGATCGGAGGTCTGCGGTAGACGTTTTATATGACGGACAGATTTTTGATAGTAACGATAGAGGAGACCCCTGCATTGCACATGGCCACCGAGCTGCCTATATGTAGCCGTCTGGAATCCTATTTTTGTACTTTTAAACCTGTAATTAAGTAAAGGCACATATCTGATAACATTTATCTACGACACACACGACATATTGTAAACTGCTATGTGCATAATAAAGGCTTTCCCAAGTACGAGTCTTGGTCACTTTAATGATGAGGATTGAAGCGTGGCCATATCCTGACCGGCACAAAGCAATAAACCTCTCTGAAAGACCACTTTTTTAACCCCTCGGGAACATATTATACATTTCTATTGAATATACTCCACTTGCAATGGTCTTAAAGGGATTATTTCCACTTTCAGAAATGAGTATTTTTGGATAGCTCTTCTAAAGACAATCAATTTGCAATTTACTCCTTGTTAAAAATTTTTATCGTTTCTGAGATATTAACACTTTTCTTTTGCTTACAGCTTGTTACCGTGGAGACCGACCACCGCTGCTGACTAGATTGTAAGCGCTGCGCTGAGGCTGACAAGTTTTAGGAGGACACAATGCCTACCAGCTTCAAAATGCTTACAAGCTGTTTTCTGCTGACCGTATCAGCGCTGTTTTGAAGCTGGAAAGCATTATTTCCTCCTAATCCCGTCCAGCCTCAGCGGAGCGCTTACAAGCTACACAGCAGTGGTCGGTCTACATGGCAACGAGCTGCAAACAAACGTACTTAATATCTCATGAACGGCTGCAAATTTTAATAAGCAGTAAATGGCAAAAGTGCTTTTTTTATCAGCACTATCCCAAAATATGTCCATCTATGAAGATGAGAATAACCCTTTAATGCTTATTGTGCCTGCACAGAAGGGAAGAACAAAAAAGTGGACAGATGGGGACTTAACACAATACAAAGGTAAACAAGGGGGGTATAATATAGGTTTGTGGCTCAAGTCAAAGAGAGCAGCGATGTGTAAGGGTGGTCTAGACTCGGACCCTCACAGATTGAGGCAGATAGGAACTTAAGATGCAAGGGCAAGGGTTAACAATGGGAGTAAATGTTTGATTGTGGCTCATAGCCAAAGGGCAGCGATATGTAAGGGAGCGGGGTCGTCTTCTGTCACAGTTACCCTCCATCCTCATCTCATTGAGACCTCCACGGAAGAGGGGTCCCCATGCCAGGTTCTTGCCGACTCTGCCTCATTGATCTCTATGGGACTGCCAGATAACAAAGTGTTATACTCAATCCCATAGACACAGAGTCTCAGGAGGAGGATCTGGAGGCTTAGGACTCCTTCTAATGATTGGTAGTGGAATAACTGATATTGAAAATAATATTTAATCATTTATATAAGCGCTATAATTCCATAGTGCTTTACATACATCAGCAATGAAGAGCATTGCATGAACAGATGGAAAGAGACAAAACTTAAATCTAAAGAAAATAGACTTTATTTACAGTAGAAAAATACAAAAAAAAAATCTGTGTCATAAGTACAAAATACAGAAACATGATCTGCCAGCAAGTGTTCAATATCCCTGCAGCGCCCCCAGAGGAGAAAAGAGGCATTACATCGTTCTCATGAAATCAGTGGCCTGAGTTATCTAGAGTGAGGCGAGTATTTGGCAGTACTGGGCATCCGCCCGTTAACTGCGTCTTTATAAAAGTAATTAGAAGCTTATTTTGTTGTATTTGGTGCCATCACTTCTTTTTATTCGCTCCGGGGCAGATGTCTCTGTTCAGGACAGTCGGAGCATCGGGGCGACACCGGGAGGCAAATCTGCTGCCCAAAGCCGACCAGCAGCCAGTTGATTTCGCTCCAGAGATCCCTGCGAGGAAAGAGGAGAAATATGTCAAGATTGTGAGCGTGGATGTGATCATGTTCACTACGGATATCGGGGTATTGTGCTGTATCTCTCTCCATTGCAAGTGGCCTGCTGAAATACTCTGTGCCGCTGAGGCCCCATTAAATTTCCTCTACCCCCACCCATTGCTTTACATCCTGGCACGTGCCCCCTTATAACCAGCTCGGCCCTCACCTTGGCAGCCAGTCCTCTAGGGCCACACGAGTGTCTTCGGGGGTCTTGGTTTCTTTTTTCACCCACTTCAATCTGTTGGAAATACGATGTACGTGCGTGTCCACACCTGCGGAGACAGGAGGGTTATAAGTCACGGTGTTTCCATGTAGATTAATATAAAATTCAATACATAGTAATTAGGCACAACCCCATGCGCTTAGGACCGGTCCCCAAATCGGAGAGGTGCTCCGAGATAGGAAATCCCCTTTAAACCCTTTTGGTCCCACATGAGACAAGTGTCTACAAGACCACCTGGCAGCTGCTTATCCCCCTCTCCACCATTTTACTCCTTTCCCATGCGGGACATTTTTTATTTTTGAGTCTTCGATTTTTTCCTCCCCTTCTGCCATGAGCCAGACGATTTTCATATGGCTAAATTCATGCTTTCCTATGAAGCCCAACTACAAAAGGTCCAAGATGGCAGCGGTGGGGGCTTTCAGGTTGAGGTGATGAGAGCCGATGTACACAGACTATTTAAATGCTGCTGTCAGTGATTAACCGCAGCATCTTATTAGTTGAACAGCAGCGATCGGAAGTAACACAGGTCGCTGCTTGTAGCAGAAGGTGACGGCTGTATAACACATATGGCACCTGTATGAATGGAGCAGCTCAGTACACCTGCACCCATGTTCATTAGGGGTTAATGAACTTGTTTATAATAAAATGACAGCCGAGTGTACAATTCTGCTCACAATCCGAAATATTATGGTGTGTAATTATTTTGGCTGTATGCCGATAGTCAGTAGGACCTTTACAAAGTCAGTGGGACTTTTCCAATGTCAGTAGGACCTTACCAAAGTCAGTAGGACCTTACCAAAGTCAGTAGGACCTTACCAAAGTCAGTAGGACCTTTCCAATGTCAGCAGTACCTTGCCAAAGTCAGCAGGACCTTGCCAAAGTCAGCAGGACCTTGCCAAAGTCAGCAGGACCTTGCCAAAGTCAGCAGGACCTTGCCAAAGTCAGTAGGACCTTTCCAATGTTCAGTAGGACCTTTCCAATGTTCAGTAGGACCTTTCCAATGTCGTAGGACTTCCAAAGTCAGTAGGACCTTTCCAATGTTCAGTAGGACCTTCCAAAGTCAGTAGGACCTTGCCAAAGTCAGTAGGACCTTTGCCAATGTCAGTAGGACTTCCATTCATGGACCTTCCAATGTCAGTAGGACCTTACCAAAGTCAGTAGGACCTTACCAAAGTCCAGTAGGACCTTGCCAATGTCAGTAGGACCTTGCCAATGTCAGTAGGACCTTGCCAATGTCAGCAGGACCTTGCCAAAGTCAGCAGGACCTTGCCAAAGTCAGAGGACCTTTCCAATGTTCAGTAGGACCTTTCCAATGTTCAGTAGGACCTTTCCAATGTTCAGTAGGACCTTTCCAATGTTCAGTAGGACCTTACCAAAGTCAGTAGGACCTTGCCAAAGTCAGTAGGACCTTGCCAATGTCAGTACCACCTTTAAAAAGTCAGTAGGACCTTTCCAATGTCAGTAGGACCTTTCCAATGTCAGCAGGACCTTTCCAGTGTCAGAAGGACCTTGCCAGTGTCAGAAGGACCTTGCCAGTGTCAGAAGGACCTTGCCAGTGTCAGCCCCCCCCAGCAGATGCACCATCCTCCTTACCGATCCCAGACACCTTGTTCCAGGCAATATCCATAATTAGATGAGCCATTTTCGGTCCGATCCCTGGAAGCTTCACCAGCTCTGCTACATTATCAGGGATGTCCCCGCCGTATTGCTCCTGGAGCATCTCGTCGTCTTCTTGATGTATTTAACCTTGTTCTACAAAAAAAGCAAAGGGAATCTGTCAGTAGGTTTCTGCTATCCCATCTAACAGCAACATAATGGAGGCAAAGAAACCCTGACTCCAACAATGTATCACATAAATTACTGGGTGCTGCCGGTCTGACACTATCAAAGAACAGAGTTTTAAGCATGTAGCTGAGCTGGGACAGCTGCCCCTGCAAACCCCAGGCTCTCTATAGAGATTGTCCCAATCATAGCAAGGGGTTTGCCGCACTGCCCTGCACGTTACAAAGTAGTCCTGCAATGGTAATCACCAGGTGATAAAACCTTTAGTTTAGGTAAACAATAGCTCAGATCAGTGGCATAATTTGGAAGTTCATGAGCCCTGATGCAAAAGCTCCAACGGGGCCCCTAATTAATCCAAGTCTTTGATAGCATTAGTATTTTTCTATGGTCTCCAGGGTCCAGGTGCGATTGCAACCCCTGCACCTATTATAGTTATGCCTCTGACTCAAAGAGTGGCACAGTTGCTATTTGTTTCTTAACCCCTACAGCATGCCGTCCTCAGTTTACATAGTAAAAACCTACTGACAAATTCCCTTTAAAGGGATGTCCTGTTTGCATAGCTCCTCTGCAGGACAATGGTGGTACTGCATAGTGCAAACCGTACATGATCAAGAGGAGTCCTCCAAAGACGAGACCCTCTTTACAGTGGGCATGAAGGGGGGTATCTTTTAATTTAAAGGGATTGTCACCCACCCACTCTACCTCCATTAACACCAGTCACCTTCCAGAACCCCACAGGATAGATAAGCTTCCCCAGCGTCTCCTCATCCGTCTCCAGTATCCGGCCCACGGTGAGGCCATGTTCCCGTAGTCTGGTCATGGCGGCTGAGGTCACCTGGTCCTTTGTCTGGCTGGACAGCATCAAGGACAGCAAGACCTGGTAGCGCATCACCTATAAAGGAACACAAGGGGGAAACCATCACTGCTGGAAATGATCAGGTTGTATTCGCCAAGGGGCAAGGAAAGACTAACAGCAATGGAGACGGACCTGTGCACCCATCCTACATAACAATACCTTTATTCCCTTATCAGTGTGAAAGCTGTCTATCTTGGCTCACGCAGCACTATAAACCCATCACTGCTCTCCCTCCAGCAGCCATAACTCTTTTCGATCCACCAAGACATTATATAGGGGGGCATTCCCCATAATGTAGCAGAGCTGGTGAAGCTTCCAAGGATTGGGCGAAAATGGCTCATCTAATTATGGATATTGTCTGGAACTAGGTATCTGGGAATGGTGCATCTGATGGGAGGGACTGACACTGGGAAGGTCCTACCGACGCTGGGAAGGTCCTACCGACGCTGGGAAGGCCCTACCGACGCTGGGAAGGCCCTACCGACGCTGGGAAGGTCCTACCGACACTGGGAAGGACCTACCGACGCTGGGAAGGACCTACCGACGCTGGGAAGGACCTACCGACGCTGGGAAGGACCTACCGACGCTGGGAAGGACCTACCGACGCTGGGTAGGACCTACCGACGCTGGGTAGGACCTACCGACGCTGGGAAGGACCTACCGACGCTGGGAAGGCCCTACCGACGCTGGGAAGGACCTACCGACGCTGGGAAGGACCTACCGACGCTGGGAAGGCCCTACCGACGCTGGGAAGGACCTACCGACGCTGGGAAGGACCTACCGACGCTGGGTAGGACCTACCGACGCTGGGTAGGACCTACCGACGCTGGGAAGGACCTACCGACGCTGGGAAGGCCCTACCGACGCTGGGAAGGACCTACCGACGCTGGGAAGGCCCTACCGACGCTGGGAAGGACCTACCGACGCTGGGAAGGTCCTACCGACGCTGGGAAGGACCTACAGATGCTGGGAAGGTCCTACCGACGCTGGCAAGGTCCTACCGACGCTGGCAAGACCCTACCGACGCTGGGAAGGACCTACAGACGCTGGGAAGGTGCTACCGACGCTGGGAAGGACCTACAGATGCTGGGAAGGTCCTACCGATGCTGGGAAGGTCCTACCGACGCTGGGAAGGTCCTACCGACGCTGGGAAGGTCCTACCGACGCTGGGAAGGTCTTACCGACACTGGGAAGGTCCTACAGACGCTGGAAAGGTCCATTCATGTTATAATTGTATAATGTACTGAAAACCCTTCCAAGAGCAACAAAATCGTGAAAAAGTTGAAAAAAATGCATCTCTGCCAAGCAGAGGAGGCCATAAAGCAAAACATCTGCTGCAAGGTATCTTCAAACAGAAGGAAAAATGCCCCCCAGTCCTCGCCTGGCTCCAGAGTTTGGAGGATACGGCCCCTTCTGGAGGCCTCCTCTGTGTAATTCACTGCAGACATGCCGGCCCATCAGCACCGGGCACCGTGGATCCGACTGCTGCCCGTACTATACTGGGGCCGCTGCCCGCCATCTGCTGGAAATATGTCTGCTGTCCTGGCATAGGTTCTCCGTTCAAAGGAAGAACCCATGGGAAGATGAAAGGGATTGTACGGGGCCTGCTTACTGTTTATGTGCTCTTCTATGGGATTTTATGCTGGATAAAGCTGCCCACTCGATCCTAATGAAAGACACGGATTCTATTGAAACTTCACAGAAATGAGTAAAATGTGGAAGACGCCTTTAAGCATAATCAGATTACCTGTGTCATTCTTATACACATATTCATATGGTTGTTCCAAACATCTTGGAGACCCGACCCCAGATCGGGGAAAGTACTGTATATACATACATATATATTGTAGTTTTTACTCAGTCCCTTGGAAAGAATGCAAACCTTTAAGCCATGCCCGCACAACATATGGCCCGTTTCCAGCACACCTAAAAGTTTGGTGTGACCCACTACACTCATTTACTGATGGTGGTTCTGGTGCTGCATTCATGTACTGACAGAGGTTCTGGTGCTTCATTCATGTACTAACAGTGGTTCTGGTGCTGCATTCATGTACTGAGAGTGGTTCTGGCACTGCATTCATGTACTGACAGTGGTTCTGGCACTGCATTCATGTTCTGGAGCTACGTTCATGTACTGACAGTGTTTCTGGCGCCATGTTTACATACTGACAGTGTTTCTGGCGCCACGTTTACATACTGACAGTGTTTCTGGCGCAACATTCATGTACTGACAGTGGTTCTGATGCTGCGCTCATGTACTGACGGTGGTTCTGGCGTCACATTCATGTACAGATGGTGGTTTCGGTGCTGCATTCATGTACTGATAGTGGTTCTGGAGCTATGTTCATGTACTGACAGTGGTTCTGGCACCACGTTTATATACTGACAGTGGTTCTGATGCTGCATTCATGTACTGACGGTAGTTCTGACACACGCTCATGTACTGACGGCGGTTCTGGCGCCACATTCATGTACAGGTGGTGGTTTCGGTGCTGTATTGATGTACTGATGGTGGTTCTGATGCTGTAGTTATGTACTGATGGCAGTGCTGATCTTGCACACATGCAACAATTCAAAACATGCTTCATGGCCAAGTTAAAACTTAAAAATCCTCAAAATGTAGAGTTTTGAGATTATGAGGAGGAATTGGCAAGATTCTGCTCAGTTTCTACTCCAAAAACTCAGTGTAAGTTAGAGTATGTTCATGCTTACGTTTTGGGAGTATTTTGGGAGTAATCCTCCTGAAATACTCAAAAGATGGTTCTGGGGATGTATTAATGTACTGATGGTGGTTCTGGTGATTTTTATTCACGTAAGCATCCCTTTATATTTTGCTCAACCGTATGGCAATGTGGCCCTTGGACCAAAAATGTTGTGCACCCCTGATCTAAGCAAATCCTGCCATGTGTGCAGCAGAAGTTGGCATGTGCTGTCATCTAGTGGTCACTGCTGGTATTACATTTTAAAGTGGAAAAACAACTAAAATATTTAAAGGGATTGTCCACTATATCACAAACCCGTAATAATGGCTCCACAGTGGATCATGAATAAAAAGAAAAGGTATATTCCATCCATCTGCTCCGCCGCCTGTCAGTGATACCTGTGGCTCGGCCTTCTGATCAAAACACTTTTCTGCCCCCATCTGATCCACTGGGGCGTCCCGGGCGCTCCTCATCTGCCGGATGTTCTCCAGTTCTTCCCTCCAGCTCTTCGGCTCCCACCTCGGCTTCTTCTCCTCATCCTCATATTCCACCGCGATCCCTCTCTTACCTCCGGAGGACGAGGTCCAACCTGGATGGAAAGTGAGAACAGAGGAGATGAAGGGTCCGGCAGGAAGAAAATAATGAATGTGGCCCCCACTACCTTCTACACGGCCTCAACCACCGGGGTCCCCACTACCTTCTACACGGCCTCAACCACCGGGGCCCCCACTACCTCCTACAGGCCCTCAACCACCGGGGCCCCCACTACCTCCTAAAGGCCCTCAACCATTGGGGCCCCCACTACCTCCTACAAGGCCTCAACCATTGGGGTCCCCACTACCTCCTACAGGACCTCAACCACCGGGGCCCCCACTACCTACTACAGGACCTCAACCACCGGGGCCCCTCCTACATGGCCTCAACCACCGGGGCCCCCACTACCTCCTACAAGGTCTCAACCATTGGGGCCCCCACTACCTCCTACAGGCCCTCAACCATTGGGGCCCCCACTACCTCCTACAGGCCCTCAACCATTGGGGCCCCCACTACCTCCAACAGGTCCTCAACCATTGGGGCCCCCACTACCTCCTACAAGGCCTCAACCATTGGGGTCCCCACTACCTCCTACAGGACCTCAACCACCGGGGCCCCCACTACCTCCTACAGGACCTCAACCACCGGGGCCCCCACTACCTACTACAGGACCTCAACCACCGGGGCCCCCACTACCTACTACATGGCCTCAACCACCGGGGCCCCCCACTACTTCCTACAGGAACCCGACCACCAGGGCCCCCCACTACCTCCTACAGGGCCTCAACCACCGGGGCCCCCACTACCTACTACATGGCCTCAACCACCGGGGCCCCACACTACTTCCTACAGGAACCCGACCACCAGGGCCCCCCACTACCTCCTACACGGCCTCAACCACTGGGGCCCCCACTACTTCCTACAGGACCTCAACCACCGGGGCCCCCAGTACCTTCTACAGGACCTCAACCACCGGGGCCCCCACTACTTCCTACAGGACCTCAACCACCGGGGCCCCCACTACCTTATACAGGACCATAACCATTGGGGCCCCCACTACCTCCTACAGGCCCTCAACCACCGGGGGCCCCACTACCTCCTACAGGCCCTCAACCACCGGGGCCCCCACTACCTTCTACACGGCCTCAACCACTGGGGCCCCCACTACCTTCTACACAGCCTCAACTACTGGGGCCCCCACTACCTCCTACAGGCCCTCAACCATTGGGGCCCCCCACTACCTCCTACACGGCCTCAACCATTGGGGCCCCCACTACCTCCTACAGGCCCTCAACCATTGGGGCCCCCACTACCTCCTACAGGCCCTCAACCATTGGGGCCCCCCACTACCTCCTACACGGCCTCAACCATTGGGGCCCCCACTACCTCCTACAGGCCCTCAACCATTGGGGCCCCCACTACCTCCTACAGGCCCTCAACCATTGGGGCCCCCACTACCTCCTACAGGCCCTCAACCATTGGGGCCCCCACTACCTCCTACAGGCCCTCAACCATTGGGGCCCCCACTACCTCCTACATGACCTCAACCACTGGGGCCCCCACTACCTCCTACAGGCCCTCAACCATTGGGGCCCCCACTACCTCCTACAGGCCCTCAACCATTGGGGCCCCCACTACCTCCTACATGACCTCAACCACTGGGGCCCCCACTACCTTCTACACGGCCTCAACCATTGGGGCCCCCACTACCTCCTACAGGCCCTCAACCATTGGGGCCCCCACTACCTCCTACAGGCCCTCAACCATTGGGGCCCCCACTACCTCCTACAAGGCCTCAACCATTGGGGCCCCCACTACCTCCTACAAGGCCTCAACCATTGGGGCCCCCACTACCTCCTACATGGCCTCAACCATTGGGGCCCCCACTACCTCCTACAGGACCTCAACCACTGGGGCCCCCACTGCCTTATACAGGACCTCAATCACCGGGGCCCCCACTACCCCTATAGGGCCCCAAACACTGCTGGCCCCTACAAGGACCCCACCACTATTCAGTATTGGTCTCCATCCTACTTTAGGCACATAATATACAGTACAATCAAGTTAGAACCCTTGCTTTACGACATGTCGTAAAACGATTATCTTAAGTGGGTGTGACTAATCAATGACTCCTCCTATAGTCAGCGCCCCCTGGTGGTTGCAGTAGGTCTCTGTGCCCCTCCATCCTCTCACCTGCCGCTCCTCTCACCATCCTCCTGCCGCTTCTCGTCACTCTCCCGGCGCTCGTCATCTCTGCAGCACGAGCTGTGTTCACTCCGCGGAACTACATGTCCCGGCATCCTCCTCGCTTCCGGGTTGCGTCACGTGATCTCCCATATGGGCGGAGCCCCAGATTGAAGGGTCGAGGGGGGCGGAGTTTCCAGGCCCTAAAGCCGAGGGCTGAAGTAGAGCGCGCTGGCCGGTCCGGGAGACAGGAGAGCGGCGGAGCTGCAGGTGAGACCGCCCGGGAGAGGAGGAGAGCGGGGGAGAGGAGGCCGCCTGCACCGGGGAGTGCTGGGAGATGTACTCCACAACAGGGCACCTCAGCTGCTGCTGCGCCTCTTGTCCACAATCCTACAAACTGTGCAGGTCTCATCCCTGGTGCTGCTCCTGCAGAACCTCTTGGCTCCCTGGTGCTGCTCCTGCCCCTGCACCTCTTGGCTCCCTGGCGCTGCTCCTTCACCTCTCGGCTCCCTGGCGCTGCTCCTGCCCCTGCACCCCTTGGCTCCCTGGCGCTGCTCCTGCCCCTGCACACCCTTGGCTCCCTGGCGCTGCTCCTGCCCCTGCACCCCTTGGCTCCCTGGCGCTGCTCCTGCCCCTGCACCCCTTGGCTCCCTGGCGCTGCTCCTGCCCCTGCACCCCTTGGCTCCCTGGCGCTGCTCCTGCCCCTGCACCTCTTGGCTCCCTGGCGCTGCTCCTGCCCCTGCACCTCTTGGCTCCCTGGCGCTGCTCCTGCCCCTGCACCTCTTGGCTCCCTGGCCTGCTGCCTGCCCTGCACCTCTTGGCTCCCTGGCGCTGCTCTGCCCCTGCACCTCTGGCTCCCTGGCGCTGCTCTCCTGCACCTCTCGGCTCCCTGGCGCTGCCCTGCACCTCTCGGCTCCCTGGCGCTGCCCCTGCACCTCTCGGCTCCCTGGCGCTGCCCCCTGCACCTCTCGGCTCCCTGGCGCTGCCCCTGCACCTCTCGGCTCCCTGGCGCTGCCCCTGCACCTCTCGGCTCCCTGGCGCTGCCCCTGCACCTCTCGGCTCCCTGGCGCTGCCCCTGCACCTCTCGGCTCCCTGGCGCTGCCCTGCACCTCTCGCTCCCTGGCCTGCCCCTGCACCTCTCGGCTCCCTGGCGCTGCCCCTGCACCTCTCTCGGCTCCCTGGCGCTGGCCCCTGCACCTCTCGGCTCCCTGGCGCTGCCCCTGCACCTCTCGGCTCCCTGGCGCTGCCCCTGCACCTCTCGCTCCTGGCGCTGCCCTGCACCTCTCGGCTCCCTGGCGCTGCCCTGCACCTCCGGCTCCCTGGCGCTGCCCCTGCACCTCTCGGCTCCCTGGCGCTGCTGACCCGCTCCCTGCGCCCTCTCGGCTCCCTGGCGCTGCCCCTGCACCTCTCGGCTCCCTGGCGCTGCCCCTGCACCTCTCGGCTCCCTGGCGCTGCCCCTGCACCTCTCGGCTCCCTGGCGCTGCCCCTGCACCTCTCTCGGCTCCCTGGCGCTGCCCCTGCACCTCTCGGCTCCCTGGCGCTGCCCCTGCACCTCTCGGCTCCTGGCGCTGCCCTGCACCTCTCGGCTCCCTGGCGCTGCCCCTGCACCTCTCGGCTCCCTGGCGCTGCCCCTGCACCTCTCGGCTCCCTGGCGCTGCCCCTGCACCTCTCGGCTCCCTGGCGCTGCCCCTGCACCCCTTGGCTCCCTGGCGCTGCTCCTGCCCCTACACCCCTTGGCTCCCTGGCGCTGCTCCTGCCCCTGCACCTCTCGGCTCCCTGGCGCTGCTCCTGCCCCTGCACCCCTCGGCTCCCTGGCGCTGCTCCTGCCCCTGCACCCCTCGGCTCCCTGGCGCTGCTCCTGCCCCTGCACCCCTCGGCTCCCTGGCGCTGCTCCTGCCCCTGCACCCCTCGGCTCCCTGGCGCTGCTCCTGCCCCTGCACCCCTCGGCTCCCTGGCGCTGCTCCTGCCCCTGCACCCCTCGGCTCCCTGGCGCTGCTCCTGCCCCTGCACCCCTCGGCTCCCTGGCGCTGCTCCTGCCCCTGCACCCCTCGGCTCCCTGGCGCTGCTCCTGCCCCTGCACCCCTCGGCTCCCTGGCGCTGCTCCTGCCCCTGCACCCCTCGGCTCCCTGGCGCTGCTCCTGCCCCTGCACCCCTCGGCTCCCTGGCGCTGCTCCTGCCCCTGCACCCCTCGGCTCCCTGGCGCTGCTCCTGCCCCTGCACCCCTCGGCTCCCTGGCGCTGCTCCTGCCCCTGCACCCCTCGGCTCCCTGGCGCTGCTCCTGCCCCTGCACCCCTCGGCTCCCTGGCGCTGCTCCTGCCCCTGCACCCCTCGGCTCCCTGGCGCTGCTCCTGCCCCTGCACCCCTCGGCTCCCTGGCGCTGCTCCTGCCCCTGCACCCCTCGGCTCCCTGGCGCTGCTCCTGCCCCTGCACCCCTTGGCTCCCTGGCGCTGCTCCTGCCCCTGCACCTCTTCTTCTTGCAGTTCTCCTTTTAGTTAGCCTACAGCTGCTGCAGAACCTCTTTTTGATAATTACAAGCCTTTGCATGGCTTGATGTTAACTGTACATGCTTGGTCTTGTAGTTCCCCTCCCTGCAGATTGGAGGCCTCGCTGACTGATTTGTGTTGTCTTAGGGCTTCCCATCCCCCTCAGCCATGTCCAGACCGGTGAGCCGGGAGTCCGGCCTGAGGGAGAAGGTGAAGATGTTCCTGGGTCTGGGGCCGTCACGGGGGAAACCCAAACACCCGGAGAGTCGTCAGCCGGAGTACGTCATCACCGCCGAGCTGCTGAAAGTGAGTAAATGATCATGTGATGTAGCCTGGGCCCCGCCCCTGAGGCTCTGTCCCCTGCCCCTGCGGCTCTGCCCCTGCGGCTCTGCCCCTGCGGCTCTGCCCCTGCGGCTCTGCCCCTGCGGCTCTGCCCCTGCGGCTCTGTCCCTGCCCCTGAGGCTCTGTCCCTGCCCCTGAGGCTCTGTCCCTGCCCCTGAGGCTCTGTCCCTGCCCCTGAGGCTCTGTCCCTGATCTCCCACCAGGATCTGAGCCCGGAGAGCGCCCTCAGCATCCGCGTCCGCGCCATGAACCAGATCTGCGACCTGGCGAAAACCAAGAAATTTGAAGACGTGAGTAAAATCCCATAGATTATCCCTACTGTAGAGCAATGCTGCAGTGTAAAGCATGTGGGAGGGACAGTGCAGCCGCCTGAGCATCAGGAAGGTTCCTATAGACAGTGACGCTGATGATTTCAGTCTCTTCAGGGTTGTTTTGTGCTTTAAAGAAGCAGAGCTGCAGTGTAAAGCATGGGGGAAGAACAATAAGCAGCACTTCTCAGATGGGGAATCAAGCTGCTGTCAGGGTTGTGTGAGTGCGGGGTCCTGGCACTCATAGATCAGTGCGGGGTGCTGTCAGGGTTGTATGAGTGCGGGGTCCTGGCAATCATAGATCAGGCACCCGGTGACGCAGAAGGCGGATCTCCCCTGTAACCGGGGTTCCTATGGATGCTCAGTTACACTGGAGTCACTGAGGGGTAACCGTTGCTCGTATTGTTGATTCTCGGCTGTCTGTTACTCTTGCTCTGCAGCACGCGGTGGAGGCGATCTGGACGTCTGTGTCAGATCTGCTGGAGGCCGATCAGCCGGCGGAGGGAAGACACAACGTGCTCAACCTGCTGAAGAACCTCATTATAGGACAGGTACCCCCCACTGTCCGGTGGGGTCAGGGCTTGCTGGGAGTTGTAGTATTTAGGATCATGAAGGATCTTGTGTTATTCTCTATAGGGGGACCGGCTGGGCTTCCTCCGGGCTCACTTCTTCCACGTCATAAAGGATTACCCCAGTAAGGAGGACATTGTGGAGCGGCTGGAGGTGTTCAAAGCCCTGACCGACAACGGCCGAGACATCACCTATCTGGAGGAGGAGCTGGGTAGGCGTGAAGGCTATGTTATACGTCTTCTTATTTGCCCTGCTGCCACAGCCGGGATCAGGGGTCCAGACACCGATCCCCTAACTCCTTAGATGCTGCAGTCACTTCTGACTGTGGCATCTAAGCGGTAAGATCAAAGGAAAACGGGCTCAATCTATGTAAATGAGGCTGTGTATCCAGCCGGATTCAGAGCAGCGTGTGCAAGTGCTGCACTCCTCACCTAGGAGCCCGACCACCTCCTCTGCGGTGGCGGTAAACGATAGATGTAAAGTCATCTTCCATATAGAACTTTTAGTAAGATTGCCCTTTACCCTGTTTAAGAGAGTGAGTGCGCTGTAGATGGGGGGTGGGGTGAGTGCGCTGTAGATGGGGGGGGTGGGTGAGTGCGCTGTAGATGGGGGGGGTGGGTGAGTGCGCTGTAGATGGGGGGGGTGGGTGAGTGCACTGTAGATGGGGGGGGTGGGTGAGTGCGCTGTAGATGGGGGGGGGGGTGAGTGCGCTGTAGATGGGGGGGGGTGGGTGAGTGCGCTGTAGATGGGGGGGGGGGGGTGGGTGAGTGCGCTGTAGATGGGGGGGGGGGGTGGGTGGGTGAGTGCGCTGTAGATGGGGGGGGGGGGGGGTGAGTGCGCTGTAGATGGGGGGGGGGGGGGTGAGTGCGAGCTGTAGATGGGGGGGGGGGGGGGCTGGGTGAGTGCGAGCTGTAGATGGGGGGCTGGGTGAGTGCGTGCTGTAGGGGGGGGCTGGGTGAGTGCGTGCTGTAGATGGGGGGGGGGGGGGGGGGGGGGCTGGGTGAGTGCGAGCTGTAGATGGGGGGGGGGGGGGGGGGGGGGCTGGGTGAGTGCGTGCTGTAGGGGGGGGGCTGGGTGAGTGTGTGCTGTAGATGGGGGGGGCTGGGTGAGTGCGAGCTGTAGATGGGGGGGGCTGGGTGAGGGCGCTGTAGATGGGGCTGGGTGAGGGCGCGCTGTAGATGGGGGGGGGGGGGGCTGGGTGAGGGCGTGCTGTAGGGGGGGGGGCTGGGTGAGTGCGAGCTGTAGATGGGGGGGCTGGGTGAGTGCGTGCTGTAGGGGGGGGGGCTGGGTGAGTGTGTGCTGTAGATGGGGGGGGGGGGCTGGGTGAGTGCGAGCTGTAGATGGGGGGGGGGGGGGGCTGGGTGAGTGCGAGCTGTAGATGGGGGGGGGGGGGGGGGGGCTGGGTGAGTGCGTGCTGTAGGGGGGGCGCTGGGTGAGTGCGCGCTGTAGATGGGGGGGGGGGCTGGATGAGTGCGTGCTGTAGGGGGGGCGCTGGGTGAGTGCGCGCTGTAGATGGGGGGGGGGGGCTGGATGAGTGCGCGCTGTAGATGGGGGGGGGGGGGCTGGGTGAGTGCGCATTGTAGATGGGGGGGGGGGGGGCTGGGTGAGTGTGCGCTGTAGATGGGGGGGGGGGCTGGGTGAGTGTGCGCTGTAGATGGGGGGGGGGGGGGGCTGGGTGAGTGTGCGCTGTAGATGGGGGGGGGGGGGGCTGGGTGAGTGCGAGCTGTAGATGGGGGGGGGCTGGGTGAGTGCGTGCTGTAGGGGGGGGGGGGGCTGGGTGAGACCGTGCTGTAGGGGGGGGGCTGGGTGAGTGCGAGCTGTAGATGGGGGGGGGGGGGGGGCTGGGTGAGGGCGCTGTAGATGGGGCTGGGTGAGGGCGCGCTGTAGATGGGGGGGGGGGGGGGGGGGCGGGGGGGCTGGGTGAGGGCGTGCTTTAGATGGGGGGGCGCTGGGTGAGTGCGCGCTGTAGATGGGGGGGGCTGGGTGAGTGCACGCTGTAGATGGGGGGCTGGGTGAGTGCGCTGTAGATGGGGGGGGGGGGGTGAGTGCGCGCTGTAGATGGGGGGGGGGGGGGCTGGGTGAGTGCGCGTTGTAGATGAGGGGGGAAGGGGGGGCTGGGTGAGTGTGCACTGTAGATGGGGGGGGGGGGGGGGGGGGGCTGGGTGAGTGCGTGCTGTAGATGGGGGGGGGGGGGGGGGTGAGTGCGCGCTGTAGATGGGGGGGGGGGGGGGGGCTGGGTGAGTGCGCGCTGTAGATGGGGGGGGGGGGGGGGGGCTGGGTGAGTGCGCGCTGTAGATGGGGGGGGGGCTGGGTGAGTGCGCGCTGTAGATGGGGGGGGGGGGGGCTGGGTGAGTGCGCGCTGTAGATGGGGGGGGGGAAGGGGGGGCTGGGTGAGTGTGCGCTGTAGATGGGGGGGGGGGGGGGCTGGGTGAGTGCGTGCTGTAGATGGGGGGGTGAGTGCGTGCTGTAGATGGGGGGGGGGGGGTGAGTGCGCGCTGTAGATGGGGGGGGGGGGGGGGCTGGGTGAGTGCGCGCTGTAGATGGGGGGGGGGGGGCTGGGTGAGTGCGCGCTGTAGATGGGGGGGGGGGGGCTGGGTGAGTGCGCGCTGTAGATGGGGGGGGAAGGGGGGGCTGGGTGAGTGCGCGCTGTAGATGGGGGGGGAAGGGGGGGCTGGGTGAGTGTGCGCTGTAGATGGGGGGGGGGGGGGGGCTGGGTGAGTGCGCTGTAGAGAGCCATCTGGAGCTACATTCATAAAGCCGCCATATTTGCACCCCAGCTCTGGGGAAATGCTGCAGTTCTACATCTTAGGGCCACGTCACACACACAGATATTTGTGCAGATATTGGTCACAGATCTCTGGTTGCAGTGAAATCATGGACACATTGCTCCATTTATATACAGCCACAAAATGGAGCAATGTGTCCATGATTTCACTGCAACCAGAGATCTGCCAACAATATCTGCACAATTATCTGTGTGTGTGATGTGGCCCTTACTGTAGTGGGGGCTGATCTGTTGTCTTCTTCCTTTTAGCGGCTTTTGTCCTGAAGTGGATGGACGCCGGTCTGTCTCCAGACTTCCTGCTGGTGCTGGTGAATCTGGTGAAGTTTCACAGCTGTTATCTGGAAAGTTATATTGCTCCTATGGTGCAGTGAGTATTCCCATAGTATTATGTACAGACCGATGTAACTATGACTGAGTGTCAGCAGTGCGTTACTGGACAAAGCTTTTTCTCTGTACCCTGCAGAATGATCTGTCTGCTTTGTAACCGGACCACTTCTTCCTACGACATTGAGGTCAGTTGTACTTAAGTTACTGTGCGCTGTCTCCCACCCCCCAGTGCTAAAAGTAAAATTAAAACACAGTATGTAAAAGGTAACAATACACTGCTGCTGGGGGGGGGGGCACATAAACTGCTGCAGAGACCAGGGGAGCTCAGGGACCTGAGGTGATTTCTCGTGCACCTGGTCGGCTCATGACCGTGACATAGCCACAGGTCCTGTAGGATCTCATCCTGCGGTATTTGCAGCAGCAGGGGAGGATGACTGGTGTTGGGCTGGGGCGATGGGTTTATGGGTGACAGGAGCAGGCTTTATATACAGGGAAGAAGGGGCCATATCTCAGGAACTGAGAGGCACAGGAAGGAAAGAAAAACATCGCTGGATTCAGGAGAGCAAAGGCTTTTACACTTGACTTAAAAAGACCTTCATGGAAAGTGACGGTCTCTCCTTTTAAAGGAGGTTTTCTACCTTATAAAGTGGTGGCATAACTTGAAGCGCACGGGCCCGATGCAAAAGTTCCAATAGGGCAAATCTTTAATAGCCATAATCTTTTTCCATAGGCCAAAGGGACTTTTTGGGGCCCCCCTAGGCTCCAAGACCCAGATGCGATTGCAACCCTTGGACCTATTGCAGTTACACCCTGGTGGCATGTCTTATCATTTAAGATCAAGGGACCCCCACCGATCCTGAGTGAGGGGTCCATAGCTCTGGTCACCTCTAGGGTTTTCTTTGTACAGTGGCGCCCCCAAGTGTACAAGAGATTGTAAGGGAATGCAGCTGTGCTAAGAACAATTATTAGTTCTCGGCATCAATTAGTATCAGACCCTCATTGACTATGAAGTAATGGGAGGACTCTGTAAGGTGGGAACTGCTGTCCGTCATGTTGTGCAGGATGGGGTGCAGCGCTCTCTGGATGGGCTCACATGGGTATAATACTTATCAATCTATGATCAAACCAATCCAATGTGACAGACTAAACTATAAATCAAGCACGTCTTACCCCGGTACTTGTCAGATATGGAGGAATCTGAGACTTGTTGTTCTTCTAGGTCTCGCTGAAGGTCCTGGACGCTGTGGTTTGCTACAACTGCCTCCCGTCAGAGAGCATCCCCATCTTCGTCATCACATTGTGTCGGACAATCAACGTCAAGGAGCTGTGTGAAACCTGCTGGAAGGTGAGCGCTGATGACTACTGATCCACGAGGGTCCGGCTCCTGGGACCCCCGACTGCCGCTCTATTCACACAGCGCATTGGGATCAGTAATGCCATGCTGTACTTGGTGACCCCAACCTTAAAGGGGTTGTCCATCGCCCCTCGCCTCTGTGCTGGAAGGTCAGAGGCTAAGCTGATGTTATGGTGCACATGCCCTCCTCGGTACGCGAGACCTGTTGATACCTCGATGGCGCTGTTATGTCATCAGTGCCTGTCGCCTCCCAGTGTAGAGGCGAGAAGCCAAGTTATAAGTAATTATCCCAACACATGTCTTTGGCGGTGTTTGACTTTTGGGGTCCCCGCCCCAGTCTCCATTTATTGCTATACCCCTTACACTATCTTTGCCCACATGGCCATCCCCCGGCCATCTATGGTAATTTTTTTGTCTTAAGTTTATTAATCTGATATTTTTAAAGTTTTTATAGACCAGGGGCACGATAAAATAACAAATACATCGCCCATTAAAGCCGCTGCTGTTCACCTTCAGTAGAGGACAGGTAAATGCTTCGGCTGGTGATCGGGCACCGTGATGACGTGTGACCTCCCGGCGGGGGACGTCATTGAGGGCAGCGGTTGTCTGAGCTGGTAGGGATCCGCAGCTTAAAGGGGTGTGATGCCATCGCTCATACGGACACGTGACGTTGCCAGCCTCGCCCACCCTGATGTAGAAACACCTTCTCTATTTAAACCCTTTAAATTACCTTTACTTCCCGCAATGAGAATGTTTGTATTTTGTTTCTCTGCAGCTGATGAGGAACCTCTTGGGGACACATCTCGGCCACAGCGCCATTTATACCATGAGCCGCATCATGGAAGACAAGTAAGACTGGACGGAGATCTCGCTAAGTATTCAGATGTAGTTTCATCTTTTTGGGATGTGGCGGAGTCTGTGATATATAGGGGGGGGGGGGATTCCCATGTTATGCAGCTATGGCAGATCCAGAGGACTTTGTGTAAACCTATAGTAGATGTGAAAAAATGGAAATGAAATAATTGTCCATTGCAGCAAATGTGATTTATGTTGGCTGAAATGCTGCTTGTTTCCAGAGACTACTCTGAGGACGCCCCCCTGCTGAGAGGAGCCGTGTTCTTTGTGGGCATGGGTCTGTGGGGCGCCCACAGGCTGTTCTGTCTGAAGAACTCCCCATATCTGTGCTCCCCTCCTTCATAAAGGTGAATGACGACGACAGGAGGAGCCGCCCGCAGAGACGTGCAGGGGGGGATGTATTCAAAATGTGTTATTAATTGTTACCAGGCAATGAATTGTCCGAACGCGGTGGTGTCGTATGAGATCGTGCTGTCAATCACAAGACTGATCAAGAAGTACGGGCGGGAGGTCCAGGCCGTCACCTGGGACGTCGTCCTGGATATCGTGAAACGATTGTTCCAGCAGCTCCAGGTACAGACCCGGATTATACTAATATTAGCGGCTATTGACTAATTAAAAGAAAATGTACATTGGAGCCCATATTGTATTACTGATCCTGAGTTACCTCCTGTATTATACTGCAGAGCTGCACTCACTATTCTGCTGGTGCAGTCACTGTGTACATACATTACAGGAGGTAACTCAGGATCAGTAATGTAATGTATGTACACAGTGACTGCACCAGCAGAATAGTGAGTGCAGCTCTGGAGTATAATACAGGAGGTAACTCAGGATCAGTAATGTATTATACTCCAGAGCTGCACTCACTATTCTGCTGGTGCAGTCACTGTGTACATACATTACATTACTGATCCTGAGTTACCTCCTGTATTATACTCCAGAGCTGCACTCACTATTCTGCTGGTGGAGTCACTGTGTACATATATTACATTACTGATCCTGAGTTACCTCCTGTATTATACTGCAGAGCTGCACTCACTATTCTGCTGGTGCAGTCACTGTGTACATACATTACTGATCCTGAGTTACCTCCTGTATTATACTCCAGAGCTGCACTCTATTCTGTTGGTGGAGTCACTGTGTACATACATTACATTACTGATGCTGAGTTACCTCCTGTATTATACTCCAGAGCTGCACTCACTATTCTGCTGGTGCAGTCACTGTGTACATACATTACATTACTGATCCTGAGTTACCTCCTGTATCATACTCCAGAGCTGCACTCACTATTCTGCTGGTGCAGTCACTGTGTACATACATTACATTACTGATCCTGAGTTACCTCCTGTATTATACTCCAGAGCTGCACTCACTATTCTGCTGGTGCAGTCACTGTGTACATACATTACATTACTGATCCTGAGTTACCTCCTGTATTATACTCCAGAGCTGCACTCACTATTCTGCTGGTGCAGTCACTGTGTACATACATTACATTACTGATCCTGAGTTACCTCCTGTATTATACTCCAGAGCTGCACTCACTATTCTTTCAGGTGCTGCGGAGTCAGGAGCTGCGTGCGGCGGTGCACAACCTGCTGACCTCTATAGAGGAGCTTCATGACCAGAATGAATTCCACGGGGACGAGGACCGATTCTTTGAACTTGTAGAGAAGAACTCAGATGAGCGCCCTGTAAGTTCCCCGGTATAAGGGGACGTGGCTGATTTTGCACACAGGTGGACATTTCCACCAGGGATTTTGCCGAATTTGTCCCCATTCATTGCAGCTGAAAACTGGGGAAAAAACCTTCTGTTCCCTGTGGGTTGTGGAAACTCCGTCTACAATATAACTCCGCCATATTGATGCAGTTTTGCTCCCCGCAGGCCTCTTCCGTGGTAAATCTCATCACGTACCGCGCCCAGAGAATTCACCCCGGGAAGGACGGATGGGTGCACGACCTGCAGAAACTCATGGACAAGTATTTCAGGTCGGTGTCATGTTATCAGCTTTACTTTCATACATGAACTAGATGGGAGCCAGTGGTGCCGCATTGGGTGGTGACATGACAATAAGGGGAGCTCTGATGCTGGGGGCAGCGGCAGTCTTCCCCCTGCATGCTGTGTCCACCCTACCCTTGTAGTCACTGAGTGCCCCCGTGATGGATCTGCACCTGGTCCCCCCCCCCCCCATCATGCTCGGTCTCGTGCTATGGGGGATAAGCGGGGTAGATCATGAAAGGACCTTTGGTGGCTTTGCGGTCATGTGATCTGTGACTCCGCCCATGATCGTGATGTCACTACAGGTCCTGCTGCAGCATCATCCTTTGCTTGTGGCGGGGGTGATCGGGCAGCGTGCACTGCAGGCTATGGGAGGTGTCTGGTTACTGTGTGGGAGTGTGGCAGGTGGTGGGGATTTTGGTGGAGAACGCCATATTGGAAGTCCCATCACTTGGGTGTCCCAATATGGCTTCCGGAGTACTTCCGGTCGGCATGCTGGATTGTGGGATTCGGAGACATTCTCAGGGAAGTGGATGACAGACGCCACTAGGTCATTATGGATCGGGAGTCCACACTTTGTTCTTGCTGTCGGTGAATGAGAATATTCTTGTTCATAAACTTCCTGAGATCTGATACTTCTCACTGCTGAGGTTTTGCTTTTGTTTCTGCATTGATGGTTTCCTGCAATGTTTCTCTCCAGCAGAGGTGTCCTCAGTGGATTCAGCTCATGGATGTGGGTGAGAATGTTTCCATTCACTGGCAGCAAGCAGAGATGTGTACAGGATGATACGCATTGTGTGAATGCAGAACTGCTGGACATCGCTCATGTCCTCCTCACAGACCTGATCTTGGTTTCTATCTTGCAGGAACGAGTCTCGCTCCATCGTCCGGATGAAAGTCTTGGACGTCTTGTCCTTCTCTCTCAGCATCAACAGGCAGTTCTATGAGGTTTGTTTCCATGCACTCAACTATAGGTTATCAATTGTGCTATTTTTTTTTGCACGATTTTTTCCTAAACCTCTCGTGTTTTTTCTCATTAGGAAGAGCTGATAGAGAAGGTGGTCACCTGTCAGCTGGCCCATATTCCTGAGGATAAGGATCACAGGTTCGAAAACTGGCGACCCAACTGCTGGTGGACCTGGCTGAGTGCTGCCACTCCTGCCACTTCAATGGCCTGATGGATATCATTGAGAGGGTGAGCAGGGGTGTCTCGGTGAAATCTTTTAGATAATATATCAGTGGCTAGCGCTGTATGGCGGCTTGGTGGCTAGCGCTAGGCGCTTGGTCTAGCGGTAGCCGGCTTGGTGGCTAGCGCTGTATGGCCGGCTTGGTGGCTAGCGCTGTAGGCCGGCGGGCGCTTTGGGTGGTGGCTAGCGCTGTATGGCCGGCTTGGTGGCTAGCGCTGTATCGGCCGGCTTGGTGGCTAGCGCTGTAGGCCGGCTTGGTGGCTAGCGCTGTACGGCCGGCTTGGTGGCTAGCGCTGTACTGGCCGGCTTGGTGGCTAGCGCTGTATGGCCGGCTTGGTGGCTAGCGCTGTATCGGCCGGCTTGGTGGCTAGCGCTGTACGGCCGGCTTGGTGGCTAGCGCTGTATGCGGCGTGCGCGCTGTGGGCTGGCTCCTCGGTGGCTAGCATTGTTACTTTGAAGCACTGGATTCCTGGGAGGCCAAATCCACGAAGGACAACTTCTGCAAGGAGTTTGTATGTTCTCCCTGTGTTTGCTCAGGTTTCGTCCCACTCTAAAAAGACATACAGGTGCATCTCAATGAATTAACTTTTTGTGATATTTTAATTTCAGTAATTCAATAATAAAGTGAAATGCATATATAGAGTCATTACACACCGAGGGATCTATTTCAAGTGTTTATTTCTGTTAATGTTGATGATTATGGCTTACAGCCAAAGTAAAAGCCAAAGGTCATTATCAGAAAATTAAAGTAGGGTGGATGAAGGGTCTGAGAGATAAAATATGACCTAATAGGTATCAGGAGGCTTCACCTTGTGATGGTTGTGAGATGTTACCCATATAGGAAGCAGATGTCTAAGGCTGCTGAACCCCAGCGTGATGTCATTATATGAGGAGGGAGGGAGGTCTGAGAGATATAAAATATGACCTAAATAGATATCAGAGGCACATCTACTGATGGGATTTGTAGATTGTGAGCCCCAATGGGGACAGTGATGTCTGTAAAGCGCTGTAAAATATTTTGGTACTGTGTAAAAAAAAAAAAAAAATTTCATTCTATCTGGACACAGCTGTTCTGTCCTATGATGTATGCTATAGGAGGGACTAAAGTGCGTCTCGGACATATTCTGTGTAACTATGGTTCATTATTATTGTAGTGTAAAACCTCCTTTTCTCTTCCTTTTTTTTTTTAGGTGGTCACCCGTTCCTTGACACTGTCTGAGTCTGCAGGACAGGACTCTTCGTCCCTGGAAGATGTGAAGACCTCGGTGCTGGGGCTGATGGTTATACTACAGGTGAGAGGGAGCACTGAATATACATGATATTACGTGCTGACTAGTTCTTAAAGGGAAACTCCTCTCCGGTCACTATACTTTATGATCGGTGGAGGTTGACATCTTGGATCCCCTATCATTAGGACTGTGGAGCGGTTACAGTATGGTGTCCCCCTTCTAAGTTTTTACCCTTTCCACCCGTCTGTGTAGGAAACTGCACCTGGCCCTTTCATTGTGCCTAGAAAAAATGTGAGAAGGACGACGGCACTAAATCAGCACTGCGGTGACTTAATCTGCAGATTGGCCGCCCCCTGGGGTCTCAATCCACAATCTCTGCTGGTTATGCTTTTATTTCAATATAATTGGAATTATGTTCCTGTTGAGGGTGAGATACCAAGGACACTTGCTTATCCCTTGTCAAATTAACTTAATCAAGTGCATGCACGAAGTAATGATATCAGACACGAATCGGATATATAGAACTTCTTTTGATGAGTGGGTGCACATAAGTGTCTTTAGGTTTCCACATGGGCTCTTTCCAGCACAAAGGAGGGTGGCAACAGGGCGTAGGTCTGTAGCATTGAAGCAATCAGTAGCATCCGAGTCTTCGCATAGATAAAGTCCTAATTAGTCCTGTCTCTATATGGTTAGGACTTCCTTCTTGAACATTCTCCTTACATTTCAGTGTTCTTCTGGGAGGTGACACACTGCATCTTTTATTCACTTTATAACTGGTTATAGCTGGTTCACTCAGGATATACAGTAACATAAGTGCAGATATCATATATAATATGTGTATATAGGTTTTGCATTTTATGCATCAAAATGCAGGTCAGATAACCCCCATTTATTATATCATTGGTTCATAAATGCTGTTTTGTCGATCCTTTAACGTATATCTTCTGGTGGAGGCCAGCTGTACTGTCTGCGGCAAGCCACGCTGGGTGACGAGATGTGGTCACGTAGTCCAGCTCATATAGAAATGTACGGCATCCCCCTATCGCCGGCAGGTATGCCTGCAAGGCCTCAGCCCCCCTTTTTGGGTCCCCGTAGTAATAAACAGCCCCCTCCTTATGCCACCAGGGCTGCACACAAATACAACAGCTTTATCATCACTTCGACGCGTCTCCGCTCGGTCGCTTGCAGCCCTCCTGCAGTTTCTTTATATTTTTTCGTTGTCTTGGAAGGTGTTGATTTCGTCTTCTGCTCGCGACTCACGAAAGTCGGTACTCAAGAAGGATGGAGCCGTGACGAGTCAGGACCGAGGAGCTGGAGAGCTGGTCGAAGGTGAAGTGGATAACTTGTAATCACGTGCCGCACTATCTGATAAAAGGCCGCTATTATTATCTTATGGCTGTGGATATGAGCCTGGGGTAGCTACCCGGGCTGATACCACTGGGCCGGCAGTATAGGGGCTGCTCTACAGGGGTGTATATCTACCACTGGGCTTGCAATACCACTTGGGCATTGGGATATGGCTGCAATACCTAACTGGTCGTGCATACCCTTGGGGCTGCGTATATAGGGGCTCTGTATTAACTATGGTGCTGCTTTATAAGGCTTATACACCACTGGTGCAATACACTGGAAGTGCTGAAACTGGGGCTGCAATAACCCGGTGCTTGCAATACACTGGCTCTGTTATGGGCCTGCTGTATACACCACTGGGGCTGCAATACCACTGGGGCTGCTGTATACAGGGGCTGCAATACCACTGGGGCTGCAATACCACTGGGGCTGCTGTATATAGGGGCTGCTGTATACACCACTGGGGCTGCAATACCACTGGGGCTGCTGTATACAGGGGCTGCAATACCACTGGGGCTGCAATACCACTGGGGCTGCTGTATATAGGGGCTGCTGTATACACCACTGGGGCTGCAATACCACTGGGGCTGCTGTATACAGGGGCTGCAATACCACTGGGGCTGCAATACCACTGGGGCTGCTGTATATAGGGGCTGCTGTATACACCACTGGGGCTGCAATACCACTGGGGCTGCTGTATATAGGGGCTGCAATACCACTGGGGCTGCTGTATATAGGGGCTGCAATACCACTGGGGCTGCAATACCACTGGGGCTGCTGTATATAGGGGCTGCAATACCACTGGGGCTGCAATACCACTGGGGCTGCTGTATATAGGGCTGCAATACCACTGGGGCTGCAATACCACTGGGGCTGCTGTATATAGGGGCTGCTGTATACACCACTGGGGCTGCAATACCACTGGGGCTGCTGTATATACCACTGGGGGCTGCTGTATATCATACTGCTGGGGCCTGTATACCACTGCTGGGGGCTGTATACCTGTGCTGGGGTCCACCCTCGGCTTATACGCGAGTCAATAGATTTTCCCAGGTTTTGGGGGCAAAAGTAGGGGGGTCGGCTTATACACGGGTCGGCTTATACACGAGTATATACGGTATATCAAGGTTTTGCAATATATGCATCAAAATGCAGGTACAGATAACCCATTTAATATATATTAGTTTCATAAAATGCTTTTTCGTCCGATTCCTTTAACCTATATCTTCTGTGCAGACCAAGCTGTACTGTCTGCCGGCAAGCCACGCCATGCGAGTGTACGAGATGTTGGTCAACCATATCCAGCTACACTATAGAAACCTGTACAGCTCCCCTATGGCCAGCAGTATTCGCCTGCAGGTGAGTCTTGGGCGTCCGTGAAAAACCGTCTGTGTCCAATCGGGCTGCACCAAACTCGACAGCTTTATTTATGTCTTGGTGTCCGGTCGGGAGACTTGCAGGCCCGGTCCATGCAGATATTCTTTATATTTTTTCTTTTTCTTGGAAGGTGTTTGATTTCTTCTTGCTGCTACGAACCGACTCTCTGAAGCGCATCGGTCTTCCCAATAAGGATGGAGCCGTGAGGTTCAGCCCCTACTGTCTCTGTGAATCTGTGTAAGTGGACCAGTCGGATCCTCTGAAATCCGTCACTGCACTTATCGATGACAAACCCCTTCATACTTATTATTTTATCCCTGTAGGAATGAGCCTGAGAAGAGGCTGCCCGGTACGCTGTCACCTCCGGCCGGCAGCCCCAGCCTCTCCTCCCAGGGCGGATACCCTCGCATGGGCTTCCTTCCATTCTCCTTGGCATTTGGGATCATTCTGCAATGCCTAAAACAGGTATCGTGTTCATCCCTTTGGGGGCGAGTTATTCTGTATTATATTATTTTGTCTTTTTAACCCTTTCATCTCATAGGAAACGGACTGGAAAGTTCTGAAACTGGTTCTGAACAAGCTTCCCGAGTGCCTTCGTTACAAACTCCTGATCCTGTCCTCACCCTGTAACATTGACCAGCTGTCGGCCTCTCTGTGCACCATGGTGAGCAGCCTGTACAGCTTGTCCAGAGCCGGATCTCAGTCTAGTTGGGTCACCTTGTGATTTTTTTTTTTTTTTTTTTTAAATCCTGTGTTTTTAGCTGTCAGACCGAAGTGCAAGTGACCGTCTGTACAACACGCCGGACGGTTTCTCTAGGACGGACCTTCAGCTCGCGGTGGTTCCTGTCTTGACGGCGCTGACTTCATACCACCCTTACCTGGACATCAGTAAACAGGTACAACTGGAGAAGGCCTCTTCCCAAACGTTAAGCCGTCCTTTTCCATGTGCTTTGATGGCATCTGGAGATTGTGAAGTACAGAGAGCTCAACTAGGTCAGTTCTCCTTGATTGGCGTTTTAAGACCTTTATTGAATTACTAGATATGAGCCCGATGCCATCGCATCGGTGTGGGCGGTGACATCATAATCGGGGTGGACTCTATTGTGCTGGGGGCAGCAGACTTCAATCCCCCTTGTGCTGCCTTGACTCTACCCCCTGTGCTAGCTCTCTGCCCCCTGCCTGTGCTCCCTCTCATGTGGTGCGGTGAGTGGGGTGAGTGCGGCTGAGTGCGGGCTGATGGGCTGAGTGCGGGCTGAGTGCGGGCTGAGTGCGGCTGAGTGCGGGCTGAGTGCGGGCTGAGTGCGGGTAGTGGGGCTGAGTGCGGGCTGAGTGCGGGCTGAGTGCGGTGGTGGGAGTGCGGGCTGAGTGCGGGCTGGTAATCCACTCTGCTCTTCCATCCGTTCTGCTGTACAGTGCAAAGATCCTGTGGTGTCATGATCATGTGAACTGGCTCCACCCATGATCCTGACATCACAGGTCATAAAAGCCCCATGTTATCAGCGACGGTGAAGGCGATGGCTGGCGAAGGAGTTCGGCATCGGGTATGTGTGGGGGAGCGGAGACTGGGCGGACAGCTGGGAGAAGGGGTGGGCGGCTTAGGAATCCATAGTATTACTCATTAGGGTGTGTATGAGGCGGGCAGATGTGACATAGCCGAACATCCGGGAGGAGCCAAACTCTCAATTATATAGATTAGACTTTGCATTGACCACTTAAGGCCGGATTACACGTAGCGATGTTCCATCGACCAGACCAACGATCGGGATCGCTGGTGAGATCTGCCTGTCTGGCCAGTACTGCGCCGACACCCAAGGGTCGCTGGGATCGGTCAGGGTGTCGGGCGCACACTGGATGTCGCTGGTCGTTGCCCGATGTATGCATGACGGCGGCAGACCAACAATTGAAAAATGGTCCCGGCCATCACGCAGCGATCAGCGAGCTCATCACTGGTCATTGCGGCATGTCACACACAGCGACTTCACAAAACCTGTGCCATTGCAGTGGCATCGGTAGCGATGTCGCTGCGTGTAACCCGGCCTTTATTTAGACCATCAATATGTGATCAGTGGGGGCTCAATCACCCCCGGGGGGTCTACACTGATCAGCAAAAAGCTGTTTGTGAAAGTAATCTGTCCATTCAGCGGAGGAGGATTGAGCTGCGGCACCAGCAACCTACATAATGCTGCCATAGAGGAGCCCTAATGCTCCATCTATCACCATCAATGTCAAATCTGGAGACCCTCTTAAAGGGGTTGTCCAGGCCTTTGATATTGGTGACCGAACCTTCCTGCAGCTCGGTAATATCAGATCAGTGGTGATCTAATACCGGTCACTTCCACTGATCGGCTGTTATCACTACCTGCGGCTCCACACAACTGATCACGGTGTACTGGTCACATTCACTTTAATAGGAGCTGTGAGACCAGAGGACGACCAATAGGATCAGTGGGCTCCAGCTCTGTACATGGTGTACACCCGGCCACAGCGGACCTGCTGACTTGCTGTGGTGCTGGGTTTAGCACCTTTATAAATTTTGATATTAATCACCTAATATTTAAGCATTGATACAAAATCCTGGACAGCCCCTTTAAACCCCACCTGCAAGGTCTCGATTGTAGTGTTGTATCTGTTTTCTCGTTACTGAAACATTTTTTTGCCTAATTAAAAAGAGATTAAACATAAGACCCTGTCTACAGTAATGGGATCACATTAGAGGGGTTTTTGACATCTCATCACAGAAGGAAATGGTGCGATGCCTGGAGACCGGCCTGATCTACCGCTGCGCCAAGCAGTGTGTGGTGGCGCTGTCCATGTGTATGGTGGAGATGCCGGGGATCCTGATCAAGTCACTGCCGGTGCTGATCGTGAAGCTGACGCACATCTCCGCCACCGTCACCATGGCCATCCCCATGCTGGAGTTCCTGTCCAGTAAGTTGTTAGAACAAGTTTGTATTATTTATGTCATGGCGATTGTAAATTATTTATTATTATTATATATTATTATTATTATTATTATTCTTTCAGCTCTCGTCCGGCTGCCACATCTTTACGGGAACTTTGCAGCGGAGCAGTATGTCAGCGTGTTCGCCATTTCTCTCCCCTACACAAATCCATCAAAGTAAGTAACTCCCGTCCCTCTGCATAAATATTCTTTCCCAAACTCTAACTCGTCTATTACCTGTACATTCCGAGCCTGTCCAACCAATGGATCCTGCCACGATCCCATCCCTGGGGCTCATTGAAAGTCCGGTGCGCTGGCCATAGCTGTTAGTGGTAAAGCGCTCAGCGCGACGGGTGCTGAACGCATTAAGCGTTAGTACCCTGGCCAGCTCCCTATTCAGGAAGCTGTTTAGTACATTTTCACGGCGCACTGTCACATGACAGGAGCCGCCGGCTTTTAATCCAGGATTATAGCAGAGCCGACATAGTGCGGCTTCTGCAAAGTGGCTGCTTTAACCCTTGAGCTGCCAATGGTTTTTGGATACATGGCTCCAGGGGAGTGTGGCCAATCTCTGGGGCCATGTAGCTCAGTATAATTAACCCATTAAACCAGCTTGATGCACACCAGTTTTTAATGATGGAATCTAGCAGAGCCGACATAGTGCGGCTTCTGCTAAATACATGATTTAACCCCCCCCCCCTGCGCTGACAATGTTTTGGGCTACATGGCTCCAGGGGAATGTGGCCACGTAGCTCAATAATATTAACCCCTTAAACACCGGGTTCATAGCCGCTCCTGCAGCTCTTGTGCTGACATGTAGCACAGAGCTGCAGGAGCGGCTTTACATGTAAAATCACTACCTAAAAATGTATTTATTCCAGGTTTTTAATAAAATGACAGCGGCAGAAATAGAAGTATTTTGAACGATATCGCTCAAAAGGCTTCACACTGAACGTTCAGATGTTAATTGGACGACGAATGATAGATCTGAGGTCAGGATCTCCAATCTTGGATGAACGATCCAACGATGTTGTCATCCTATATCGTTCATTCTGGGATCCTGAATACTGGATCTGGACACTTTCAATGGTGCCTTCCCCCCCCCCCCCGTCAAAAGAAATGTTTCCAGCAAACTTCGCAATGTCCTTTCCATTTGCAATCTCTCTTCTTGCAGCCGCTGTTACAGATCAATGTCGCCTCCATCTGTGACTTCTTCTCCACAGGTTTAACCAGTACATAGTGTTCCTGGCTCATCACGTCATCGCCATGTGGTTCATCAGATGCCGGCTGCCTTTCCGGAGAGACTTTGTGCCTTATATAACCAAGGTAACCTGCCTCCAGTCATCCAGTCTGTACTTTATTTATAAGGAAGCCCTGCCTAGCCCACCCCTCTCTTCACCTCGCAGGGGCTTCGCTCCAATGTCCTGCAGAGCTTTGATGACACACCTGAAAAGGGGAGCTTCAGGGCCCGCAGCACCAGTCTGAACGAGAGGCCGAAAAGGTAAGACGTATTCGTGTATGGAAAGCTGAATAGATATAGGATAGGAGGGTTCTTCATCACTACATCTGTATGGAGGGACAGGACAGTGGTGTCTATTGCAGCTACTGCTAATGACACAATTACATCCTATGACCGACCATCAAATCTCCTCCTGCAACTTAATAAAAAGCCAGCACAGTTTCCTGCGGTCACCACTAGACAGAGCTCACTGCATACTGATCTATTGAGCTCTATACTTCCTGCAGCCACCACTAGAGTGAGCTCACTGCATACTGATCTATTATTGAGCTCTATACTTCTTGCAGCCACCACTAGAGGGAGCTCACTGCATACTGTTCTATTATTAAGCTCTATACTTCCTGCAGCCACCCCTAGAGGGAGCTCACTGCATACTGATCTATTATTGAGCTCTATACTTCCTGCAGCCACCTCTAGAGGGAGCTCACTGCATACTGATCTATTATTGAGCTCTATACTTCCTGCAGCCACCTCTAGAGGGAGCTCACTGCATACTGTTCTATTATTAAGCTCTATACTTCCTGCAGCCACCCCTAGAGGGAGCTCACTGCATACTGTTCTATTATTAAGCTCTATACTTCCTGCAGCTACCACTAGAGGGAGCTCACTGCAAACTGTTCTATTATTGAGCTCTATACTTCCTGCAGCCACCACTAGAGGGAGCTCACTGCATACTGATCTATTATTGAGCTCTATACTTCCTGCAGCCACCACTAGAGGGAGCTCACTGCATGCAATGTTTACTTAAAGCTCTATAGTGATTTAGTATGCAGTGTGCTCCCTCTAGTGGTGACTGCTGGAATTTTTTACTATGTAGGGGATTTAAAGCTCTAGTCTATAGCATATAGATCTGCTCAGACTTATGGACCTAAACTTGACCTGGTCAAGGTATTATATCTGGAGGATTTGGGTTCCAAAACTTCCAACCCCACCCTAGCATGTGTATAAATTGCCCCCTCCCTATATATTTGTGAATGTATACTATCCGTTCATCCTTAACAAATGCTCTGTATGTGAATGTTTAATTGGCTACATAGTTACAAGCCCTCCCCTGACTCTCTAGTCATTACCTGTTTAAAGGGGCAAGGAACGTCCTAGACGACACACGAAGCATTGGTGGCGTCTGGGAATAGATTTGAAGAATGAATGGCTTTTACCCCATGGGTACATACAGATCAACCCAAAATATGAACAGTCCCCAGAGTATAATCAGTGCCTGGCTATAGCATTGCAGAGTAGACCTGGCCCCGACGCGCGTTTCAGTGTCACGTCCTTGGGGGAAGTTGAGCTTTCTAGAGGTAGCCATGATTTACTTTCTGCGCCTCTTACCCGGACTAGACATTTCTTTAAAATGCTCCTCACCTCATCTGTAAGTTGTCCCGGTGCTGTAGATTGTAACTCGGGCGCTCCGCCTGCCCCCGGCGCTCCGCCTGCCCCCGGCACTCCGCCTGCCCCTGGCTGGGGTTATCCCCGTGCTGCTTTGTGTTGTGGATTTGTCTCTCATGCGCTTTTGTGATTGCTAATTTGTGTTTCCGCCATCCTGACAGGGAAATCTATTACATTAACAGGTACGTTGCGGTGCTTTCACCCATTCGCACCGGGTGTCATCGTCGGGGTGCTGCCGGGTGACTGCCCCATCATGGAAATAGCAATGTATCCTCAGAGCGTCTCTTATGGCACATCCGGGGGGCCATGCTACATTGTCTGCTGTTTTGATAATGTGTCCTTATGACCTTTCCTGAAGATCCAGTGGACCGGGACATGTATGACTGCCACATGTAATACACGCCAGCTATAATGGAGTCACATAGGGCGTTCATACATGGGGAGCAGCATACATAGAGGCACTTGTCAATGCTACTTTATATGAAAATACTGTCAGATCGATGATGCTTTAGGGCGTCCTCAGTGATTGATGCCTTCTATAATGGCAAACTGAAAAGATCTGGATTTAAATGGCAGCTTTAGAGACTATGCGGGTCTCCATCAGGCATGGTGTGACACAATCTGAAGTCCTATATATACATAACAGGACATAGAATAGTGCAGAAGAGCCATGTCACGTTTGTTATTTACTGCACTATTCTATGTCCTGTTGTGTATAAATATGTGACTCTTCAGGTTTTGTGTTAGATCATGCCTGATGGAGACCTGAGGAGTCTGTAAATCTGCTATTTATTACCAGCCTGATGGAGACCTGAGTAGTCTGTAAAGCTGCTATTTATTACCAGCCTGATGGAGACCTGAGGAGTCTGTAAAGCTGCTATTTATTACCAGCCTGATGGAGACCTGAGTAGTCTCTAAAGCTGCTCTTTATTACCAGCCTGATGGAGACCTAGGTAGTCTCTAAAGCTGATCTTTATTACCAGCCTATTGAAGACCTGAGTAGTCTCTAAAGCTGCTATTTATTACCAGCCTGATGGAGACCTGAGTAGTCTCTAAAGCTGCTCTTTATTACCAGCCTGATGGAGACCTGAGTAGTCTCTAAAGCTGATCTTTATTACCAGCCTATTGAAGACCTGAGTAGTCTCTAAAGCTGCTATTTATTACCAGCCTGATGGAGACCTGAGTAGTCTCTAAGCTGCTCTTTATTACCAGCCTTATGGAGACCTGAGTAGTCTCTAAAGCTGCTCTTTATTACCAGCCTTATGGAGACCTGAGTAGTCTCTAAAGCTGCTCTTTATTACCAGCCTGATGGAGACCTCAGTAGTCTGTAAAGCTGCTCTTTATTACCAGCCTGATGGAGACCTCAGTAGTCTGTAAAGCTGCTCTTTATTACCAGCCTGATGGGAGACCTGAGTAGTCTCTAAAGCTGCTCTTTATTACCATCTTTTCAGTTCGCCATTATAAGGGCATCAACCACTGCGGACTCTCGAATTTTAATATGTTTCTATCCACCAGGTAACCCTGTACAGTTATATTTCCTGCACTTGTTAGGGGGCACTGTAACTTCTAATGGGGCACACTATTTTACAGTGGACTCTCGGGGCAGTTCAGCTTTACACTGGTGCATTACTACTTTGTAAGTAATGCCCATTTATAAAGGTAAAATAGCCTTAAGTGCCTCTTATATAGTTAGAGTGCCCCCTAAAAGCTTAGTACCTCCATATAAAGCAGTAGTGACCTAAGTGCCCCTTTACAAAGTAATAATGCACCTTCAGTGCCCCTTATATACGGGGACATTCGAGGTTACGGTTTTGTAAGGGGGCACAAACAAAGAACTAAAGTCTTCAAGTATCGGGGGCCATTATTACTTCATAAGGGGCTTGTTGGCAGTGTATCTTGGTCGGGGGTCCGTGTCCCTGGATCATCTGTGACATCCGGCCTGGCTCTGTCTGGTTTCCTATGGATGACTCCGCAGACCTTCCTGTGCATTTCCATGAGATGGGGTCACCCCGCACCACCTGGACGCTGCCCCCCACTATAATCACAGGTGGATTTCTTGGTCTTTTCCTGCTGCCTTTCAGTTGCAGTGCTGCCTTTTTTTTTTTTTTTTTCTTTTTGTTTTTTTCTATAAAAATGTCTTATATAAATAAAATATATAAAAGACACCGGGTTAAAATGTTCCCTAAATGGCTCCGGAGCGTCTTCAGTAAAATATTAGGAAACCACATAAGTGCCCATATACTGTGATCAGTATGGCAACCATATAGAATAGTAGATTAATCAACGGCTTCCTATGGATTGTTGAATGATCCTATGTCTCGGGGATGGCGGGAGGGAGTCTAGTATTAAATATTAAATAAAGGGGTAGGAGGGGATGCAGCTGCAGGCACTGTGCTGAGAGAGAGGAGAAGGAGTAGATCCCATCTTCGGATGCCTGAATACAAGCCTTTTTTTCCATTCATTGTGTGTTAAAACTTGTAGCCGTTCTTGAGATATTGACACTTTTGTTTACAGCTTGGAGACACAGGCTCTCTAGCGCCCCTCCTTATACTCAGGACAGTCAGGGAATTGACTGAGGATAAGGGATGGATGACAGCTGCCCTGTCAGTGCTGGTTTATTAAGGCGCCCCAAGTGAGTGTGGTATATGCCTCAGTCCCAGGTCAGAAGTACATGTAATAACCACCACCCCGTCACTGATGGAGGCTCTGAATAACACAAGCACCAGATACTGCCATTTGGTATAAGCACGGTCTGTGATCGGGATTATGTCGGCCAGAAACCAACCCTGGTAGTGTGTATTATGTGGGAATTTTGTGATTGAGGTGAGAGCAACGCAAGATTAAATTATAGCTTTAATCTTCATAGGGACACACCAGAATAATTATATACAGATGCTACTTATCCAAAAAAAAGATAAATGAGGTACACATAGATATACAGACAAATGTAGTTCAATTACCAGTTTCCTTGCTGCTGGTGGCCACATGGAGGCAGTGTCGAGCCACTGGGTTCCCTTGGGTATCCTCTTGACACATGAGGTAATGAGGTCCTCCTCAGGTAATACACTGACTAGATGTGGCAGGGGGCTTTTGTCAACCCGACCTCCCCCGATGACCTCATGTGGGCTGTTTTTTTTTTTTTCCATACCTAAAGATGTCTATCAACTGCAGCCTTTCCCATAACTTTCTGGGAGCGTTGTAGGTGGCAGATATGGCTGTCATATTTTCGGTTGTGATGTTAGCTTTCCAATGGTAGCACGCATGATATATCTGTGGTCACCCCACTGGCCAGTATTGATTTTGGGGTAGTTAGGAATGTTGCTCAGGTAATCGGAAATATGCCTTATGATCCTATACGTCTACTGATGTCAAAATTAGGGTTGTCATAGTTATGGGAGTTGTGTGATATTAATACCTCTAGTATCTAGCAGAATCCTGTGAAGTTCCGTAGCAAAGGAAGTCATCTACCACCTTTATCTGAAGACCTTGGGGGGGGGGAACCATTTATAAAGAAAAGTGTTAATATTGCAAGAATGGCTCGAAATCTTAATAAGCAGTGAGTTACAAAAGTGCTTGTTTTTAGACTTTGTGGATAACCTTGTAAAGGATGGACGCGCCCATGCCGTTCCCTAATATTTTACAGCGGAGCGCCACTTTATTCAGCCACAGTTGACTCCTATGATGACTTTGCTGTTTTTTATTTATTTTTTCATTTTGCTTCTCGCCCTCATTTGTCGCATTTATTATGTTTTTTTGTTTTTTTTTCTGTTTCTCCCTCTATGGTGTACCCCCACGGCCTTCTGATGTACCCACTCTTCACATCTTTACACTGGTTTCCACCTTCATCCTTTTGTGTGGTTGGGGTTGAATACTCTCTCCCCACCCCGCGCGGGCCGGGTCGGCGGGCATCATTGCCCCGATTTGATCTCGTCCTGCGGGGGTGACTTCTTGAACGGGTAGCTTGAAGCTATCCAAACCAGCTAAGCCGGGCTTGAGTGACTCGTCCCCGGTGAAGGAGATGAGGGACCTCTCCAATGCCTTCCGATCCCGCAGCATCAGTGTGTCGGAGCGTGCTGCCTACAGGTATAGGGGGGGCCGGGGTGCTGAACCCGTACACCGGGGATTGAAGTGCATGCCAAGGAGACTTGCATGGCAGTCCTAGACACTAGTGCCCACTCTGTAACCATCCCAGCGCCGGGCAGCCCTAACACAATGCACGTCTTATGTACCGAAATACTGAAACTTGTGCAACAACTTTAACAAGTGAGAGGAGTGCAGTCTAGGAACATCACCCGGGCCGATCCGGTCTGCAGCCCTCTCTGTGCTCTATGTGGTGGTGGTCCGGCTGCACTCTTCTCTTGGGCCAGGGGGACATTGTAGATGAAAGTGTTATGACTTGTGCATGATTGATATTAACCCGGAGGTAGGTCTGAGGAGCATGACTTGTTTTTTTTCCAGTGTCCTCGGGTTTGATCCATCATATGGGCCGATCCGGGTGTGCATGTAATTCCTAACCACTTGGTATTCAGTAACCATGAAACTTTGCTTTACTTTACCCCTAACTGATCTTTAAGTATTATTAGTTATCATGTGGCAGCGCTGGTAGCTACAGGGCTACCACAAAGCCATGAGCTCACTCGTGGCCGCAGCGGGCATGACTGGTGGCAGCTGCACCATGGGCCTGAGGGCTTACATTTCTAAAGTATATCAAATTATCTCTTCTGGTTCCCCCATTTGCATGCACCGGACGAGTAATCAGCTGCTTCTGACACCTGGCTACTTCCTATAAGAACGAACAAACTCCCCACCCACTTTCATCTTTTTTGCCTTCAGCCGCCCTTCTCCCTCCTTCCCACCACCTTCTCTTCCCTCTTTCCTCGCAGCCCTTTTCTCGTTGCTCGCGGCCCTTTTGCGCTCTCGTTGCTCGCGGCCCCTTTTGCTCTCGCGCTGCTCGCGGCCCCCTTTTGCTCTCGCCCTGCTCGCGGCCCCCTTTTGCTCTCGCCTGCTCGCGGCCCCCTTTTGCTCTCGCCCTGCTCGCGGCCCCCTTTTGCTCTCGCCTGCTCGCGGCCCCCTTTTGCCTCTCGCCCTGCTCGCGGCCCCCTTTTGCTCTCGCCCTGCTCGCGGCCCCTTTTGCTCTCGCCCTGCTCGCGGCCCCCTTTTGCTCTCGCCCTGCTCGCGGCCCCCTTTTGCTCTCGCCCTGCTCGCGGCCCCTTTTGCTCTCGCCCTGCTCGCGGCCCCTTTTGCTTGCTCTCCGCCCCTTTGCTCTCGCTGCTCGCGCCCCCTTTTGCTCTCGCGCTGCTCGCGGCCCCTTTTGCTCTCGCGCTGCTCGCGGCCCCCTTTTGCTCTCGCGCTGCTCGCGGCCCCCTTTTGCTCTCGCGCTGCTCGCGGCCCCCTTTTGCTCTCGCCTGCTCGCGGCCCCCTTTTGCTCTCGCCTGCTCGCGGCCCCCTTTTGCTCTCGCCTGCTCGCGGCCCCTTTTGCTCTCGCGCTGCTCGCGGCCCCCTTTTGCTCTCGCGCTGCTCGCGGCCCCTTTTGCTCTCGCGCTGCTCGCGGCCCCCTTTTGCTCTCGCGCTGCTCGCGGCCCCCTTTTGCTCTCGCGCTGCTCGCGGCCCCCTTTTGCTCTCGCCCTGCTCGCGGCCCCCTTTTGCTCTCGCCTGCTCGCGGCCCCCTTTTGCTCTCGCCCTGCTCGCGGCCCCTTTGCTCTGCCCTGCTGGCCTTTTGCTCTCGCCCTGCTCGCGGCCCTTCTCTTTGCCATTTCTGTCCTGTGTATAGTAAAGCAAAGTTTGTGAGATGATGAAAGTGAGGAAACATCGGATAGTGTGGGTTTATAAGGGTCTGCCTTTTGTAGTGGCTTTTTCAGGGTTACGTCATGCTCCTACAGACCTACCCTAAAGTGCTACCTGGTCTAACCTGTCACTGTCTTGCCCAGCCGGATGCAGACCTCAGTGACCAGCTCGAGCCTGAGCTCGGCCGATGAAAGCTCTATGGCGCAGGCCGACGACAGCCTGAAAAATCTCCACCTGGAGCTAACGGAGATCTGTCTAGACATGATGGCCAGATACGTGTTCTCCAACTTCACTGCGGTTCCCAAGAGGTGAGTCCAAAGCGAGAAATGCATCGGCCGCTGTCCTGCACAATTGAGCGCTGATCAATGGTATTAAACAGGAGCTGAGCTGTGCAATCCGTATGACAAACGATTGATTGGTCTCCGTGTAATTTGGATATTGTCTGAAGCACAACCCTAGATGACCTGGAACAGCAGCGACCAGAGCTAGAACAGATTGCTGCTGTTCAACCACTTAAGCTCTGGCAGTGGCATTTAAGTGGAGTGATGTTGTGCCCTTCACCATCCTTGCACTTAGTCATTTTTATTTTATTTTTGCCATATATAGAAGAATCGATCAAAGGATCACATGTCCAAGTTCCCTAAAAGTAATAAGTAAAAATGAAGACAAAATATTTAGCAAATTTTTGCTATATAATCTGAGATCAGCATAAAGTACGGTTAGAGACCCTGAGTACAGCGATATCCTTTACTGAGCTGTATTGTGATGTTTTAATACATTAAGTCTTGTTTTATCAACAGGAGACTATCAGTACAGGACTAGGTGTTTCATGCCTCCTAGCCTGACCCCACAACAAGTGTAAAAATGCCCCAGTCATGAAGGGGTTAACAATGGGTATTTGACACCACTTGAGGTACCATGATTTTATATTTTTCCCCTCTTCCAGGTCTCCGGTTGGAGAGTTTCTCCTGGATGGAGGAAGAACCAAGACTTGGCTGGTTGGAAATAAATTGGTGACTGTGACGACAAGTGTCGGGAGAGGGACGCGTTACCCCTCGGCCTGGATCCTGGAGAGGCACCGAAGGAGGGGGATGGCGATCCCAGGTAACAGCGGCATCTTTACAATAGTGTGTTCTGGCAGCTTGTATTTGCCCATTATTTAGAGGATCTTGTGGAGTGTAATGTCTGTCTTCTGTCTTGAAGCGTATATATGCCAGCCGAGGTCCCGAAGATCGAGGTGCAAGTGAGGAAGTCAGGACTTCAGACGCGGCACCGAGTCCGCTCCATGTCTGGTGAGCTCACATCATAGGGGAGAGCATCTCTGCCTTTATGTGATTTATGATGCCGTTCTTGGGTATCACTAGTAGGGTCTCTTCCCCCAGAATAGTAATATAATCCGGGTATCACTAGTAGTGTCTCTTCCCCCAGAATAGTAATATAATCCGGGTATCACTAGTAGTGTCTCTTCCCCCAGAATAGTAATATAAATCGGGTATCACTAGTAGTGTCTCTTCCCCCAGAATAGTAATATAATCCGGGTATCACTAGTAGTGTCTCTTCCCCCAGAATAGTAATATAATCCGGGTATCACTAGTAGTGTCTCTTCCCCCAGAATAGTAATATAAATCGGGTATCACTAGTAGTGTCTCTTCCCCAGAATAGTATAATAATCCGGGTATCACTAGTAGTGTCTCTTCCCCCCAGAATAGTAATATAATCCGGGTATCACTAGTAGTGTCTCTTCCCCAGAATAGTATAATAAACCGGGTATCACTAGTAGTGTCTCTTCCCCAGAATAGTAATATAAACTGGGTATCACTAGTAGTGTCTCTTCCCCCAGAATAGTAATATAAACCGGGTATCACTAGTAGTGTCTCTTCCCCCAGAATAGTAATATAATCCGGGTATCACTAGTAGTGTCTCTTCCCCCTGAATATTAATATAAACCGGGTATCACTAGTAGTGTCTCTTCCCCAAGAATAGTAATATAAACCGGGTATCACTAGTAGTGTCTCTTCCCCCAGAATAGTAATATAATCAGGTTATCACTAGTAGTGTCTCTTCCCCCAGAATAGTAATATAATCCGGGTATCACTAGTAGTGTCTCTTCCCCCAGAATAGCATAATAATCCGGGTATCACTAGTAGTGTCTCTCCTCCAGAATAGTATAATAAACCAGGTATCACTAGTAGTGTCTCTTCCCCCAGAATAGTATAATAAACCGGGTATCACTAGTAGTGTCTCTTCCCCCAGAATAGTATAATAAACCGGGTATCACTAGTAGTGTCTCTTCCCCCAGAATAGTATAATAAACCGGGTATCACTAGTAGTGTCTCTTCCTCCAGAATAGTAATATAAATTTGTGCTGCCCCCTTCATCTCGCTGATGTTTTTCAGGTGGTCACGGACTACGAGCCGGGGCTGATGGCGGCTCCCTCTCTTCTCCTGGAAGCAGAGCAGAGAAGTCTCCCCGCCGGGTCCAGATGAAGAGAGAGAAGCCCACACTGGCGGACTTTGTCCCGGTGCTGACGCAGGGCTGGGCTGAGATACTTGTTCGTAGACCTACAGGTAAAGTAAACCCGGGCGAACTCTATAACCGGACCCAAAAGATTAGTTATGTCCATAAAATGTGCAAAGACAATTAGTAAAAGTAAACAATACAAATTGTGACAGTCTGCATCCCACAATGTCTGTATGGTGACTGTCTGCAGCAGGAGCCCATATTCCCCCTCCCTCTGGACTGTAGCGGGAGCTCTAGGCCACACCCTCTAACCCAAGCCCCTCCCCCTCTAGCGCCTGATGGCTGTAGATACTTCCATCTTTCTTCTCATTTTCCAGGTAACACGAGCTGGCTGATGAGTCTGGAGAATCCGCTCAGCCCCTTCTCATCAGACATTAACAATATGCCGCTGCAAGAGCTGTCCAACGCCCTGATGGCGGCCGAGAGGTTCAAGGAGCATCGCGAGACCGCGCTGTACAAGTCCCTCTCCATGCCCGCCTCCACCCTCAGCCCTGCCGCCAGCAAGCACACCCTCCTGCAGAGAGCCAACACCGGTAGGTGTGCACAGGGAGACCCGCTCTTAAAGGGAAAGTGTCATTAGAAAAGGGCGTGTTGTTCAAATCTGGCGTTTGATCAAAAATATATCTATTAAATATAGAATTAGGATACTTTCCATATTTTATCATGGTCTAGTAGGTTGATTAGGAAGGGGGAGGAGGTGAGCTGTGATATCACCTATTGTGAATGGTGGATCCTGTGTTATCTACTGTATATAGAGGTGTTATCAGTCATTGTACAGGAGGAGGTGAGCTGTGATATCACCTATTGTGAATGGTGGATCCTGTGTTATCTACTGTATATAGAGGTGTTATCAGTCATTGTACAGGAGGAGGAGAGTGAGCTGTGATATCACCTATTGTGAATGGTGGATCCTGTGTTATCTACTGTATATAGAGGTGTTATCAGTCATTGTACAGGAGGAGGTGAGCTGTGATATCACCTATTGTGAATGGTGGATCCTGTGTTATCTACTGTATATAGAGGTGTTATCAGTCATTGTACAGAGGAGGTGAGCTGTGATATCACCTATGTGAATGGTGGATCCTGTGTTTATCTAATGTATATAGAGGTGTTATCAGTCATTGTACAGGAGGAGGTGAGCTGTGACCTTATATTGTGTATGGTGGTCCTGTGTTCTCCTTAATGCATAAAAATGTCACCATTGATTGTCTCTGGTGATGAGACTGCTGTACAATATAGGAAGTTAGTCTGGTATTGGGACTGTTTTTTTTTTTTTTTTTTTTTGTTTGTTTGTTATATTTTTAGAGTTTAAAATCTAAATCAAAATGAACTATCTTGATTTAAACAGGACATCTTCTGATGACACTTCCCCTTATAACCTCTGATGTCTCTGTCCTCGGTCACTAGTCTCCTTCTCTCTGGTTCAGTCTCTGGCCACGGTCGCTGGTTTTGGGGCTTTTCCAATAAAATGTGACCACTTGTCACCCACAGCCTTGACTTATCCCCTATGCACCGGTGGGTGGTGACGGGTCTTTCTACCTTTCTGGTTACAGGTTGTATCCTCTTCCAGGGGAGCACTTGCTTCTTGGCACTCCCTTGGTGTCCAGATCACTGAGTTTTCCCAAACCACAGTGCCCACTTTTATTATTTTTAATTTGTGTTGCCTTGATGAAAAGCCTACTGTTTATTTCCAGAAATGGCGCCACTTGAGTCCACAGGCCATGTCTGGAATTACAGCTGGTGAACACCAGATGTTTTTTTATATCTGGAAACAGCGCCACCTTCTGTCGGTGTCTAGTATTGCAGTATAAACTTTTATTGTGGCCTTTTAAGGGCTTGTTCACATCATGTTTTGGTAAGTCGTGAATGGCTCAATCAAGAAAATGTGGCCAAAACGTGATGTGAGCTTTCCCCTTAGATGTTCGGCTCCATCATGGCAACGTCTTGCAATCAATCTGCTTTTCCTCTCCCGTTGCAGTGGCTTCTCTCTCTCCCGCCTCGCAGTCCAGTGGTCAAGGCAAGGTGCTTAGGAGCATGTCCTGGGCAGGTATATACAGCCGGAAGGACGCTGCAGAACCTCTTTGCTGTGTGCCTGCATATTAACCAGATATTTACCGGTTTCATTGTATCCTGTGTTGCTTATAGCTAATAAGGAGCGGATGACACGTGGGCAGCATGGGCGGCTTGTCCTGCACATGGTCTGGCTGCTCCGTCCTTCTGTATGGCCCCCTACAGCTTTAATAGACCCCATGAGGCTGCATGTCGACTCGTTTCTAGTCTGATCCCTTCAGATAAAATATATGGCAGCGTTGTGGGTAGCTTCTAACATCCATTAATTCCCACATGGCCGCCTCAGCCTGATCTATCACATAAACAAGGTGACATCATGACCTTTCGTGTCCACCAAAAAAATCACTAATCTTTCTAGTGGTTGGAGTTCCCCCTTATTATAGACCTCCAAATTCTGTGTATAGAGCTAAATGAGATGCACTGCCTTCAGTCACCACTAGAGGGAGCTCCATACACTTATTTGGCTTTGTGTATTTAGTGTGCAGTGAGCTCCCCCTAGTGGTGGCTGTAAGTAGTACATAAATGTATCTTTAAAAGGAGCTTTCCTACATTTTGACATAGCCAGTCTGTATAAATAATTTAAAGATCTGTAGCTGGAAAAAAGCTTTGTCCCTAATAAAAATGTACTAAATGAGTTGGTACAAAGTTATGGCCCTATATGTAGTTTTAAAGTGACCTTTTACCCACCAACGTTGACATTTTTAAGTTGACATTTTTTAAGCAAACAATATTGAATAGAAGTTGGACCTGATGGAGCTGCTGTATTTACTATGAAAATGCAAGTCACACTGGCTGTATAATCCTGGCATTCTCAGGTGCGTCCATCTAATGAGTTGTAACAGCTTGGGGTACAATGGGTCACTCTCTTCCCGTTTACCCAGCTGACTGACAGCTGCAGCTTGTACTGTGAGATTTCAGTAGGGACAAGGGACACTAAAGGAAGCCAGGCGCATTAGATGATGGGTATTCTGCAGCAGGGAGGAGGGACGCTGAGGAGAAGCCAGGCATTTAGATAATGGGTATTCTGCAGCAGGGAGGAGGGACGCTGAGGAGAAGCCAGGCATTAGATAATGGGTTTCTGCAGCAGGAGGAGGGACCTGAGGAGAAGTCCGCATGCTAGCATGGATGATGATATCTATCTGCAGGGAGGAAGGGACCACTGAGTGGATGGTCAGGTGAGGTGGGTGGAGATATATTTCCATAAAGGATCCATTCATACAGATTTGCATTGTAAGTACAACATCCTCATTAGGTCCTAGATCTATGGCATATTGCCGTGTGATGAATGGGAGTCACAGATCCGGGATTCGGCTTTTTGTGCCTCGCTTTTGTTTAAATGTTGTTGCCTTATTTGTGAGATGATTGAGAACAGTAAAGATGGACAGGACTCCAGATGAGGCTGCATCACCAAGGCCAAGGAAAGCCTTAGACATGGGGAACGGTCAGGGCGGCTTCCTTCATAATCTTGTAATGTTTTGTAGAAGACTCTACAGAGCGGCACTTGACATCTGACGTCCTGACTCAATTTTTAAGCTACTGTCTTCTGTAGTGGGTGACCCTCCCCATTTATTTGTGGCTTCCCCTTGTGACTCTCCAGCTGCTGGAAAAATACAACTCCCATCATCCCAGTATGCCAGGAGTTGTAGTTCTGCAGCAGCTGGAGATGCAGGATCCAGTCCACTGTCCGATGTCTGGGCTGTCGCAGTGAGGCATCGTCGTTGGTAATGGATGGAAAAGTCACAAACTCTGATGAATCCTGCTGTGTTTACCGTATTTCATTCTAGAATCCTCCGTTGTGCCTGAGGAAGGCTCCCAACTGGAGGGAGAGGAGACGTGACGTCTCCAAATGGATCACAGGAGCTGGACGAGTTTGAAGCCGTGAACAATGAGGAGACGCCCAGCGAAGAGAAGACGGACAAGAAGACAGAGGGGATCAGCCGGGTGAGAGGCGTTATACACTTAGCGGGCGGTATTATAGTAGATATATCTATATACTTATCATCTAAGTAACATATGCCCCCTATGTACAAAAATATAACTACTATAATACTACCCCTATATACAAGAATATAACTACTATAATACTGCTCCTATAAAAATAACTACTATAATACGCCATGTCAAAATATAACTACTATAATACTGTCCCTATATACAGAATATAACTACTATAATACTGCTCCTATATACAAGATATAACTACTATAATACTGCCCCTATATACAAGAATATAACTACTATAATACTGCTCCTATATCAGAATATAATACTAAAAACGCCTATATACAAGAATTAACTACTATAATACTGCCCCTATGTACAAGATATAACTACTATAATACTGCCTCTATATACAAGAATATAACTACTATAATACTGCTCCTATATACAAGAATATAACTACTATAATACTGCTCCTATGTACAAGAATATAACTACTATAATACTGCCCCTATTACAAGAATATAACTACTATAATACTCCTCTATATACAAGAATATAACTACTATAATACTGCTCCTATATACAAGAATATAACTACTATAATACTGCCCCTATGTACAAGAATATAACTACTATAATACTGCCCTATGTACAAGAATATAACTACTATAATACTGCTCCTATATACAAGAATATAACTACTATAATACTGCCCCTATGTACAAGAATATAACTACTATAATACTGCTCCCTATGTACAAGAATATAACTACTATAATACTGCTCCTATTACAAGAATATAACTACTATAATACTGCCCTATTACAAGAATATAACTACTATAATACTGCCTATATACAAGAATATAACTACTAATACTACCCAGTACAAGAATATAACTACTATAATACTGCTCCTATATACAAGAATATAACTATAAAGTCTATATACAGATTAACTACTGTAATACTGCCCTTGCACAATAGATACGTAAACTGCCAGTACAAGATATAACTACTATAATACTGCCCTATGTACAGATATACTACATAATACTGCTCATATACAAGAATATAACTACTATAATACTGCCCCTATGATCTTATTCATTGTTTTGTCTTTTCTGTAGTCGTCCTCCACCTCCAGTCAGGAGGAGTCCACCTCCCAGCAGACGGAAGAGTCGGAGCTCGGGGGGATTCCTATAGAAGGATCTACACGTGATCTTCCGTTCCAGCCCTCGCAGACACTCAGCAAGTCCAGCTCCTCTCCTGAGCTTCAGACGTTGCAGGAGCTGCCCCGGGAACCGGACATTAAAGACCCCGTCCAGCCTCCTGCTCCAGAACCCAAACCTCTGCCGCAGAACCAGAATGCAGAACCTGCACCCAGCAAACCGGAAGAAAAGAGCTCGCTCCCGTCACCCCGAAACCTGAGGCGAGTCTCAGACTGGAGCCGGGATTGTCCCAACAGTCTCCGCAGTCACCGAACGGGTACCGGCCCAGGGGGCACACCATCTCTGACTCCGAACCCTCCAGACGGGGCAGGAGGATTAACATTGATGCCTTCAAGAACAGCACCAAGACCACCAAAGCAGAGAAGGTGCCTGGAATAGACCCGAGGTACGATCTGTTCCCCTGATAGAGGGCCGCATGTCTTCTTCTGTGGACGCTGTGTCTTCTATTGATCTGACCTTTTGTTCCTCAGCTTTGTCTTTCTCCAGCTCTACCACTCTCCATTCTTGGAGATGAATCTAACAAGCCCATCCTGGTCCAAATACTCAGGTAATCCCATACATCTTCTTAAGGAATATTTTGGCTAAATGATTATTATTTTTGGATTGGAACTGCACCGCACAGCTCGACTTGTCCCACCAGAGCTGATCTGTGGGGGCTGGTGTGGACCCCCCACCACATGTGCCTGGACAACCCTTTAATGTAAACCTCACCGTTATCTTCTAGACCTTTGAAGAACCATGAAGCTCTGGACGGGATCCCGAGCTACGACACCCACAAGATAGGGGTCCTGTATGTTGGAGAAGGGCAGGTAGGCGTCCAACTGGACTTAATTATAAATGGACTCGTAAGGCAGCCGTACTTAAAGGGGTGTTACAGTAAGAACTGGTTATGATTGACTAGTTCCATTGAAAATACCTAGCTCAGTGCTACTTCACTAGATAAGACAGAAGACCCCACTTATCCTTACTGGAATATCCCTTTAAGATTGTGCCGACACCTTATTAGTCCACGAAGGCCTCGTCATGTCTTTCATATCATAGATCGGCAATGAGCGGGCGATCCTATCCAATGAGCACGGATCCTACAGGTACACGCAGTTCCTGACCGGACTGGGGAAGTTGATCGAGCTGAAGGACACTCAGCCGGACAAGATATTTCTGGGAGGATTGGACGGACAGGGTGGAGATGACGGACAGTTCACGTACTGCTGGCACGATGATATCATGCAAGGTAAGGGGACCGGGCTTCACCCAATCCAAACACTCGGTTCTTTCTTACGGGTTTGTACGAAACCTTGAGACCAAGAGTGGCTACTTACTCGGTATGTCATACCGTACTTCACCTGTAGTGGCCGCTGTCACATTTTTACAGGCGGTCTCATGATCCTCACCGGATGATCAATGTCGTCTTGTGAGTTCCCCTTTAACGTCCTCCTATCTCAGTCATTTTCCAGATCACTACATTCATGCCCAACAACGAGATCGACCCGCACCGCTGCAACAAGAAGAGACACGTGGGCAACAACTTTGTGAATATCGTGTATAACGACTCGGGAGAGTTTTATAAGCTGGGGACTCTGAAGGTACGGCGCTCACTCCCCTCCTCTTTACCTGTATACCTGCAGGATGGTAACCTCATCCCTCCTCTGTAGGGTCAGTTCAACTTCGTGGACGTGAATATTCAGCCACTGGACTGCGATAGCAACTTGGTGACGTTACAGTGCCGGAAAGGTGACTTTTTCCTGCTTCTTCATGATTATTTATGTTTTTATGGGTTTTTCCATTTAAAGTATGCCAGAACTGAAACGTGTAAATTATAGATATGGGCGAGGGTCCTAGCAATGAGAACCAGCCCCCCCCAACCCTTCCCAATGATGTCTAATCAATAGGGTCAAGTACGTAGGATGGGAAACTCCTATCAATGAGCATCAGGTCCTTCCATAAAGGGTTGGAGCAGGTGGTTCCTATTTATTAATGTTGTTTTTTTTTTTTCTTTTTTATCCCTTTTAGATATGGAAGGACTTGTTGATATATCTGTGGCTAAAATTGTGTCTGATAAGAACCTTCCGTTCCTCGCCCGCCAGATGGCGCTGCACTCAAATGTGAGAACCTTTTTATATTGTTTTCCAGGGAATTGGAGGATTAATATTATTATTGTGTGATGCGTTTTTCTCTTTGGTTTTTAGATGGCTTCTCAGGTTCATCACAGTAGATCAAACCCCACAGACATTTACCCTTCTAAGTGGATTGCCAGATTGAGGCATATTAAGAAAATGAGACCAAAGGTAAAGTGTCCTGGAAGGATTATTCTTATTTATTATTATTGGTCTTCAACTTGATGATTTCATAACCTAAATTATAGGGGGTCGGCACTTCCTTCCCATCACGCAGTGATATAAAATTAGTTCTAAAACTGTAACTGCCTGCTGCCAACACTAGGGGGAGCTCACTGCAGGCAGACATACTGTAGGTGATGGAGCTCCCTCTAGTGTTGTACTGTGAACTGCAGACAACCAGAATTTTATTAAAGCGCCACTCAGGTGGGGTTTTTTTTTCCGTCCAGCACTTTAAATGTAATTCTCCTGCACTCTGTCATGTACTCTCCCTTTGGCAGCTTTACCTGTATACCAACGCTGCTCTAATCCTGCGGCAAAGTCTTGTGACTTTAACTTCCGGACGGTCAGAAGTTAGTCACAGGTCTCCCAATATAACTCAAAGTCCGAACAAGGCTCCAGTGAACACTGGACAGGCCGGCAGGTTCCAGATCGTCCGAGACCGACCGTAGAGGTGGCGATAGACGATGCTGGAAGGTAAGTATATGACAGGGGATTTAGGTTTAGTTAAAGCACGCTGTGGGTATAAAATAAAGATTTGCTGGAGTGAAGCATAAAGGTACTGTTGAAACGAAATACAGGCTCTCTTAGCTTCACGTCGGGGCCATATTTAATTACCACCTGCTTGTTTTCCCTCCATCTCCGCTCTCCCCTCTTTTTTGATGGCTCTAGCTGCATAGAGCCAGAGAAGGGTGGAGATGCAAGGAAATTTTAACTTCTCTATATATTATTTTTTTTGTTTCCTCCATTGGGGACCTCTGCTCACTTGGGCCTCACAGGAAGATGAAGATGGCAGGCATGGAGCCCCTCAGCTGCCATGAAAAACCAATCAGCACCCTGCAATCATGCCAGAGGGGACCAATGGGAATCAAAAGTGGCATTTAAATAGTTAAACAGCAATCTGAACAAGCTCTGGTTACTGCAGTTAAAGGCAGGAGCCGGCTGTATAACACAGCTGGTGATCGCAAGGTATGGTGCTTGCTCAGCTCCTGAGCCTGCTCCATGCATTGGAAACTAAGACAAACTAGACCTTCCGAGGATGAGAAGTGTTAATAAACCTGAACATCCCCTTTAAATCCTTAAGCCAGTGGCCTAGTCCTTTTGAACAGGATAAAGCAGAATTGCCAGCCACAGCCATTACAGTAAGTGCAAGGCTGTGTAGTCAGTGTGAACAATGAAGAGGCTGCAGCACTCGCCAAAGCCACACGTCTGAGTGTAAAGTGTTGGACCTCGCATATGGGAGAATGGAGGGGACAGGACAAATGTTTTATGATTTCAGTTGCCATTTTGTATATTTTTGTCTTCTAGATTCATGAGGAGCTGTTAGAAATTACGGCAAACATGCCGTACCCCATGAACACCCTCACCAGACCTCCCCCGCAAAACCCTCCATCGGCTAACGGCAATTTTGAAACTGGACAGCGGACTCGGCTCATATCGGCTGTGGACGATTTCACAGAATTTTCCTAAAATCCTGGCGGAGTCTGGACTAAGCGAATGGTACGTGGTACAGGCCTGAAGGACGGAGGGGCAGGATGGATCCCTGCCTAAAAGCACAGACTACTACACCAAACACTAGATCCTTCTGCTCTGCGGCCTCCAGAACCCGACATTTTATGAAACTCAAACTTAAATTATTTTCACTATTGGAATAATGTTAATTTATTAAAGACTTCACCCCCCCCCCCCTCTCCCACCACCCACCTACTATATCCCCTCTGAAATGTGTGATCACTACCAAATACCCAGCAATGGATCACAGGAGCTACATCAGCAAGATGGACACACGGGCGAGGATTTTTTTTTTTTTTCATTTTTTTCGTTCTTTCAAGTTTTTTGTTTTTCTGCACAATTACAATAAAATAAAATGTAAAAAAATATCTAGACTGGGCTGTAATTTGTACATTGCATGTAGACGATAAATTGAGTCCTCAGTGGTTGGTTCCTTAATGGGAACATTGCATGTGACATTCACAATGCTGAGTCCTGTCTCTGTAAAAAAGAAAAATGGCTGCTTTCTTCCAGAAGTTGAACAAGAGAAGCAATCCAGTGCTGACAAAGGAGGGATATGATAAAAGTGCAAGTTCGTTCAAAACATAGTACAGCATGGGGGGCCCCGTACAGAGGATGATGTCACGAATTAATGTCTGGGTATGCACCCTTCATTTACATATGTAAAATAAGAGCTCATAGGAGGGTGAAGGTACAATTAAAACACCATGTATAATATTATGTGAGACAGAATGTAATGTAGAGATCAAATAGTAATAATTATTACAATCATGCGTATTATCACCGGGTATAGATTGGTGCTAGAAGAAGAGGGGGGGGGGGGGGAGTTGAAAATAAATTTTTAGAAAAAATAAATTTAAATTAATTTTTCAATGTATGAATACTGTAAAATTGGGTATTGTCTAATATTTAGCCGTTTTGATAACCTAGTATCAAGTTTAAAAATCCAGTATGCCTCTCTATTCAGAATCTTCCTTCTCCAATCACCACCACACAAAGGTTTAACACCTTTTTCTATAGGCATAAATCATAAACCTGTGAGATCTTCAGTATGCACGGTTTTAAAATGTCTGGACACTGCAGAAAGGTTTATTGCCTTTTCACTGACCGGATCTGGTAAATGGCATCTGATGCGCTTCTTTAGTGGACCACTCGTGCATCCCACATATTTAAGTTTACATATTGTACAGTCCACCAGATAAATCACTCCTGGAGTGTTACAATTTATGACATATTTCAGCACATAACTAGTGCCTATGAACTGTGATGTAAACGTTTTACTCTTATGTACATAGTGGCTTGTTGTGTATTGTGTGACTACAGCCAAGTAGTCCTGTGCAAGGTAACAAATATTCTGCACTTTTTTTTCCTTCGCCTCATTGGGGGTCACAGGACTGTGGATATTATGCTGCTGTCCACTAGGAGGCGACACTAGGCAAAATCTGCAAAAGATTAACAGTGGCTCCTCCTCTGCAGTATACACCCCTGGAGCAGGCACTGTCTCACCAGTTTTTGTTTAGCATCATTGGGAGATGCACACAATTATTTATTTAAGTCATAACAAAGGAAACACCGGGCACTTAGCGTATCTGCTGACACGGGCTACCACTCCTGTGGTGCATGCAGCTATAAACTGGCGGTGCCGGCTTCCACAGATACTTCACATTAGTTATGTAGAAAAAAGCAAGCCGCACTCACCAGAAGTTGATCTTGTATCTTTATTTCAAGTTCATTCCGGTCCGGAACATGAACACAAGCAAGGGAGGGGGTGCAGGGATGGAGAACAACGGCAGACCGCGAAACGGCAGGCCGTTGTTCTCCATCCCTGCACCCCCTCCCTTGCTTGTGTTCATGTTCCGGACCGGAATGAACTTGAAATAAAGATACAAGATCAACTTCTGGTGAGTGCGGCTTGCTTTTTTCTACATAACTAATGACAATTATTTATTTATTTATTTTTTTTCACAAGAATTTTTTCACTTTTACCTTCAAGAGGATTCAAGTGAGGGTCTTGAACATGGAAGACCCCCGGCATGCTCCTTCCTCGGCTCCCCACTGTTGAGGTGCTGGGTTGAAGTCGAGATATGCACAGCATATCTCTTCCTCCTTCCTGGACTCCCCACTGATGGGGACTCGGGTAGAAGTTGAGCTTTGACTGCATCACCAACTTTAAGGATCACCACAGGAGCATCAGACCGAGACATTCCTCCCCAAGGGGTTGAGGCAGCAACAAGGTACTATCCGGTCTGCTGGAGGGCTCTGCATGTCTCTGCAGCTCCCCAGTATTCTCATGCAGCCCCTTAAAGAGTACACCGATCCCAGCTTATAGCTGGATGTCCGCATTTGGTACTGGAGACTCAGTCCATTATGGACCCAGCCTCCAGACATAGTTAGGGCACGGCTCCATTCTGGTTCCCTCCAGACTTCCGCGCTGACCCTCCACTGCTCCTGGGCCCAGCTTCTGTTCTAGCAATGAGCTCACGATCTCTCCCCGCCCCAAGTCCACCCTCCAGATGACGTCGGACCTCGGCCAGCGTCATGAGAGGGGGCGGAACAGTGTCGCACTGGCGCTTCTCGCATCTCGTGAGTTCTCAATCGCGTGCCTTTTACTGACTCTGCCTCTCCATCCTTACACCAGTGGCGCCATTGCTGCACACTGCACAGCACAGAGCGGGAAATACTACAGGAGCACACCTCCAATGGTATTTCTGGAGGGCACAGGACCACTGAGCTGCGGCTGAGGCACACATAACAGGTGGTGAAAAGCCAGCAGGGACGCGGTCACTGCTGCAGCGTTTTTCTGTCCCTGTCCTCTGTATACAGTCCCACAGGAGCTGTTGAGGCACAAAGGTTTTTTATAAATGTCAGGCTCAAGATGCAATAGACCTACCAGAGCCTTTACCTCCTATTATGCCACTTGTACAGCTTGAAACGCTCCCATGCCTAGTGGATGTTCTACCCCACACTGCCAGGACTGCACTCCTACTAAAGTGCCTGAACCCCCCCCAATAGATCTCGGACAGTCCAGTGCACCTAACACTGCGCCAGAAAGGGCTGTTATGTCAGTCTATGGCTCAATCTATGGAGAAATTATCCTCTACTTTACTCCAGGCCCTGTAGAGTCATACCTCTCCCTGGAGCGATGCCCAACCTGTTCAGCCCACACAGAATGAAAGCACAGACGGTCTACTGACCCTGTCCCATCTGTGTCCATGTCAGGATGCAAAAAAGTCCAAAGGACACCCTCCCCAGTGTCCTCACGTAGTTCTAGGGAATCCCCAATCCGGGAAAGCCACTATGATTCCCCTGGCTCCGAGGGTTTTGATGACCTAGGTTCAGAACTGGACTTGGACGCATCCCTGGAGCTAGACACACCAGATACTGTGGCTCTTGTTGAGGGTGCGTTCACACACTGCGTATTTGCTGCGTCTTTTTACGTAAGTGCTCTTGCAGTTTTTGTAGCCAAAACCAGCAGTGGGTGATAAACACAGAAGTGGAGCATTTGTTTCTATTAGGCTTTTCCCATCGCCACGACAGCACCCACAGAGCGAGGGGATCCACCCCCAGGGACAGGAAACCTACAGATAAAAAGGGGCGGTCCCCCTCGCCTCCTCAGTTGGTTTCCTGTCCCTGAAGGGAACCTACAGTTAGCAGGGTTCTGCTTACCTGGGTCCATTCAGCCTCTGTGCGGTATCTGTGTGAACGGCAGGGCCTGGGACTGCAGATGCAGCGATGGGAAGTCCTGTCTCGGGCTCTCCCTTCGTCTGGTCGTCACCATGGAGGCAGCTGCTGGGGTGGTCCGTCCTGCCGCATGGGGAGCGCAGAGGGTGCTGTGAGGGCACCGCAGGTATCTTCTTTTGGTCCCTGGGCTCTCCCTTGGACGGTCGGGTGTGCTATGGTGCGGGGCGCCAGTGCGGTGCCCGCCTGTCACCAGCGCCTTTTTGTGGCTCCTTTGGTGCACGCTGAGGCGCAGTGGTCAGGGGGGTGCTGGGGAGGCGCCGCCGGTCCCACGGTCGCCTCCGGCGGGTCTGAGAGTGAGGGAGTGTGGCGGTGCACGCGCCGGCACTTCCGGATGGGCGGGCGCGCATGCGCAGTGCGGCTCTGCGCTCCGACCCCGGAGGTGACGTCATTTCCGCTTCCGGGGGAGGTGGCCTAGGGGAGGATATGTATTACCAGGCGTGCGGACGCCTGGGGCCTGCAGACATGTCCTCTCCAGGGGCTTCAGAGGGGCGCCCTCTGACTGAAGAGGGGCAAGGCAGCAAAGGAAAGTCCGGTGGTCGCTCCAGGGATGAGGGATCCACGGACAGGAGTGAGAAAGCAAGGAGGACTGCATCTCCAACTCCAGCTGGACCTCCACCTCCGGGACTGGTACATGGGGTGTGCTGTACTTCGGGGTAAGTCAGGCTGTGGCCTCTGTTCTGACGTCTATCCTCCGTATCTGTGTCCCTCTCCTAGGTTAAGAAGGTTAAGAAGGTGAAGCACCAGCAATGTGCTCTGTGTCCCCAACTTCTCCCTGATTCTTATCCTAAACGCCTGTGCCAATCATGTATTGACGCCACAGTACGTGAGGAGTCCTCTGTGTCTGATATCCGGGCCATGATTCGGGAGGAATTACAGTCTTTTACGCACCAGAGTCAGTCTAAAAAACGGAGGAAAAAGTCTCATCCAGATTTGTCCTTTGTTGTTTCTGAGGCTGAGAGCGGTCAGATTAGCACAGATTCGTCTGATTCTTCCTCGGCATCGTCTTCTGATGATGAGGGCAGATCGTGTTTCCCTTTGGATAGTATGGATAATTTGGTTAAGTCGGTCCGTGCTACTATGGGGATTTCTGATTCTAAGGAGGTCAAGTCATCCCAAGATATTATGTTTGCGGGACTTGCCCATAAAAAGCTCCGTTCCTTTCCGGTTAGTTCGGCACTGAAGGACGTGATTCAGCGGGAATGGGACAAGCAGGAGCACAGAGGGTCACTCCCTTCTTCCTCCAAGAGGCGTTATCCTTTTGATGATGAGGATTTGTTGTCCTAGTCGTCAGTTCCGAAGGTGGATGCAGCAGTCGCCTCGGCTTCTAAGCATTCGTCCCTGCCTGTGGATGATTCGGGCCTGCTCTCAGATCCATTAGATCGCAAGGCTGATATGCTCCTTAAACGTTCCTGGGAGTCTTGCACAGGGGCGTTTAAACCTGCCGTGTCTGCTACTAGTACGGCGCGGTCCATGTTGGTCTGGATTGATCAATTGGAAGATCAACTCAGGACTGGTGTTTCAAGGGACAAGTTACTTTCCGCACTTCCTCTGATATGGGGGGTACTGCTTATTTGGCGGATGCCTCGGCGGATTCCCTGAGATTGGCGGCCAGATCGGCAAGTCTTTCTAACTTGGCTCGTCGGGCTTTATGGCTTAAGGGCTGGAAAGGGGATGCTCAAGCCAAGAATGGGTTGTGTTCATTGCCCTGTCGGGGTGAGTACCTGTTTGGCAAGCACTTAGATGAGCTCCTGGCCAAGGCTGCTGAAAGGAAGTCGGGGTTCCCTAATGTTTCTCTTCCGTTCTACAGGAGGGCATTCAGGCGCAGGTCGTTCGGTCAGAAGAAGCCCTATAAAGACCGTAACAGATGGGACAACAAATGGGATACCAAGGCTTCAAAGACCAAAGGTGCCCTCTTTGGTTCCTCCTCTAGGAGGGATAATAAGTTCAGATAGCCCGGTCCCTCCTTTAGGGGGGGAAGTTGCGTCTTTTTTCCGCAAGATGGCGTGCTATTTCTTCTAGTCTTTGGATCCTGTCTATTGTGTCATCGGGTCTGAAGTTAGATTTTGAGGTTTTTCCTCCGGATTTTTTTGTGCAGACTTCCCCTCCGTCTCCAGTGCAGCAGCAGGCACTGGAGTTGGAGGTTCAAAGTTTGTTGGAGAAACGAGTCTTGTTGGAGGTCCCTGGCGGCCAGGAAGGAAGGGGTGTTTACTCCCACTTATTCCTGGTCTCTAAACCTGATGGATCTTTCCGGACTATTATTAACTTGCGGAGGTTGAACTCTTTTTTGCGGGCCTGTAGTTTTAAGATGGAATCCATTCAATCAGCTATTTAAGGTCTTGTTTCCTAGGTGTTTTATGGCGGTCCTGGATTTAAAAGACGCGTACTACCATCTGCTGATTCATCCGGACCATCAGAAGTTCCTCCGGGTCGGCGCCGGCATTTTCAGTTTGCAGCAATGCCGTTTGGTGAATATACGGGGAGCCATGGCGAGGCCAAAGTGATGTCGGAGGTGATGTGTTTTTTGCGTCATCAGGATATTCTTATTGTGCCGTATCTTGATGATTTTTTGATTGTGGGCAATTCTGCTTCTCAGTGCAGAGATCGCTTGTTGCGGACCATTTCTTTTTTGCAGTCCTTAGGCTGGTTGATCAACTGGGATAAGTCTAGGATGGTTCCTCTAACTTGTCAATCCTTCTTGGGTCTGCACCTTGATTCTGTGCGTCAGCTGTGTTTTTTGCCAGAGGCCAAGAAGCAGGTGATTCTCACCAAGGTTGGGTTGGCGGTTAGCCATCCTCTGATGTCCTTGCGGTCTGCTACGTCTTTGTTGGGTCCTTGACCTCTTGTATCCTGGCGGTGCTATGGGCTCAGTTCCACACCAGGGGTCTTCAGCGGGAGATTCTCTGGGCTGAGGAGGAGTTGCAGGGGTCCCTTGACAGCTTTCTTTCCCTGTCTTCGGAGGTAATCTCTTCCCTCTCATGGTGGTTGTCTCCGGGTAACCTGGCTAGGGGGGTTCCCTGGGTGGTTTTCCCTTCTAGAATAGTGGTCACTGATGCTAGTCCAGACGGGTGGGGTGCTCATCTGGGGTCGCTCTGGGCCCAGGGTCCTTGGTCGGTCCAGGAAGGAGCAGATTCTTCTAATGTCCGGAACTTAAGGCGATTCTTCAGGCATTGCTTCATTTTCTCCCACAGTTGGATTCCCGACACGTCAGGATCATGACGGACAATATGACTTGTCGCGTATATCAATCGTCAAGGCGGTACGCGATCGCAGCCTCTCATGTCTATTGCATCTCGGATCCTCCGTCTGGCCATAAAGTGTCTCCTGTCCCTCACAGCCCTTCATATCAAAGGAACGGACAATTCCACAGCCGATTTTCTGAGTCTGCATGCTCTGCGGCAGGGGGAATGGACATTGAGCAACGGGTGTTCCGGCAGATTGTTCGCCTTTGGGGTCTCCCGGACATCGATCTGTTCGCTACCAGGGCAAATCGTCAGGTCGAGTGGTTTGCCTCCCTCCACGTCAGGGACTGTCCGGATGTGGTGGACGCTCTCCAAGTCCCTTGGTCGTTCCCTCTCGCCTATGCTTTTCCTCCGATGTCTATTCTTCCGTTGGTCATCAGGAAGATCAGGGAGGAAGGAGCGAGGGTCATACTCATTGCTCCTTTTTGGCCGAGGAGACCATGGTTTTCATGGCTCCGGGCCATGTCCCTGTCGGATCCTTGGATCCTGCCATCGACACCGTCTCTGCTGTCTCAGGGTCCGCTCCGTCATCCTCAAGTGCACGGTCTCCACTTGACGGCGTGGAATTTGAGAGGCAGTTATTAAGATCCAGGGGGTTCTCGGACGGTCTGGTTTCTACCCTTCTTCTGAGTAGGAAGTCTTACACTACTAACATCTACTGTAGGGTGTGGCGGAAGTTTTTGTCTTTTCACACGGTTCCCCTGTCTGAGGTGGTCCCTACCCGGGCTATATTGGAGTTCCTTCAACGGGGTCGGGACTTGGGGTTGTCTGTGAGTACCCTCAAAGTTCAGGTTTCTGCCTTGGGGGCGTTATATGGGGCTAATGTTGCTGGGGATAGGTGGATTGCTCAGTTTATTTCTGCTTGTGAACGCAGTACCCCGGTTCACATTGCCACTGTGCCTCCGTGGGATTTGAACTTCGTTTTGGAGGCGCTTACTAGCGCTCCGTTTGAGCCATTAGCCTCTTCCTCTCTAAAGGTTCTTTCCCTTAAGACAGCCTTGTTAGTTGCCCTTACTTCTGCTCGAAGGGTTAGTGACATTCAGGCTCTCTCCATTGACCCTCCGTTTTTGTCTGTACTTCCGGATAGGTTCGTGTTGAAGCCTGATCCCTCTTACCTCCCGACGGTGGTTTCTAGGTTTCACCGTAGTCAGGAGATTGTCCTTCCCTCTTTTTATCCTGACCCAGTTACCCCGGCTGAAGTCAAGTTTCATACGCTGGATGTTCGGCGTACCGTCCTCGCCTACATTGATAGGACTCAGGCAGGGAGGAAGTGTAGGGCTCTGTTTGTTTCCTTCCAGGGCCTTCGGAAGGGGTCTGGGGTCTCCAAGAGTACCTTGTCCCGCTGGATCAGAGATGCTATTGGGCTGGCTTATGAGTCGTCGGGTCTGCCTCCGCCAGATGGTGTGCGGGCCCATTCCACCAGGGCGATGGCTTCTTCCTGGGCTGAACGGGCAGACACGTCTATTGAACTGATATGTAAGGCGGCAACCTGGTCTTCACCTTCTACTTTTTATGACCATTATCGGTTAGATTTATCTTCCGGGTCTGATTTGGTGTTTGGGAGGTCTGTCCTCCGCACAATTGTCCCACCCTGAGTATTTATCTCTGTAAGTCTCTCTGTGGGTGCTGTCGTGGCGATGGGAAAAGACCAGGTTACTTACCGGTAGGCTGGTTTTATGGAGCCACAACAGCACCCACTCACTCCCCCCCCCCCTTGGTTGTTTTTCACGGTTTGGACTTTTCCATTTGGCACTCGTGTGGTGGTGATGTTTGTTTATTGTCTGATTCGAACTTATACTAATTAGCGGTTCCTCTCGGTCTCTGTAACACAACTGAGGAGGCGAGGCGGACCGCCCCTTTTTTATCTGTAGGTTTCCTGTCCCTGGGGCGGATCCCCTCTCTCTGTGGGTGCTGTCGTGGCTCCATAAAACCAGCCTACCGGTAAGTAACCTGGTCTTTTTCTCCGATTGTTCCACTCCTGGTTTTGGCTACAAAAACTGCAAGAGCACTCGCGTAAAAATACACAGTGTGTGAACGCACCCTTAATTACTTCCATCAATCAAGTACTGGACGCATCAGACCCACCCTGTGCCACCCTGGGCCACAAGGTCTCTTAAAAGAGCTAAAAGACCGCATAAATATATTGCGGATCATCCTGAATTTCAGGACATCCTTCAAAAACATCGCTCACATCCGGATAAAAGATTTGGCAACAGTATAACATTAGAAGCACGTTACCCATTTTTACCAACCGTGACCCAGGACTGTGCGAATCCTCAGGTGGTCTACCCCACCAAAGGGTGTCTTGTCTGGCCGCACAGACTCTCCTTTCCTTACCAGATAGTTCCTTGATTAAAGACGCAACTGACCGCCAGGTGGAACAGATGGCTCGATCAGTGTTTGAAGCTTCAGGGTCATCATTGTCATCATGACTTGGGCTGACAATCTACATACTGCCTTGCGCAGCACAGAAACTGATCCAGTACTATCGGATCAGGCAGCACAAACTTTTGTCACTGCAGATTATCTACTTCACGCCGCCTTGGATACAGCAAATTGCGCAGCAGTAGCGTCAAGCGCCATTACAATCAGACTCACCCTTTGGTTGCGGGAGTGGAAGGCAGACACGTCTAAAAAGTCTTACGAGCCTTCCTTACCTCAGTGGTCGTCTCTTCGGAGGAAAATTAGACAAAGTAATTTTGGATGCTACAAGAGGCAAGAGTACTTCTCTTCCCCAACGCAAGCCAAAGCTGCCTTTCAACCGCCACCAACAAACACTGGTTTGATCCTTTCGGAACTCGTTTGGCTGGTCGGTCTACAGACCAGCGTGGACTGGCAGTCGCTCACCGTGTAGAGACCGGTCACAGGCCCCTCAGAAATTGAGCACAAGCTGGCAATCTCATTCTCGACAGTCTAAACCTAAGGGATTAAGATCCCATAGGTTTTCTTCCAGACTCGTTTACCCCGGAAGACACCTCGCAAATAGGTGGACGACTTTCACGTTTTCGTCAAGTCTGGCTCGCTGTTACAGACAACAGCTGGGTCAGAGAACTGGTGTCTTCCTGTTACAATATAGAGTTCGTGCCCCGACCACCCAACTGTTATTTTCTGTCTGTACCTCCAAAAGCTCCATCCAAGGCTCACCTCTTTTTTTTTTTCAGGCCGTCGAATCACTCTTAACAAGAGGAGTCATTGTCCATGTCCCACAGACCGAACGCTTCCAGGGGTTCTCGGACCTGTTCATAGTCCTGAAAAAGGGCGGTTTGGTACACCCTACTTTGGACCTCAAACAACTAAACAAGTATCTTCGATTGTGACATTTCCGTATGGAGTCCCTTCGCTCCATAATATCATCCTTGGAAGTAGGAGAATTTCTCGCCTCCATAGATATACAGGACGCGTACCTACACATACCGACCTCTTCTAGCACATCAGTGGTTTCTACGGTTTGCAGTCAACCAGGACCACTATCAGTTTTGGCTCTCCCATTCGGACTGGCCACAGCTCCCAGAGTGTTCACCAAGGTCATGGCGGCTGTCATGACCATTCTCCACTCACGAGTTGTTGTCCTTCCATATCTGGACGACTTGCTCATCAAGGCATCTACCTTCAAGGACTGCGAACAAAGTGTCCTTATCACAGTGGACACACATACGTTGATTAGGCTGGTTGGTCAACCTCCAGAAGTCGTCGCCGGTACCAAGACAGTCTCTGACCTTCCGGGGATGCTATTCAATACCTCCAGAGGTCTGGTGCTCCTTCCTCAAGACCGGGCATGTGCTCTCCGCCAGGGGGTCCGCACTCTCCTTTGTCCATCACCTCGTTCCCTCCAGTTTGACATGAGGGTCCTGGGCAGGATGGTCGCAGCAATAGAAGCAGTCCCCTTTGCCCAGCTACACCTCAGACCGCTCCAGCTGGCCATTCTTACCTCCTGGGACAAAAGTCCATTCTCCCTGGACAGGACATTTCTCCTGTCCACTGCAACCAAACGGTCCCTCCACTGGTGGCTCAGACCATCCTCCCTCTAAAAGGGGAAATCTTTCCTGCCAGCTCATTGGAAGGTCTTGACCACCGCCGCAAGCCCGACAGGATGGGGCGCGGTGTACCGCCACCACAGGACCCAGGGCAGATGGTCCCCATCGGAAACTACCATGCCTATCAACCTGGAGATTCAGGCTATCTTTCTGGCACTGAAAACCTTCAAATCGGTTTCTAGCAGGTTGCCATGTCAGGATACAATTGGACAACGCCACGGCTGTGGCATACGTCAAGGAGGAACTCGCAGCGTCCAGGCGATGCGAGAGGTATAACACATTCTCCAATGGGCAGAATCATCAGGATCGGTACTGTCAGCCATGCACATCCCGGGAGTGGACAATTGGGAAGCAGACTTCCTCAGTCGTCAAGGCATAGACTCCGGAGAATGGTCCCTGCATCCGAAAGTATTTCAACAAATATGCCATTGCTGGGGAACTCTGGACGTGGACCTCATGGCATTACGCCTCAGTGCCAATGATCCCGGCTTCATGGCCCGGTCGCACGACCCGCAATCGCTGGGAGCAGACGCCCTAGTCCAGGTTGCAAAATATAAAAGGGAGGGGACAAGAGGCGCAATAGTGCCCTATCACTAGTGACACTAGTATGTAAACGGTGGTGCTGTGTGGCCGCTCACCTGATCCAGTTGTGGTCCCCACAACTGGTTTAACTGCGTTTAGGAATCAATGTTCCAAGCTGCTGCAGGACCTCCACCTACCACTGGATCGTGGTATGTTCCAAGAGAGATGATGGGAGTGATGGTGTGTCACGGTCCGCGCTGCTTCTGGATTAAAACTCACCAAAGAGCCCAGCAAACTTTTATCCATTTTATTCCTTATTCCAACGCGTTTCAACGCCACAACCCGGCGTCTTCCTCAGGGATATTACAAACATACACATAGAGGGGGTTTTTATAGCCCCTAGATCTACAAAAAAGAGGTGTCATCTATTTACCAATGATGTCATCCTCATCATCACAAAGGGGTGGATCCACCCATTTTGGCGCAATTTCCATATAAAACACTAAATACATCACAAACTTGCTGAAAAAATGACTCATGTCTCCAGACATTAATGATTAAATCAACCATAAAAGAAATTTTCAAAAATGGAGCAAATAAAAGCATAAAATTCTGAAAAAAACGATCTCTCCATTAGTACATATAAAATATATAAAATGTAATGAATTAGGTTATTATTCGTTGGAGACTAGAACCTGGGGACCCTCGGCCCATGTGTGGTGTTCTAATGGTTTCAGTGTTATGCACCACCATGGATTCACATACTAGGATAGCTTAATAAGAGAGTTTCATGTTAAAAACCAAAGAATGAATATAAAATAATCTTTGGAGATGAATTTAAGAATTTTTTAAATATTGAGATTACGCATGTTTTATTATTTAGTATTAAAAATATTGCTTGTTAAAAATGATCAATCCTGTTCCCAATAAATATTAGATGTAAAAATGGGTCATGAAACATCAATGTATATATGTTCCTGAGTAATAGCTCAACAGGATAGAACAAAGGACTCCGTGCAAAGAACCCCAGGTTCCATCCCCCAACGGAGTGCACCATGTTGTTGATGGTGCACTCCGTTGGGGGATGGAACCTGGGGTTCTTTGCACGGAGTCCTTTGTTCTATCCTGTTGAGCTATTACTCAGGAACATATATACATTGATGTTTCATGACCCATTTTTACATCTAATATTTATTGGAACAGGATTGATCATTTTTAACAAGCAATATTTTTAATACTAAATAATAAAACATGCGTAATCTCAATATTTAAAAATTCTTACATTCATCTCCAAAGATTATTTTATATTCATTCTTTGGTTTTTAACATGAAACTCTCTTATTAAGCTATCCTAGTATGTGAATCCATGGTGGTGCATAACACTGAAACCATTAGAACACCACACATGGGCCGAGGGTCCCCAGGTTCTAGTCTCCAACGAATAATAACCTAATTCATTACATTTTATATATTTTATATGTACTAATGGAGAGATCGTTTTTTTCAGAATTTTATGCTTTTATTTGCTCCATTTTTGAAAATTTCTTTTATGGTTGATTTAATCATTAATGTCTGGAGACATGAGTCATTTTTTCAGCAAGTTTGTGATGTATTTAGTGTTTTATATGGAAATTGCGCCAAAATGGGTGAATCCACCCCTTTGTGATGATGAGGATGACATCATTGGTAAATAGATGACACCTCTTTTTTGTAGATCTAGGGGCTATAAAAACCCCCTCTATGTGTATGTTTGTAATATCCCTGAGGAAGACGCCGGGTTGTGGCGTTGAAACGCGTTGGAATAAGGAATAAAGAGGATAAAAGTTTGCTGGGCTCTTTGGTGAGTTTTAATCCAGAAGCAGCGCGGACCGTGACACACCATCACTCCCATCATCTAGTCCAGGTTGGTCGTAATTTCGTCTTCCGTACATATTTCTCCCTCCGCCTCTAATTCCCAGAGTGGTACGGAAGATCAAGCAGGAGGGCATTCCAGTCATCCTCGAGGCCTCAGACTGGCCCAGGCACGCCCGGTATGCCGACCTCGTGCAACTCGCTGTCGACTTTCCTTGGCGACTCCCAGATCGCCCAGAACTTGTCTCAGTTTTACCACCAGAATTCGGGGCACTGAATTTGATGACGTGGCACTTGAGACCTGGATTCAAACCCAAGCGGGTTTTTCCCCTCAGGTAGTAACAACTGTGATCAGAGTTAGAAAGCTTGCTTCTGCTCGGATTTACTATCGCACTTGAAAGGCTTTCTTTGCCTGGTGCAGCAATCCACTGTCTTATTCCTTACCCAACATGCTTGGTTTTCTTCAGTTGGGCCTAGAAGCTGGCCTGTCCTTAAGTTCTCTCAAGGGTCAAGTCTCAGCCCTTTCAGTTCTTTTCCAACGCCGACTGGCTACTAAGCCGCAAGTGAAGACCTTTATTCAAGGGGGTCTGCCGACTGGTTCCCCCTTACAAGAGACCACTTGAGACATGGGACCTCAACCTGGTACTGATCGCGCTACAACAGCCACCATTTGAACCCCTTAAGGACATTCCTCTCCGCCTTCTGACTCAGAAGTTAGTCTTTCTGGTGGTGATCACTTCTATCCACCGTATCTCAGAGCTAGCAGCACTCTCCTGCAGGACACCTTTTCTAGTGTTTCACCAGGATAAGGTGGTACTCCGTCCAGTCCCGTCTTTTCTTCTGAAGGTGGTATCATTCACCTCAATGAGGAAATTTCCTTGCCGTCTCATTGCCTGGCACCGGTACATTGGGTTACGAAGGCTCTGCATACACTGGACCTAGTTAGGGCACTTCGTATATACGTGTTCAGAACTGCGCCCTTCCAGAAGACTGACTCACTTTTCGTCCTTCGGGAAAGCAGCCGCAAGGGCATGTCTGCTTCAAAAGCCACCCTGGCTAGATGGATTAGATCCACTATTCAGGATGCCTACCAGATGAATAATTTGCCAGTTTCAGAGCGCACTCTACTCGTGCTGTAGGGGCTTCCTGGGCCATTCGGCACCAGGCATCAGCACAACAGGTGTGTAAGGCAGCCACCTGGTCCAGCCTACACACATTTACGAAACACTACAGTGTTCATACCCAGTCCTCGGCAGATGCAAGTCCGGGCAGACGCATCCTCCAGGCGGCAGTTGCTACCTGTAGGTGCCTGTTTTTCTCTGTATATAGTTCCATTGTTCTTCCCACCCAGGGACTGCTTTGGGATGTCCCACGGTTCTGTGTCCCCCAATGAGGCGAAGTAGAAAAGGAGATTTTTGTGTACTCACCCTAAAATCCTTTTCTCTTAGCCTCTAATTGGGGGACACAGCACCCACCCTGTTGCCCGAGCTCGGGCCTTTATAGTATGCTGTATTGCTCTTGAGTTCTTACATAGTTGCCTTATCACAGGCTTTGTTAAATCTTCATTTACTTCTCCTACTGCTTTAAGCACAAAACTGGTGAGGCAGTGCCTGCTCCAGGGGTGTATACTGCAGAGGAGGAGCCACTGTTATTCTTTTGCAGATTTTGCCTAGTGTCGCCTCCTAGTGGACAGCAGCATAACACCCATAGTCCTGTGTCACCAATTAGAGGCTAAGAGAAAAGGATTTTACAATGAGTACACAAAAATCTCCTTTTTTTTTCTCTAGTAACAACCTGACTGGGTCAGAGTAAATTACACAATGAAGGTGCATGTTTAGGTGTAAATCTGAAGCTATCATTTTTTATAAGGACTTCAATAAAACTTGCTGTTTTATCATATCCCTGCTTCCTGAATTGTTTCTCTTGTTCAAGTTCTATTGCCACCTGAGACCATGGGTTTATACCCAAGGGCCAGGAATTGGATCCATTGAGGTGGAGGGAAGACCAAGAGAGGGGTGAGCCGAATAACTTTTTGTATTTTTCACTTTCTTCCAAAATCTGCTCCAAATCTATCTATGGGTCATGTTTTAGAATGGAGGATTTGGCTGTAATACCGGCCCACCGCCTGCAACAAGTGTGACGTTATTTTTTGGAAGAAAGCGGCCATATTTTTTTTCTCCATAAACCCTTTAAGCTGGGTCTATCCAAAATTTCGGCCATTGATTCCAGTATACAGACCATCGCCCCTGTCCCTACCACCCCACTAACCGGCTCACCATTATGGTGGTAAAAGCTACCACATACAGAACACCAGCACACGCCATTGTCTTTGCAGCCACCATCTTTATTTATGACTTTGTCCAACAAGTTGCATTGCAGCGCATTTTACAAAACAGGCAATAGTGAAGAACCCGCGAGAACAAGATTCCTCCATGGTGATGCCAATGAAGGATCACAAATCGCCTATATCTTACCTAGGAGACGAATGCCGCCGGCTAGAATATCCAATATGGCGGCCTCCACTGTACCGTAATAAGTCAATCAAACCAATTCTAGAAGAAATCTTGTTCTCAGGGCAATAAATAATCTATTACAATTAATTCTGACCATACAAGTTAAAAGCAAAAGCATACAGGCTCCGCTTGGGCTCGGGAAGGGGTAAGTGCAACATAGTGTACATAGTGTACATAGAACGGTTCTGCGGCCGCCGGATTGGCGGCTTTTGTCATAAGCGGACATTTCTAAGAAAATCATTGTTGTAAACGTAATCGCTTCCATTCCTGGTACATATGATGGAGAGCGCTGGTTACTGGCTCTACAGCTGTGGTAAAAATACAACTCCAGGCTTGCTGGGATCCATAGTTCACTGCAGGATAGACTGTCAAAAGGTTTCTTTTTTCCTTTTTTATATAGATTTATGGGAATTTTAGATTTAGCTGTAGAGGTATCGAGCCTCCATTAATGTAATGTATGAAACCTTTCCTCTCCGTACTGTCCTGCCTGCTTATATCAGCATTATAGCGGTAGTCTGGCTCCACTCACCTCTACATTGGACATAATGGACGGTAACCTTATGTCTATAGGTATCTGCTGTCTGGGTGCATGAATGGCCAGGTATAACGCACCTGTGCTAGTCATGTCAGCCGACAGCTGTAGATGTGACATACCCAGCCGTGCTCACCTCTGACATGGAAGTGAGTGGAGCCGGACTATCCCTTTAAAATGGAATTGCGCAAGATAAAAAAAAAAACAGCGCCATGCCTATGCACAGGTTACTTGGGGTATCACAGCTCAGTCACAATCCTTTGTGGATTGTGTTTTAATTCAGTTTTTACACCATTGTGTCCATGAATCACAACTTCTTATTTCAATGTAGCTGTATATGGGATGTTTGTTTATTCATTAGGGCAGAGACACACTTTGTGAGTGGCTCGCATGCATCTCGCATGAGTCGCCCGGCCGACTGCTCTCTGAATAGGAGCGTGAAGCTGATTGTGTTTCTATGGAGTGTCCTGCTCTGGAGCGAGCCAGGCGGTGACTCATGCGAAGATACATGGAGACAATCCCATATGTGTGTGTCTGCCCTTATTTGGGGTGAAGGTTAATTCCACAATTGACAGGTTTTTTAAATAGGATATTAATATCTCAAATATTATATGTTGCAGTGATACTAAAAGGGTTACGGCACAGAGCTGAAATACTATATATACCCCATGAACAGAAATGGTGCTGTCAATGCCAGAAAAATTGTTGTTGTCATATCAGACAAATCATGAAGAACTAAGGAAAGGAAAATGAACAGGGCTGTAATCTTCAGTGTAGGCCTCGTTTCCCATGGCAACCAATCACAGAGCAGCTTTCATTTCTCCCTAACACTTTTAGAAATGAAAGCTGAGCTCTGATTGGTTGCTACGGGAAACGAGGCCTGTTTTGATCGCTGAGGCCTGCTACTAGAGTTTTCAATCTGTTTATGATGCCCCACGGTCTTAAATAAGTGGTGTCTCATGTTTGGGCGCCTACATACGGCTTCCGCGTTCTGCACAATTGTAAGGAGGATGTAATCTGGTTGGAAAAACACCGTTTTCTTAAATTCCATGGCAGTGCTATTTTCCTTTGCGCTTCGGTTCACCATGGACCCAATTTTAATAAAATATAACAAATTTTTTGCAAAAAAAATTCCAATGCCAGCTCAACATGACTGTATTATTATTCAAGGAATCTAAAGCTACAGCGGCATCTCACTACCTGCATGTAATGTACTTTGGTCCAGCCATGCCTACAATTACATCAGTCCTACCGGGGTACTGTTACTACGGGGGGGGGGGGGGGGAGTACTAACTTATGAGACAAACAAAATGAGGCCTGATAAAAAAAGACTTCTATTAATATACAAACTGTATCAAATATATTAAATAAGCGCCTTAGATATATTTATTTTTTGCATTATATATTCGGTCTCCGTTGTCTCTGAAACACTTTATGATCCAGTAAAAGGGAAAAAATAATAATTATATGTACTATGTAGTAAAAGAAAAATCAACCTGGCTGCTGTGGTTCATCATTGGATTTTCCATTTGCAGAGAGTTAATTATAGCTCAATTGTTATGGGTGACACTTTTTTGCACACATTTAATACTGATTTGATGGTTTGCTGAGAAAAGACATAAGAACATTTACAAAAAAGGAAGAAAAAAAAAATAAATAAAAATTAAAATAATTTATAAGTGGAATATTCTGCTCCCTTCATGACTTCTGAGTGTCAGAGGATGGTCATGGTGACCTAAAGTGTTCAAGAGACCCGGTACGTCGGCCGTCCCGCTACGCTATGCTCTCCAGACTGTGCCTTTATGCCAATATGCAGATTTCTAATTGTATAAAATACATATAAATATATACAGGAGCACAACATATATAACTTAAATACCTTTAGTGATAATAGTGCTCGGTTCCCTCTACAGAATTGCTTCATTTGGTTACAGCGCTATGAAAATATAGCAAATAATACAAAAATATACATACTCCAACCCGCCACTGAGCGTCACGGGTTTACGAAGACTGAAAGGTGAACGGTGGACACACCAGACCCAACTCTGACCACAGGAGGGGAAAAAACAGAGGTGGGAATGGTTAAAATGGAAAATCTCAAAAGAAAGGCTTCACTATTATTGATGAGCACTGCCATGCTTGGGAGCTCCGTACTCTATCGGTATCCATTTTGATGGAGTTGGATTCAGGAAATTGAGGAGTTGCAGTCGGAGGTTTGGCTTATTGACTGTACACAGAGCGGTGGAGTCGTGCCATTTTGGTGGAGTCAGATTCAGGGAAATTGAGGAGTTGGAGTCGGAGGTTGGCTTACTGACTGTACACCGAGCGGTGGAGTTAGTGCCCATTTTGATGGAGTTGGATTCAGGAAATTGAGGCGTTGGAGTCGGAGGTTTGGCTTACTGACTGTGCACCAGAATGTGGAGTCTGAGTCGGATTCAGAGAAATTGAGGAGTCTGAGTTGACATTGGAGGTTTGGCTTACTGACTCCACAGTCCTGGTAATAAACAGTTAGATGCTCGGACGGACACGTCTCGAGTACCAAGTATTAGATCGTCCAGAAAAATGCTTGGGTTCCCCATTGACTTCCATTATACCCGGTACTCAAGTCAAATCCGAGTAGAACCAAGAACCCGAGCATGGTAGTGCTCACCCATTCACTATAACTTTGTTAGCTGCAAGACATCACTAATTTTTTGCAGATTTCTGTGTAATTACTAACAGTTCTGCTTGTGTAATAAGATGGGGGTTAATACGAATTTACACCAAAAGATGTTTCTTTGGGGGGTGGAGGGGGACGACTTTAATAATGAAAAGTATGGTTAGACCATATAAGTGCTATCATTTATGCGTAGTTTGTAAATGAATGTGGCGTACAGAGGTGACTGAACAAGTTTTGGAGACACATTCACTCCTTACGGCAGGGGTGGGGACCTCCAGGCCTCAAGGGCCACCAACAGGTCATGTTTTCAGGATCCCCTGAGTATTGCACAAGTGATAATTGAATCACCTGCAGTAGTGATGATTGCAATGCAAAGGAAATCCTGAAAACATGACCTCTAGGCAGCCCTACAGGGCCTGGAGTTCGGACTCCTGCCTTACAGGGTCTGGCTTTCTCCTTTTTGGCTAATTATGTAGTGGTCTCCCAACTTGTTGTCAAATGAATGTGTTTTTGGTGGAGGATAGTTGACCTCTAAATGTTCTGTACCTTCATCTTATTGATTCTGGCCTGGGTTAAAAAAACATATTTAAAAAAAAACCTTAAAATTAAAAAAAAGCTTTTGTTAAAGTGCGCGGCGCTCCATGCAAACTGCTGAAAAGTACAAACATGGATGTGAGAAATACATTCAGTAACGAGGAAGACATGTTGACCAATCTAACAGGGATTCTAGCGGCGTAGTGCTTGGATCTTCTCGAAGCAGAATCCAAAAATGGACTCCTAAAGAAAGCACCCTATAATAACAAGAGGCAACTATGGTATCATAATTGGTAACTCCTTTCCCAGGCTGCCTTCTCAAGAACAACACTTTTCACCAAGTTTACCCATACAAAAAACACAAATAATAGTATTATGAGGGATGGTATAAAGTCTTTTTTTTGGTTCCCACCAGCCCCAATCTGGTGAAGTGTTCCTGTAAGTCGCCTTTCATGTACGCAGCCTCTACACATAATGTAAATTCCTCCATGAAAGCTCTCTCTCTTTTTTGTGTCTTGAGAAACAAATACTTCTGGATACGGCAAATCGTTAAACTCTTCATGTGCGAAATGCCTTAGAGATGGAGAATTTCTACCACTTACTTCTGCAAGACCTGTCCTGTAAACATGACTGGGGGGGGTTTAAGACAAGTGGTAGTCTGAGATAAGAAATCTGTAAGAAGATTTAAGTTCTCCGTAAGTGCATAGTGAGAGTCCATCTTACGTCACGTCCCAAGATGATGTCCCAGCCAAGTAGAATTCTCTTCCCTTTATTATCCGGTAACATACTCAGGATAATTACTTTTCTACTGTGCTAAAGGGAATGAAGACGCTCTTGCAGCACCCTGAATAAAACCTAGAGACCAGCGATGACTGTCATCATAACTCAGGATTGACCAGCAAGTCCTTCGAAACGTGCTGGTCCCTTTTTAAAAGCACCATCAATAATTTTGCAAGAAGCATCTCCAGAGGTTGGCTGGATGCCAAATTCTTCTCTTGAAGACAATAAGCAGCTCCTCCTCGCTCAGTGTTTACCCAAGTCCTAGTGATCGTCAACAAGATGGGTTATAGGACAGCCAGCTGCCATTAAGAAAAAAGTAAGAGCCACCAGGGCTCATTGAAAATTATCATCTAGAGCCACCAGGGCTCCAAGAACTCGTTATAAGCCACCAGGGCTTCCAAAGAAAAGCTTTCAAGCCACCAGGGCCTGTTGACCGAAAAAACTCAAAGCCTCCAGGGCTTAAAGAGATAGAACCAAGAAAAGGACCTGTGCTTGTTGATGCATCTTGGGAAACTCTATCAAAGAGGGATTCATCTGTAGACTGTTCATCGGGCCAACATGAAGAGCCATTGAGAGTCCGCAATGGGTCTCGAAGATACAACATCCTGAATTGTATCTAGAAAATACCAAGAAGCTCCTGGAGCTTCTACCAATGTAGACAATAGTATGCCACCACATCTGCTAACTCACACTTGGATGCACTCTGTTGTGGGCACGCACTGACTTTCGCCTTTTGCTCTGTGTTAACTGCATAGGGATGAGCGCAGGTTCTTCAGCCACCATCTTGTCCACTGTAATCATTTTGCTTGTTGAAGTGCTTTCTGATAATACCTGAGAAACGGTGGAAGACGGAGAAGTAGGCAAAGAATTCTTCTTCGAGCGGTGGTGACCTTCAGATTTAGAACTTCTACTGAACATAGACTTTTGCTGGAGGCCTTGTTTTCTTTGGGAACGACTTAGTGGCCTCGGATTTGCGGTGCTGTCATGTTCTTGCCTTCTATTCTTGGCTATTCTCATATGCACATCTTCGAGGCTGCGCTCTATTTGATACACTTCTTCTGTGGCGTGGTTGACCAGATCAAACTGTGACAGAAGCGTCTCGAGCACGGGGAGTAATCTTTGGATGTTAGCATCGACCTCTGCTCTTTCCCTGGTGCTCACAGCGTTGAACGAATCCAACTGGCTGGAGATGGTGGAGAACGACGAGGAGGAAGAGGTGTCAGAAGCCGCACTCGGGGTGGAACCTCGAAGAGACTTGGAATCGCTTGAGGCGCGTGAAGGAAGTGGCTCCATTCCTTCGAAGCGTACCTTGTGACGAAACTGAAATACAAACATGTTTAAGGTTTTTCAGTTTTGCAAATTAGTCAACATAGTATTTGTTACCATTTGTATTCTGGACAGGCTAATGCATTTCATTCACCTCTTTCACTTTGCTGACGCCCATCCAGATCCGAAGTCTCCTGAGAAAGAGCTCCACCATCTCGTAGTCCTGCAGCTCGAACGCTGGGCGGAACAAATCCAGCCGCACTTGTCGATAACTGTTGATCAACATGGCTGCAAAGAATCGCATCAGGATCCACACTTCCAGCACCAGGTAGCTTGCAAAGTAGAGATGGTGAACGTAGGAGGTGTATGGGAAAGGGGCCTTGAGAGCAATGGTGCCGCGAGCCACCGCAAACAGAGAGATGATGCTCGACCCGAAGCTGTGAAATCTCTCCCAGGATGATGAGAAAAGCTAAAGGAAAGAGGAGCAGAAATTATTACTCGAAACAGAATAGAAATTTCCTTTATGGGGTATCGATAGATCACAACTCATCTATGGTAACGTTTTGACCAATGGGACACTCACCGACTCCAACAATGGAACTCATCCATACATATTTCTATAAATGATCTATATGAGACTGTCAGAGAAAGCAAAGTACAGCACATATCTGAAAGAACTTAACTTACCAAAAAGCCAAGCTGAGCGTACACCAGCACCAGACCGAGTGTCGCTCCCGCAGCGGCACAAAGTTCCTTCATACATGAACTCAACGTGTTCCCAAATACAGACCACTCTCTGATGAATCGAAGCTGCTGGGCGACCTTAACAAAAAAGAAAACAATTCTGAAAACTGTAAAAAAAAAAGTGGCTCCTAAATGTCTTATTGATACATGGAGACCATAATTCAGCAGGTTATGCTTCATAACGTCATAATTGATGTATAGCAGTCGTGTTTGTGATGTCAGAGGAGAGGGCCAGGCTCACAACCTTATCCCAAAGGCGTTGGATGGGGCTGAGGTCCAGGTTATTTGCGGTCGATCATGTCCTTCCACCAAACTTCATCAACAGTGTCTTTATAGAACAATGGCCACAGTCATGGGGAACAGATCAGGGGTGAAGGGGTGGAGGTTAAACACTGGGGGGCAAGGGGCTGAATGAGAAACTTGAATTCAATGATTTAAGACATGCGGATCAATACATAAATTGTATATTAGGGTGAACTGACTAATAATGGGTCATTCAAAAAAATTCACCCATGTGCACTCAAGGTACTAAACAAACAAACTCTATAAATCTGTCATCCTCATTCCAGTCAGGTAACATGCATGGAAAAAATTCTACTAAAACCACAAATGCTACAAGTCCTTACCTTCACGGTGAGGAGGAAGAGCAGGGAGGCCGAGAGGCTGTTGAAAGTGTTACCCAACAATGCCACATGGTGCAGGTTGATAAATGAGGCTTTGTCCTTCCGGTATCTGTCCCACTGCTGGTCGGCCAGGCTGCCTCGGCTCAGATACACAACCACGGTGCTCACTGTCAACACCGTCAGTAACCACTGGACATAATTCCAGAAATGGGTAAAATAACGCCGCCCCTCTTTCCTGATAAAAAGACATTCGGCGAGGACAAAGTAGACAACGAACATCATGAGGAACACCTGAAAAGAGAAGACACAAAGTTCAAACAAAGTACTGCTGGTGGCTTCCTGGAGGTGACGGTTATGATGAATATTGTTAAGGAAAATTGCCATATCCCCCATACTCCATTCCTCCCAGAAAGAAATTTGAAGGCACATCTCACTCACAAAGAGATAAGCCCCCACCTCTGCAAGGCAGAAGTCATTTATCTCTGGCCAGCAGTAGAGTAATTAGTATGTAGATGGAAGCCAGCTGTCCACACAACAGGACTCATCCTCACCTTTGATATGGTAATCAGGTAGGTGTATGGAGCTTCCTAAAAAAAAGGAGTTTTGCCAAAAGGTGACACGTCCCATATCACTGTGAGGCCAGGAGAGAGGAGACTGGACGGAGCCGTGACTATACTATTAATATCTCATAAGCCGTCCACCTTGTGATACTATCGAAAATAAAAATGAACTCTACATATCTAGACGGTGACAAGGCTGGTATTCACATGAACGTAGGATGACTGGAAGCCATCTAAACAGGATATTGGCTAGTAGGGTGTTCTCAGAGTAGCCATGTTTCACATCCAGATGAAGATAAAATCATAACTAAAAATATGAAAGTGTTATCTTCCGTCTGCGATGCCCATGGACACGGCTAGGTCAGCTTATAGAATCTGGGTGTCCATATCTCCCCTCAGAGGGGTGGGAATTGTGAGACATCCCAGAGGTGTGAGATGGGTGGAGACAGGGGTCAGCCCATAATGTATAAAACTCATCTGCTTCATCTCCACCTGGTATTTCTTCTGAATGGGCATTATTCCACCAAAGCCAGAGATTACCCAAGGAACAGATTGGTGCCACGCCGCCCTTGTGGTGCCATCAGCACTAAGGTAACTGCTCACATGTGTGTGTAATTCTGTGTATCCCATTTACCCTGTTATTGGCATATCTGACTGTAATATTTGTAACATCTGAATAATAACTGTAAATATTAATATCTAGTGTACCATTAGGGTGATTAAATATATAAATTTTATCTTGAGTTGCTCTTTTTATCTTGATCACGATTCCCACGTCCGTGTGCTCATATAACGCTACCTGGGTTGGTTTCTGACCCAATATAAGCCCAACCACGGACCGGACTTATATTAAACGAGAAGCTGGTGGCAGCATTTGTGCTTGGGGTTATTCGGGGCCTCGGTCAGTGACGGGGTGGAGGAGATTATATGTGCTTCTAGCTGCGGGCTAGAAGGCATATACCACACTCACTGAGAGGTGCCTTAATAAACCAGCACAGGCAGGGCAGCTGCGGCCCTTTTTTATCCTCAGGCAGTTCTCTGACTGACCTGGGTTTAACAGGAGGCGCTGTGGAGCTGCCAGGTTCAGTGGCCGATTCACCACGCGGGATAATGCCCATTCAGAAGAAATACAAGGTGGAGATGGGGCAGATGAGTTTTATACATTATGGGCTGACCCCTGTCTCCACCCATCTCACACCTCTGGGATGTCTCACAATTCCCACCCCTCTGAGGGGAGATATGGACACCCAGATTCTATAAGCTGACCTAGCCGTGTCCATGGGCATCGCAGACGGAAGATAATACTTTCATATTTTTAGTTATGATTTTATCTTCGTCTGGATGTGAAACATGGCTACTCTGAGAACACCCTACTAGCCAATATCCTGTTTAGATGGCTTCCAGTCATCCTACGTTCATGTGAATACCAGCCTTGTCACCGTCTAGATATGTTGAGTTCATTTTTATTTTCGATAGTATCACAAGGTGGATGGCTTATGAGATATTAATAGTATAGTCACGGCTCCGTCCAGTCTCCTCTCTCCTGGCCTCACAGTGATATGGGACGTGTCACCTTTTGGCAAAACTCCTTTTTTTAGGAAGCTCCATACACCTACCTGATTACCATATCAAAGGTGAGGATGAGTCCTGTTGTGTGGACAGCTGGCTTCCATCTACATACTAATTACTCTACTGCTGGCCAGAGATAAATGACTTCTGCCTTGCAAAGGTGGTGGGGCTTATCTCTGTGTGAGTGAGATGTGCCTTCAAATTGCTTTCTGGGAGGAAAGGAATATGGGGGATATGGCAATTTTCCTTACCAATATTCATCACAACGGTCATGCAGCTTTGGATGTGACTTGTGTAGAAGACATGACGCTTACCATCATGATGAGCAGCAGATGAGTCCCGCTGCTCAGCGGCAGTAATGGAAACGCACTGATCTTAACTGATGGGAGCGATCTACCAGCCAAAGGAAATTCCAGCAAAAGTGTCACAGATGAGTAGAGATTGACCCCCGGACTGTACAGTGAAAACTCCACAAACAGCGCCCTCGTCCTGTAAGGACAAAAAAAACCACGGTCGATGACATCAGGTCCCACAATGTAACGGTCAGAGGACACAACCTGACCACATACAAGACTCACAGGTTGTCAATCCACTGATCTTGCTGGAGATCTTTTAACATGGCGATATTCTCCTCCAAGCTGCTGCCCAGAAGTTGGATGTAACCAGAACTGTCATAGACAGAGAGGAAACCCCAATACCAGGCCCTGAGGAACAGAAGAACAGACGTAGAGTAACACTATAGGCCAAAATAAGATGCCAGCTCAATATGGCTTCCAGAGCTACATGATGGCACTTACCCAGTATCATCCGGTGGAGAATACGACCAATCAGGGGAGGACACGGCAGATGTATTGTGCCAACCAACGTCATATCTGGAGTCATCAAAGTCTTCTGAACAGGTCTCCTGGGCGGATGATGCGTGGACATCACATTCTGCTGAGGAAGATGGGAGTTGTAGCCTCAGAATAATATTTTGGGTATGCCCAACAGGACTCAATAAACCCCGCAGACCCTCCTGTCGGTGCCATTGCCTCGGAAGTAATTATCAAACCTGATGTACGATAATGGGATCGCACCTTTTTTTACCCGGATCTGTCGTAGGCGTGCCGACCCCAACAGGCTGCTGTAGCTCCCCCGCTGGTTAGGATTCAGGAATGGCAGCAGGACGTCAGACGCCCAGGCCCAGAAGTCGTCCGACCTGTGGAGGACACAACAGGCTCATACATCCTCCTATATACCCAAATGAATGGTGTAAATTGTGCGGGAAATTACCTCCTAATCTGCATGAATGTGTGGCTCCCCATCTCCTGCCGGACGGAGCGCTGCAGCAGGTACGCCCTGTGGTTCACTGAGGCATCGCCATAGTTGGTCAGGAGGACGACCAGCAAGAAGAGCGTATAAACCATCAAGTTCTGCAGATACACGAGGAACCAATTAAATGGAGTAATACTAATACTTCTCACAGCTGAGGCTTTGCTACAATTGTAACCGGAGACTGGGTCCAGACTGATTTAATTTTACCTGCCCTGATACTGTATATATCCTGTAATATATAATAATCACAGTCTCCTATGAACCCATCGGCATCCTGTTATCACATCATGGGGAGTCTATGGGAAACCAAATAGAAGCATCACCAGGATGAGGTCAATTAAACTAGCTCACAGTGGAGTTAAATTAGAGATCGGAGCTAGCTCCTATTGCTGCTGTATAATACAGCCGACATCTGCCTTAAGCCCGATCCAACAGTCCGCCAGTCCAGCTGCATATATATGACAGAGCGTGGTGAAGGGGTGAGGTCTCTACAGGTATATACCATTTCAATATGAACAATAAATATTTCACTCAATGACAGCAAGCAGAGGCATTTACCTTGAGCATCCTATGCAGCAGTTTGACTTTGCGTGCTTCTTCTCTGGCCTGAAACAAGGCAAACCCCTGTGGAGGTCGCACCTTGGTGATCCGCTCAGACACCTGCTCCACAAGAGGGCACTCTACAAGGGTGTCCTCCTCTTCAGGGTACAGACGCTTCACCACCAGAGCAAAATATATGGCCTCCAAGAGGACCTAGGATGGAGATAAAAAGTGATAAGTGAGATTATTGGATGCCTTGTTTCCAGCAGTGGGCGTCCATCTATAAAGATGGCGGAAGCTCAGAAATACCTTCAAGGGCTCCAAGACAAAGAATGAGCAGAGGAAGCCAAATATTCCAGAGATGAGCCACATAAGACCAACGCTGGAGGTGAAGCCCACCCCGATCCACACCGACACAGCAAAACAAGTCAGGAGGAGAAAGCAGCTGAGCACATGAGCCACACGGGTGCACCAAGATGGCAGCATCGGCCTGCGCCTCTGGAAAGCATCTGTGATGACTGAGAGAGAGGGGGGAGGGGAGAAGAGTAACATGAAGTCATATCAATTTATAATCATAGTATCGGAACCCCGAATCCCCTGCACAGTGTAATGCTAAAAGTCTATGTGCTGCAGCCACCACTAGGGGGAGCTCAGGAGTAGAATGTATACTGGTTTATTATTAAGTTCAATGTATGAACTGTATACAGCTCCTATATACCCCACTCCACTACCAATAAATGTTTATACATATATATATATATTTTTTTTTTTTTTTTTTGACCATCCTACGGCAGCACACTAGGAGTTAATCCATCAATCCCTGGTTGGAACAGAAGATGTTAATTAGCAATATGCACAAACGGTGACTAATTGGACACTCTCCACCCCTGCCCTCCCCCAATAAAGGTAGAAAGCAGACCACACACCATGTATTTTTCCTTCTTCTCAGAGAAGGAACAGAAGATTACCAGAGTTCTGGATGTGACGGTCCTGTATACATGTCTTTACATGGCACATGGTTCATGCCTTTGGACCCTTATCACCCAAATGTGGGTCCTGTATACATATCTAAGCATATGTCCCTTGGTTTCCGCAACATATATATAATTTCCCCCATATGCAAGGGTCCTGCATACAGCGGATTAGGTCTCAGTGTGGGTTATAGGCTTGTAAGAAGAGGTGGGTCTTCGAGTTTTTCTTGAAGTTTTCCAGGGTCGGGGAGTGTCTGATGTGATGGGGGAGAGAGTTCCTGAGTATGGCGGATGCACGAGAGAAGTCTTGTATGCGGTTGTGGGAGGCGGAGAGGAGGAGCTCTTGAGAGGAGCACAGATTGTGTGAGGGGTGGTATCGGTAGATCAAGTCGGAGATGTATGGAGGGGACAGGTTGTGGATGGCTTTGTATGTCAGGGTTAGGGTTTTGAACTGAGATCTCTAGGGAGTAGGGAGCCAGTGGAGGGCTTGGCAGAGGGGGGATACGGGGGAGTAACGGGGAGACAGGTGGATGAGTCAGGCAGCGGAATTGAGGATGGTTCGGAGGGGTGAAAGGGAGAAAGCGGGGAGGCCGGTAAGCAGGAGGTTGCATTAGTCGAGGTGGGAGATGATGAGGGCATGGACAAGTGTTTTAACAGTGTCATGGTCAAGGAAGGAGCGGATCCGTGAAATGTTTTTAAGATGGAGTTGGCACAACACAACGTAACTCCGAGTCAATCACACTTGTATATGTATATTTATATTAGTTTATGTATTTATAATTTGTATTTTTTAATTGTAAATGTGTATGTATGTGCTTTTTAACAAAAATGACTGTATATAATGAAATCTTATTTACCTGTCCGGTTGGACTTGACCGATTTGGTCACATCCCTGGCAGATCCGGATAAAGTCTGTCCTTTGTCATTCAATTTCTCCAACAATTATTGTTTCTGTCTTATCACCGAATGGGTTGGATCTGTAGAAGTGATGTAAAACGATCAATCAGAAGCACCAATCAGAAGCTGAGTTACATGCAGCCAATCCAATACATGTACACAGCTAAATCGTGTCTATCCAATCAGAAAATAATTGTTTTGATTGACAAGGGGGAGGAGCATAAAAAGGGTTCATCCTGGAGTATATTGATGACCTATCCTTGGGATTGGTCGCGGTCAATACCCGTTTCCCTCACCAATCAGCTATTAGCACATCCAATGGCCACACTGACCTGTAACACCGTAGCTCCTTACACCGTGTAGTGGCCGTCCTGGGTACTGCAGCTGAGCTCCCAATAAGGTGGATAGCGCTGAGCTGCAGCACCTGAGAACGGCCATTAGCCAAAAATTAACATCTCAACACAATCATTGACTACAACTAGAGATCTTTACTAGTCTACTTACAAGTCTGACAGAAGATCGGTATCGGTCCGGGACATCCTTCTAAGGTCTTGTGGAAGGGACATGCTGCTGACTCCATCTGTGCATAAACAGCATAATTGCAAATAAAATGAAATATATAAGCCCCGCCTTGCTTCATATGGACACACCCCTACAAAATCAGAACTGCCTCTTTTATGCAAATGTACATAGCTCCGCCTTGTTAGCGGTACAATCCCATAAAAAAGGACTATTGGCGGATTTGCATCAGACATATTTCAGTCTTTTCATGTCGGCTATGTTGGAGAATGTGGTGGAAACCAACAGCTCAAAATCACAAGACCTCCCACCTCTAAAGCCCCCCAAACACTGTCAGATTCTCACAATGAGTGTTGGGGAGTATTGGAAATTTTTCCACCGCTGTCCCCCAGCCTTTCCCCTTTACCTGATGCTACGATCTGTAGGGGTAAGGACTGCGGCAATCCGAGCACCACGCTATCATCCTCGCTGGGGTGGCAGCTGGCGTCTAACCCAACGTTACAGCTGGTCCGGTGTCGCTCTAGCTTTTGGATGGTGTTGCCCATGATGGAAGGATCACTGAGGAGGTCGGGCCAGCTAAGCACGCCATCTTAGCATTCCACTGGATGAAGCTGTGCAGTGAAAGGAACCAAATCAATATATGGATAAGACCGCCAGAGGGAAAATCTACTTGAATGTCCCAAAAATGGTGTGTGCCGGCTGTACATGTACAGCTGACACCACCTGGAAGAGCTATAGTCGATGCCAGCTTCCAGCATGCTAGACTAACCCCCAAGATGCAAATATTACTAGCAACCGCAGCATCTCAGCAGTTAAACAGGAAGGGAAGGATGCTGATGGGTTGTGATTAGTGATGAGTGAGTACTATGGTGCTCTGGGCTCAGTATGCAACATGAACAGTCGGACACTCATGTGGGCGCAACTTGTGTACCGAGTATAATGAAAGTCAATGGGAAACTCAAGCATTTTTCTGGAAGATCCTCTCTAGCTGCGCCCATCTAGCTCCTCCCTCCCTCCTCCATAGCCCCTCAATCCTCCAGTCACTAGCTCCTCCCTCCTTTAGCTCTTCCCTCTTCTCTAACTCCTCTTTGTTCTCCAGCTCCTCTCTCCTCCTCTTCTCTAGCTCCTCTCCCCTCCTCTAGCTCCTCTCTCTTCCTCTTCTCCAACTCATCTCTATTCTCCAGCTCTTCCCTCTTCACTAGTTTCTCCCTTCTCCTCCTTCTTCACTAGCTTCTCTGTCATCTTCTCCAGCTCCTCTCTCCTCCTTCTGTACTCCTTTCCTCTAGCTCCTGTCTCATCTTCTCCAGCTCCTCCCTCCTCTCTAAGTCTTCCTACCTCCTCCTCTTCTCTAGCTTGTCTCTCCTCCACTTTTCCAGCTCCTCTCTCATCCACTTCTCCAGCTCTTCTCTCCTCCTCTTCTCCAGCTCCTCTCTCCTCACTTCTCCATGTCCTCTCTCCTCCACTTCTCCAGCTCTTCTCTCTCTTCTCCACTTCTCTAGCTCCCTCTCCTCCACTTCTCTAGCTCCTCTCTCACTCCACTTCTCCAGCTCTCTCTCCTCCTCACTTCTCCAGCTCCTCTCTCCTCACACTTCTCCAGCTCCTCTCTCCTACACTTCTCCAGCTCCTCTCTCCTCACTCTCTCCAGCTCCTCTCTCTCACTTCTCCAGCTCCTCTCTCCTCCACTTCTCCAGCTCCTCTCTCCTCCACTCTCTCCCTCTCCCTTCTACTCCTCCTCCTCCAGCTCCTCTCTCCTCCACTTCTCCTGCTCCTCTCTCTCCACTTCTCCTGCTCCTCTCTCCTCTACAACTCCTGCTCTTCTCTCATCCTCTTTAGCTCTTCCCTCCTCTATCTACATAGAATATTGTTAGTACCATCCGCCATCTCCTATCTCAGTGATGGGAAAGTCTCCATGAACACATTATTTTACCCCAGAATTGATAATTTTTCTGGCAGAGAAAGAAGCAGATTTCTCTGATAAGATATATACAAATATATATCAGAGTTGCTTATTTTCATGTCAACTAATGATTTATGAAATGAAAATTAAACTGATGGTTGCACTTTAAGACATTGATAGTTTGTCTAATAATCCAGCATTTATCACATTCTGTACTATCGGATGCCTTATAATTGGAACTCTATTGAACATAATATATATATATCCACTACTCACCTTTTTGTGTCCTCAACAGGAATCTCTGTTTTGGTTTGGTCGGAGAAAGCCTGAGGGATGGAAAGTTTGGGTTGAGTTACACAAGGGAAGATCTGAGGACACAAGACAAGGAGGACTCAAGACAGAGAGGACTCAAGACAGGGAGGATTCAAGATAGGAAGGACTCAAGATAGGGCAGCCATTACTTCCTCACCTCGCCATGGTTCCCTGTGTACGCCATGAAGGAGCTCTCCATAACCGTGTCCAAGTAATTATCAATTTCTAGAGAGTGTTGATCAAAGTATGTGAGGGACGGTCGGATACAGGTCTGGGGGATGATAAAACACAGTGTAAATACACTCACAAAAACACAGGCCATCGTGATGTCTGCCAGCTGTCATAGGGCTCACCTTACTGCGGGCTCGTCTGAAGAGGTAGAGAACAATCAGGTAGATGGGGTACACCAAGACGCTGGTCACCAAACCCACTGCCACTGAGTCCACACTGAGGGGAACCGACTCCGACACCGCTCTATCCCTGAGAGACCAGAAATATATAATACAGGATGTAACTCAGGATCAGTAATGTAATGCATATACACAACGACTGCACCAGCAGAACAGTGAGTGCAGCTCTGGAGTATAATACAGGAGGTAACTCAGGATCAGTAATGTAATGTATGTACACAGTGACTGCACCAGCAGAATAGTGAGTACAGCTCTGGAGTATAATACAGGAGGTAACTCAGGATCAGTAATGTAATGTATGTATACAGTGACTGCACCAGCAGAATAGAATAGTGAGTGCAGCTCTGGAGTATAATACAGGAGGTAACTCAGGATCAGTAATGTAATGTATGTATACAGTGACTGCACCAGCAGAATAGTGAGCGCAGCTCTGGAGTATATACAGGAGGTAACTCAGGATCAGTAATGTAATGTATGTACAGTGACTGCACCAGCAGAATAGTGAGTGCAGCTCTGCAGTATAATACAGGAGGTAACTCAGGATCAGTAATGTAATGTATGTACACAGTGACTGCACCAGCAGAATAGTGAGTGCAGCTCTGGAGTATAATATAGGAGGTAACTCAGGATCAGTAATGTAATGTATGTACACAGTGACTGCACCAGCAGAATAGTGAGTGCAGCTCTGGAGTATAATACAGGAGGTAACTCAGGATCAGTAATGTAATGTATGTACACAGTGACTGCACCAGCAGAATAGTGAGTACAGCTCTGAAGTATAATACAGGAGGTAACTCAGGATCAGTAATGTAATGTATGTATACAGTGACTGCACCAGCAGAATAGAATAGTGAGTGCAGCTCTGGAGTATAATACAGGAGGTAACTCAGGATCAGTAATGTAATGTATGTATACAGTGACTGCACCAGCAGAATAGTGAGCGCAGCTCTGGAGTATATACAGGAGGTAACTCAGGATCAGTAATGTAATGTATGTACAGTGACTGCACCAGCAGAATAGTGAGTGCAGCTCTGCAGTATAATACAGGAGGTAACTCAGGATCAGTAATGTAATGTATGTACACAGTGACTGCACCAGCAGAATAGTGAGTGCAGCTCTAGAGTATAATACAGGAGGTAACTCAGGATCAGTAATGTAATGTATGTACACAGTGACTGTACCAGCAGAATAGTGACTGCACCAGCAGAATAGTGAGTGCAGCTCTGGAGTATAATACAGGAGGTAACTCAGGATCAGTAATGTAATGTATGTACACAGTGACTGCACCAGCAGAATAGTGAGTGCAGCTCTGGAGTATAATACAGGAGGTAACTCAGGATCGGTAATGTAATGTATGTACACAGTGACTGCACCAGCAGAATAGTGAGTGCAGCTCTGGGGTATAATACAGGATTACTTACCCATGCCTCTTATCTCCCACTACACCATACCACACGGCATTGGCACACAGGAAGAGAAATATAAGCAGAGCACAGCAGGTGGCCCTCTGGACACGGGTGAAGCGGCTGCGGGGAGGTCGGTCCCACATTGACAGCCAGACGTGTTTCTCAGTGACTCCTCGCTGGAGTTCAGCCATAAAGATGCGGGAGAATCTCTTCAGTTCTGTCTCACCTGAACCATGAAGGAAACACAATCTCAGATTGAGGAACTTGGCTAAAATTATACAGAATTAATGAATATTATATAAAAAAAAAACACTCACTAGCCGCAAAGATTTCCTTCTCCACCCGCCGGCTGCTGTCCTCCTGCCCCACAGACAACCAGTCATTGACCAGGAAGAAGTAATTCTTACTGCGCTGCAGGTCCTTGATGATCACATGCTGAACGTACCAAGAGGGGCTGAGTCCTGTCCACAGATATTCATCATTATCACAAAACCAGAGCTCGCCACCATGTGAATGTATAAGCCATTGCAGATCAGGGGACAGTATCTCCTTTCCTAACTACCAGGAGGCTGCAGCCGCTCTCACAATCCTTCACTGTCCCTAAAAAGTCCATTTTGGGTATAATAACAGAGAGGGAGGAGGGAGCTGTGGCTGCAGTCTCCATGTGATAGTGACACAGCACTGGAGGGGGTGGGGCAACAGCAGTGGGACACATCCGATTGGCTGACAGCAAAGCGCTAAGGCTGCCTTCACACTTGCAGATGGATCTGCAGCGTTTTGCAGATGCATCTGCAAGTGTGAGCATGCTGACCGCGGCCCCTATGTTTATAATAGGGCGCACGCGGTGTGAAAGCTCTCATTCACTCCTATATGTGTACTGTCAGCAGGCGTATGCCTGCTTACAGATCACACTCTCCCGCCCGCAGCATGGACGCTACATCTCGCGTCCACAGTGCGGACGGGAGTGTGTGATCTGTCAGCAGGCATACGCCTGCTGACAGTACACATATAGGAGTGAATGAGAGCTTTCACACCGCGTGCGCCCTATTATAAACATAGGGGCCGCGGTCAGCATGCTCACACTTGCAGATGCATCTGCAAAACGCTGCAGATCCATCTGCAAGTGTGAAGCCAGCCTAACACCACACCCAGGAGGAGCCCACTGAGTGATTAGTTTTTTCTCTATTTTTTTTATTTTTCCATCCACATGACTATATGAAGACTTGTTTTTTCGCAGGGTGAGTGACCCTATTTATTTTACCATATAATAAAATATTCCAAGTGCAGTGATAAAGTGAAAAATCGCAATTCTGACATTTATTTTTCATTTTCATTTTGTATGGGGTTTAGTGTGTTTTGTTTATTTTAGTTGTTTTAAAAAATCCAGAGATTTGCATTAAAAAAAATCTTTTTATTCTGTCGCCATTTAAAGAACATTTTTTTATTTCTCTCTGCATGGCATGTTCTATATCATGGGCTGAGCTGTTATTGAAAAACTCTAATTTTACCATTTTGATATTTTTTTTGTCTTACAACATTTTTGTTGATTTTAATAAATTGGACATTTACAAACATGGAAATGTTAAATATTTATTTTACTTTTACCATTTTTTTTTCAGAAAACAAGGTGTTTTTTTTTTTTAATGATTTTATTTCTATTGTTGTATTACTTTTTATATATTCTTTTTTATTATTTTTTACATATTTTTGTATTACTTTTTTCTGTAAAAATAGTAAAATGTAAACAATTTTTTGAATGACTTTTTAAGTAGTTTTTTAATTACTTTTCAATTTTTATTATTTTTTCATGACTTTTTAAATATTTTTTTATATCTTTTATTTTTTTGTTTTTCATGTTAATTTTTTTATTAGTTTTAATTATTTATTGTATTACGTATGACTTTTTACATTTTTATTTTTTTGTAATACTTTGTACAGTGTTTTTCAAATACTTTTGAAATATTTTTTATTACTTTTTAATTATTTTATTTGTATCATTAGTTTTTTAATTACTTTTGATATGTTATTTTGTATTACTTTTTAAATATTTCGTACTTTTTTATTTTATTTGTATTATTATTATTATTATTTATTTATATAGCGCCATTGGTTCCATGGCGCTTTACATAAGGAAAGGGTAGACAAGGACAGGTACAGTACATATGAGCAGTCAATGCTTGCTGATACACGACATGAGAGGATCCCAGTCTACAGAATACTTTCTAAATAGTTTTTTTTTATTATTTTTTAATTATTTTGTATTACTTTTTAGTTTTTTTGTATTACTTTTTAAATATTTTGTATTAATTTTTAATTATTTTATTTGTATTACTTTCTAAATAGTTTTTTTATTACTTTGTAATTATTATTTTGTATTACTTTTTAAATAATGTTTGTATTAATTTTTAATTTTTTAGTTATTTTTAGTTGTACTTTAAAAATTAATAAGAAATATTTAAAATTATTTAATTTTATTTGTATTACTTTCTAAATATTTTCTTATTTTGTAATTATTATTTTGTATTACTTTTTAAATAACTTTTGTATGAATTTTTAGTTATTTTTAGTAGTACTTTTTAAATATTTTTTATTACTTTTTAATTATTTTGTATTACTTTTTAAATATTTTTTATTAATTTTTAATTCTTTTATTTGTATTACCGTACTTTCTAAATATTTTTTATTACTTTGTAATAATTTTGTATTACTTGTTAAATAATTTTTGTATTAATTTTTAATTAATTTGTATTTATTTTTAGTAGTACCGTATATACTCGCGTATAAGCCGAGTTTTTCAGCCCAAAAATTGGGCTGAAAAGTACCCCCCTCGGCTTATACGCGAGTCAGTGCTGTATACCGATGTATACATCGGTACATACCGATGTATACATCGGTATACAGCAGCCCCCGCATCCCCAGTAATGCAGGGCCCCCCCAGGGTCTCTCCGGTCACCTGTAAAGCAAGCTATACTTATCAGTGTCCCGCTCGCACCCGCCGCTGCCGACATCCACGATCCTCCATCTTCATGCGACTCCTCTTCCTGTTTCTGTGCGCGTCGCCGGCAATGACGTCATTCCCGGCGACGCGCACAGGAAACAGGAAGAGGAGTCGCATGAAGATGGAGGATCGTGGATGTCGGCAGCGGCGGGTGCGAGCGGGACACTGATAAGTATAGCTTGCTTTACAGGTGACCGGAGAGACGCTGGGGGGGGCCTGCATTACTGGGGCTGCCTGTATACTACCGCTGGGGCTGCTATATACCTCTGGGGCACTGTATACTACCACTGGGGCTGCTATATAACTCTGGGGCCCTGTATACTACCACTGGGGCTGCTATATACCTCTGGGGCACTGTATACTACCACTGGGGCTGCTATATACCTCTGGGGCCCTGTATACTACCACTGGGGCTGCTATATACCTCTGGGGCACTGTATACTACCACTGGGGCTGCTATATACCTCTGGGGCCCTGTATACTACCGCTGGGGCTGCTATATTCCTCTGGGGCACTGTATACTACCACTGGGGCTGTATATACCTCTGGGGCCCTGTATACTACCACTGGGGCTGCTATATACCTCTGGGGCACTGTATACTACCACTGGGGCTGCTATATACCTCTGGGGCACTGTATACTACCACTGGGGCTGCTATATACCTCTGGGGCCCTGTATACTACCGCTGGGGCTGCTATATACCTCTGGGGCACTGTATACTACCACTGGGGCTGTATATACCTCTGGGGCCCTGTATACTACCACTGGGGCTGCTATATACCTCTGGGGCACTGTATACTACCACTGGGGCTGCTATATACCTCTGGGGCCCTGTATACTACCACTGGGGCTGCTATATACCTCTGGGGCACTGTATACTACCACTGGGGCTGCTATATACCTCTGGGGCCCTGTATACTACCACTGGGGCTGCTATATACCTCTGGGGCACTGTATACTACCACTGGGGCTGCTATATACCTCTGGGGCCCTATATACTACCACTGGGGCTGCTATATACCTCTGGGGCACTGTATACTACCACTGGGGCTGCTATATACCTCTGGGGCCCTGTATACTACAACACTGGGGCTGTATATACTACCACTGGGGCTGTATATACTACTGGGGCTGCGTGTATACTACCACTGGGGCTGCTGTATCTACCTCTGGGACTGGTGTATACCACACTGCTGGGGGCTGTATACTTGTGCTAGGGTCCACCCTCGGCTTATACACGAGTCAATAGATTTTCCAGGTTTTGGGGGCAAAAGTAGGGGGGTCGGCTTATACACGGGTCGGCTTATACACGAGTATATACGGTACTTTAAAAATGTATAAAAATATTTAAAATTATTTTATTTTATTTGTATTACTTTCTAAATATTGTTTTATCACTTTTTAATTATTATTTTGTATTACTTTTTACATATTTTGTATTAATTTGTAATTATTTTATTTGTATTACTTTCTAAATATTTTATTAATTTGTAATTATTATTTTGTATTACTTTTTAAATAACTTTTGTATGAATTTTTAGTTATTTTTAATAGTACTTTTTAAATATTTTTTATTACTTTTTAATTATTTTATTTGTATTACTTTCTAAATAGTTTTTTTTCCTTTGTAATTATTATTTTCTATTACTTTTTAAATATTTTTTGTATTAATTTTTATATTTTTAGTGGTACTTTTTAAATATTTTTTTTAGTTCTTCTAAGAATCTACGACTGTGTGATCGCATGTATGAGTATGGAGGGATATTAACAATCTACTTTACAGGGATGCAAAATATGGGGGAAACCAGGCCTGACATGGCAACCTATCTGCACCCTGTGATTGCAACTATAAGGGAGCAGTATCCAAAAGGCTAAACAGTAGGGATCAGAGCTAGATCTAGTTGTTGGGTTGTTGCTGTTTGAGGTAGAGGCAGGTGCCAGCTGTGTAGCACAGTTGGCACCTACCTGGTAATATATATATATACATATATATAGAGAGAGACAGAGACAGAGACAGAGAGAGAGAGACATATATATATAGAAATATACATTATATGAAAGGTGATAAAGGGGTTAAAGTAAGCCCCAAAGTATGAAGCTGCTGAAGAATACATCCAAAGAAAGGGGCCATTATGTTAATGAAATAATCAAAGGGGAACATGACAATCCTTAAAGCATCCATATATATATATATATATATATATATATATCTATTATATAATTGCGAATGGGTTTTTTGCCCCTTCTGAGTCCACTCGCACTGCGAGTCAGCGTGGTCATGTGGATACGCCCGAAGCATTGGCCGCGCAGCGGCCATTGCGAGCAGTTCTAAGGCGACTCGCTATGCCCGCGCAGCGGGCATGGCGAGTCGCCTTAGCAGCGCGAAGCATTGGCCGCGAAGCGGCCATTGCGAGTCAGAGACTCGCTCTTCTAGAATCCCGATGCATGTGCATCGGGCACCCAGCTAGTATAATATATTCATTACAGAAGCTTTCAATGTGATATCCCTTTGAGTGTAGTTCCCTCTTCTGCCAGCAGATGGCAGTGTTCAATAATGTTGACTTGCATTTAATCTACTAAAGGCTCATTTGCATAAAATAATTATTGTCCAGACACAAATGGTTACGGGCATCTCTAACGATAATTACTGCGTCTAAGTCAAGAAAGTGAAGACCGAGATGGATTGTTGATAAATATTTGAACAGCCGTGTACAGCGTGCAGAGAGGAGGGCGGCACTGCTGGACGCTCCGATCATGTAGTCAGGGGATTACTAATGCAGGAAAGTGATATTATGGCACAAAGAGAGCCATGGGCGTTAGAGAGTGCTGCTCTGGAGGACTGAATGCAACCATGTACTTTTCATTATCCATATAATGACACTTCAGGTTATATCTCAAGGGAGAGAGGAGCCCCCCTCCCCCACCCCGAGTCTTCTGTCTTTGGTCCAGAGCTCCCCACTTCCCTCCCCGGTCTCCTTACCTTTATTATCATGCCACAGACGGACTTTCCACACATTTCCCAAGCTCTTCTCCGTTGCGATCTGGAAGATGTCCACGCTGTTCCTGTGGAAGGTGTTCTCCCCGTCCAGATGCCGGTGGCCACTTTTACTATCCACCCCATACAGACTGATGCCAACGTGAGCGGTGGTGCCTGAGCGGGAGGAGAGCGGTCGGTGAGGGCACACTCGCAAAGATGCTAACTCTTAAAGGGGTTTTTCCCAAGATCAAAGTTGATTTCAATCAATAGATCTTGGAATAATAATAATTTCCACAATTGGATGTGATTACAAAAAATGTTCCTGTGCTGAGATAATCTTATATATGTGTCCCTGCTACGTACTGTGTAATGGATGTGTCTGACCATACAGGGACATGGTCTGATCATACCACATCTCCTGTGCTGAGATAATCTTATATATGTGTCCCTGCTATGTACTGTGTAATGGATGTGTCTGATGTGGTATGATCAGACCATGTCCCTGTACGGTCAGACACATCCATTACACAGTACATAGCAGGGACACATATATAAGATTATCTCAGCACAGGAGATGTAGTATGATCAGACCATGTCCCTGTATGATCAGACACATCCATTACACAGTACATAGCAGGGACACATATATAAGATTATCTCAGCACAGGAGATGTGGTATGATCAGACCATGTCCTTGTACGGTCAGAGGTGGAGGGTAAAATTAGGGGCCTCGGCTTATACTCGGGTCGGCTTATACTCGAGTATATATATGGTAGGTGTTGAAAACTCCGTTGCCAGGCAGGGAAATGAACAGGGAGACTTAGAGGGACATAGCCCCCCCCTGCATGATTGGCGTGTTTTATAGACACAAGGTGTGAGGTGAAACACACGATTGTAGTTTTTAACACATTTCTATTAAAAGTTGTATTTTAAAAGTGCACTCTTGGGATATTTATTATTTGTAATGTCAAATCCCAAACAATCAATATAAATAAATAATAATAATAATAAGTCAAGTCTGGGAATATAAACTTATGATGAACTTTGACACATCAATGTGTCGCATGGATTTATGTCTTTTTACATCAATTGCGGAATCTTCAAATCTTCAAATCTTGGACCAACCACTAATCAAAGGACAATAAAATTATCTGCTTCTTATCTATGAATGCTGATATTTACTACCCCAGCTGCTCTCCCCACTCCCAACACTGACCATTGAAAGCAAAGACATAAGAGGTCCCATTCACAGTTTGCAAAAAGTCATATTGGGAACACGTGCGGCCGCACTCATGTAAGTGTACTCACCAGAACCTCGGCCCCATCCGGTCTTCACCAGAACCTCATATTTAAAGAATCCAGCTTTTCCGCAGAATGGGATAACCCCGGCCTTACTGACATCCAGCAAGTCCAGTTTGTGGACAATAATGGTGGCCACGGAGTAGGTGGCGAAGCAGACGGCACACGTGAGCAGTACGATGTATTAATACCGGGAGGAGGAGGCTGCAAGAAAAGGAAGAGTCATGATAGACCCTATTATAGAAAGGTTTTACAATACTCATATATGGACAGAGACATTCTCTAACAGTGGGACCCATCCAGACGCCAGAATGGAAGACTTGTGTTCACCATTTTCCCTGGTCTTGTTGAATGGTCATGCGTTTGCCCTAACGTTCCATTTAAAGTCTATGACACTGTTGAAGATAGCCATGAAGTGATGTATTTTGTTCAATGAAGTACCCTTAGAGGTCTTCAAAAATAGATTGTATCCGATGGAGCTTGTAAATGTAAGCAAATTTGCAATTTACTGCTTATTAAAATGTTCATCCCTTCTTAACATATGTACACTTTTCTTTTGTTTACTGTTTGTTACCTTGGAGACCGACTACCACTGCTAGAAAGTCAAACGTGTGGTGCTTACAAGCTCTTTTTATTGATTGTAAGCGCTGTATTGAAGCTGGAGAGTACTGTAACAAATCCTGTCCACCTCACGCAGTGCTTACAGCTATTTGTATTGCGCTTGTAAGAGCTGTTTAGAAGCTGGAGCACGCTGTTACTTCTTAATCCTGTCCAGCCTCATCGTAGTGCTTACAAGCTCTTTTGTGTTGAGTTTGAAAGCACTGTTTTAAAGATGGAGCACGCTTTTACCTACTAATCCTGTCCAGCCTCAGCTCAGTGCTTACAAGCTCTTTTGTATTGCGCTTGTAAGCGCTGTTTTGAAGCTGGAGCACGCTGTTACTTCCTAATCCTGTCCAGCCTCATCGTAGTGCTTACAAGCTCTTTTGTGTTGAGTTTGAAAGCACTGTTTTAAAGACGGAGCACGCTTTTACCTACTAATCCTCTCCAGCCTGAGCTCAGTGCTTACAAGCTCTTTTGTATTGCGCTTGTAAGCGCTGTTTTGAAGCTGGAGATCACTGTTACCTCCTAATCCTGTCCAGCCTCAGTGCAGTGCTTACAAGCTCTTTTGTATTGCGCTTGTAAGAGCTGTTTAGAAGCTGGAGCACGCTGTTACTTCCTAATCCTGTCCAGCCTCATCGTAGTGCTTACAAGCTCTTTTGTGTTGAGTTTGAAAGCACTGTTTTAAAGATGGAGCACGTTTTACTACTATCTGTCCAGCCTAGCTCATGCTTACAAGCTCTTTTGTATGCGCTTGTAAGCGCTGTTTTGAACTGAGATCACTGTTACCTCCTAATCCTGTCCCGCCTCAGTGCAGTGCTTACAAGCTCTTTTGTATTGAGCTCATAATAGCTGTTTTGAAGCTGGAGCACACTGTGTTACCTCCTAATCCTGTCCAGAATCAACGCAGTGCTTACAAGTTCTTTTGCATTGAGCTTATCAGCATTGTTTTGAAGCTGGAACACACCATTACCTCCTAATCCTGTCCAGCTCTTTTGTATTGCGCTTGTAAGAGCTGTTTGAAGTGGAGCACCTGTTACTTCCTAATTCTGTCCAGCCTCATCGTAGTGCTTACAAGCTCTTTTGTATTGAGCTTGTAAGCGCTGTTTTAAAGCTGGCGTGCTGTTAACTCCTAACCCTGTCCAGCATCAGAACAGTGCTTACAAGCTCTTTTGTATTAATGCTTGTAAGTGCTGTTTTAAAGCTGGAGGGTACCATTACCTCCTAATCCTGTTCAGCCTTAGCACAGTGCTTAAAGTTCTTTTGTATTGAGCTTGTAAGCGCTGTTTTGAAGCTGGAGATCGCTGTTACCTCCTAATCCTGTCTAGCCTCAGTGCAGTGCTTACAAGCACTTTCGTATTGAGCTTGTAAGCGCTGTTTTGAAGCTGGAAGGACGCTTTTACCTCCTAATCCTGTCCATTCTCAGCACAGTGCTTAGAAGATGGACAGCAGCGGTGGTCGGTCTCCAAGGCAACGGGTTGCAAATAAAAGTGTTCATATGCCAAAAACGGCTGCAAATTGTAACATGTAGTAAATTGCAAAAGTGCTTGTTTTTACCAGCTCTATTCGATAATATTAATATATGAAAGTGTGAATTACCCCCTTGGTAGCCATATTAACAGGAAATGTCCTACTTACAGGGTAGATAAAGTTGACCAGGTGAGGTGGGACGAAGAGACTGGCACCGAAAGCCGTGAGATGTTGGGTCAGACACACAGCCTGGTCCGGTCTGGTATCCTCCAGGGGTACGACGCCCTCTGTCTTCCATTTCATCTCATTACCATCAAAGTACTGACACAGGGAGGTGTACAGGCCCACCGTCACGTCCACCGGCGACCACATGTAATGGTTTGTGATGTTCAGGTAGTAGCGCTTGGTCAGGTTTCCATCTCTAAAATGGATAAAATATCTACTTATTATGGCCTTAGCCTACAAGACAGACGACCCTTGACCCTGGAATGACACACCCATGATCATTCTTACGTTGGGCGATGAAGAACGTGTAGAGCTTGTGGTCGTCTCCCGACAGGGCGTCCTCGCTGATCTGCTTCATGTCACTGTAGTTGTACTGGTTGGGATGACCGGACTCATGTAGATACACTGAGATGTACGGCTCAGGTTCACTGTCTTTGTATCTCTCTACAGGAGGCAATAAAATATGTTTACTATGTTACCTTATCATTTTTAGTTTTGCTTCTTAGATGACAAAAATATGAAGCTTTCTAATTGTCTTCATTAAAGATTTCTTAGCACTAAACTAAGGTTTCTTAGGCTAAATACTGACCCTGGCTTTGATGACTGTCTATCTTCTCTGAGCGTTAGGGTGGAAACACACTATGCGAGTTGCATGCGAGTATCCTGCATGCATCTCACATGACTCACCCAACTCTGAACGGGAGCGCGTCTGCTCCATAGAAACACAATCAGCTTAATGCCATCCCGGCCAGAGAGGCAAGGGCCATTCCAGGTGAGTCATGCGAGATGCATGCAAGATATCGCAAGTGTTTCTCTGCTCTTAGTGTGAATTTAGAAATCAATGAAAGCACAGATTGATTATGGGCCGTGATGTCTGGATCAGTCTCGTATAGAATTATGAGGCAGCTGAGTTTAGGGCAGGAGACCAGAGTCCGTCTGGGCATTGTAATCCATACACAGGCCATGAAATATGGATGTGTGAAACTGGCCTTAAAACTAGCAGCATGAAAGAGAAGGAGGTTGTGCACATCAAATCAGTGTGTGCAGAGGGGGAAAGCATTCAATGCTTCAGGGAGGGCAGATTACACAGGGTGTAGATAGAGAGGAAAGCATGTATAATACACTTAAAAAGGGGGCAAACTCTGTAGGGGAAGGATGGCAGAATCTATACTCCTCAGCAAGTATCAGTATTTGTCAGATCTCCTATAGGCCGTACGTCCAATGCTTCAGGAAGGGTAGATTAGATAGGGTGTAGAAAGGGAGGAAAGCATGTATATATGCATAAGATGGACTTAAAAGGGGGCAGACTCTCCAGGGAAGGGTGGCAGAATCACACACTTCTTAGCAAGTATCAGTATTTGTCAGATCTCCTATAGGCCGTACGTCCAATGCTTCAGGAAGGGTAGATTAGATAGGGTGTAGAAAGGGAGGAAAGCATGTATATATGCATAAGATGGACTTAAAAGGGGGCAGACTCTCCAGGGAAGGGTGGCAGAATCACACACTTCTTAGCAAGTATCAGTATTTGTCAGATCTCCTATAGGCGTACATCCAATGCTTCAGGAAGGGTAGATTAAAGGGTGTAGAAAGGGAGGAAAGCATGTATAATCATAAGTGACTTAAAAGGGGACAGACTCTCCAGGGAAGGGTGGCAGAATCACACACTTTTTAGCAAGTATCAGTGTTTGTCAGATCTCCTATAGGCCGAACATCCAATGCTTCAGGAAGGGTAGATTAGATAGGGTGTAGAAAGGGAGGAAAGCATGTATATATGCATAAGATGGACTTAAAAGGGGGCAGACTCTCCAGGGAAGGGTGGCAGAATCACACATTCTTAGCAAGTATCAGTATTTGTCAGAACTCCTATAGGCCGAACATCCAATGCTTCAGGGAGGGCAGATTTCACAGGGTGTATATAGAGAGGAAAGCATGCATAATACAGACTTAAAAAAGGGCAGACCCTGCAGGGAAGGGCGGCAGAATCGCACACTGCTCAGCAAGTATTTGTATTTGTTAGATCCCCTATAGGCCATAAAATGTCAAATAGGTTCAGAATGCAGCTGTCTTGATACATGAGAGCTAGTAAAGGCAATATAATCACTGACATGACATCCTGCATGTGTTTGCAGTATAGATACATCCACATAAGAAAAGTCTGAAAATATAATAGTCTGGCTACCAGCAGCCACCACTAGGAGGAACTCCCTGTATACTGTGTTATGAGTTTAATGTTAAAAAGGTATGCAGTGAGCTCCCCCTAGTGGTGACAATTTTATGCAGGAGACTTGGAGCTCAGCAGCAAATAAACTAAAACTAAATACCAAAAAGATTCACTCACCATCCTGCGCCATGTAAGTGACTTGTATGTGAAGCCCAGCGTTCTGATTACTGCTTTCCGCCACGAGGTCCACCTTCACCGAGCGCGGCTCTCAATGTTGGCCACGCCAGCAGTGATATTCCCGACACCAGTGTTATTGGCAACGCTAACCGTGATGGCCTTCTCCGAATCCAAGCTCTCCACTGGGATCTGGCTGCCATTACTAGTCTGGAACTCCATGGAGGCCACCTTGGTGGACACGGTGTAGTTGCTGATGAACCCGAAAGGATAAGGATTGGAGTCCACCTGGAACATGACCTGGATGATGTCCGTGAGGTCGGGGAACGTACTATTGAACCCCTGAGGAATGAAGAACTGGCAGCCTGTCCGGTTACTGTAGCAGAGCAGGTTTAGAGGATCCGAGCGTTTGCCCCGGGCCAAGATCTCCCCACCCTGCAGGGTCAGAGGCTCCTCATTGAGGACCCTGGACTTCATCAAAATCCTCATGAGATCTGAGGAAAGATTGTAAGCTTCGGAGGCAACGGATGCATTGTTGAGAGCCCCACACAGATACCCGCCTCTGTGGACGGAGGACTTGGTGTTCACCAGATGGATGACATCTCCTGCAATATATCAAAATACAAAGGGGACTTAAAGGGACACGGTCAGGTCATTTTATGGTATGATACTAATATTACCCTTGAATAGGGCCTGGGCAGAGCTTTTAAAAACATGTAAAATCATTATTGTACCGTTTGTGGTTTCCATGTTATCAGCATTGTCAGACCCTGCAGGGAGCTCCTGGATTAGTCCTCTCCATTATAAGCAAACAGGAATAGTCCTGTGCTGTATAAACTGTCATGTAATTATGCACTCCCTTCTCATCAGCTCTCTCCTCCCTTTGCTAAGAGTGAAGTGTAAGGTTTCACTTACAGGAGGTCTGTTCTGTTGAGGACATGGAGGGAGAGAGCTATTACAGATCTCCCTTATCTAGACTCCATTTGCTGTTACAGTTTCTGTGTTATATTTGACCTCTTGTGATACTGCAAACACAGAGAGCAGAGAGGAGAATATAGCCCCCCCCCTCTGTGATCTCCTGTGCAGTGATGTGGTGTGAGTATGTGACATGTATATTCATCTTATGGCAGTAAACAGCAGAGAACTAAGTGGATCATTCACTGTGAGTGACAGATGGAATTCATCTCTTTATTTAAAGGTTACAGAGGATAGGAGGGGAATATAACTAAAAGAAATACATCAATAGAGCTTAGAGGGAGGACTTAGAATATGATAGCAGTTACATATGGATTTATGACATGACAGTTTTTCTATAACAATGCTGCAGATTTTCCATCCAAATTTGGGTGGATGGATCATTAAAAGAACACTCTGGGCAAAACCGGTACTCTGCATTATGCCAGGTCTTAAAGGGATGGGGCATGGTACAAGGATTGCCTCTATAGTGCCCCTGCAGAGGGATCTGTTATCTCTGGAGTGCTCCTTTAACGGTTGTCCCGTGTAGCGGATGAGGGAAAGGAAGAAGGATGGTATGACGGGCAAGGGCATCTGGGAAGCTAGTCTGGCCCTGGACTTGAGGTCCCTTACTAACCCTGTACCCGGAGGTACCCCAGATGGCGAGGAGGTCCGGACCACCACTCTTTCCTTCAGCTCCTCAACCAGCACTATACTACTCCCTCTCACCTCCCACCATGGACAAGGAAACTTCCCAAAGATTAAGCGCAATTAATCTTCATCAGAGTGGAGATGTCTTCAGCCTACTTGGTCAAAGCAGAGAAACTCTATCAGCGACGTCATCAGAGAAGAGGAGACTATTTAAAGGCCAGGGGCGCGATAACTGATAAACTTATACATCCACTGCAGAGCCGCACACCACACATTCAGCAACTGCAGCGTAAACATTAACCCGTGTGAGCCAAAATAAATAAACTATGGTTTAAACCGCAGCAGATCAAGTCACGTGGACTACGGAGCAATCAACATGTGACATTATTCCAATCTATCCATTACGATAAGATTGTAGGGGTCCAACACCCAGAATGTCCACTGATAAGTCGTTACCTGCTCCAAGCCACACCAAGATTTACACAATGTATGGAACCATAACACAGATCTGTCAACTACTGGCCATTGTCAGGTACTGCAGCTCTGCTTCTATTTAAAGGGATTGTCCACTATTAGGGACAATATTTTTTTTACCTAAATGTATTCTTTTAGGAGCCTAAAATGATTTTTGCAATTGGGTTTCATTTAAGATTTGGCACAGTTTGTCTTCTATAGCCTTTGCTGGCTGCAGGCTGAGTTAACTGAGAATCCTTCAGTGAGCCCATTAAGTTGGCCTGATGGTGATTTTCCAACTCTTGTATCTGTCTTTTTCTGATATATGACCAAAGACCACATCAAAGTTGACTGTGTGGTGAAACAAGGAGATGGTAAAAGCAAAACGGTGAATCATTTTTAATGAAAACCGATTACAAAACTAATTTTTAGCCCCAAAATACATTTATTTAAGAAAAAGGACCTCCTTAAAGGAACACTCCGGGCAAAACGGATATACTGTGTTAGAGTAGAGACACACTTATGTGAGCTGCGAGTATCTCGCATGTATCTCACATGAGTCACCCAGTCCGGCACTTGTCTCTCTGGATGGGAGCATGGGGCTGTTTGTGTTTCTACGGAGATCCACACTCCTATTCAGAGTGGCATGTGCCAGGTCGGGTGACTCATGCGAGATGCATGCAAGACACTCGCATGCAGCCCGCATAAGTGTGTTTCCACCCTTAAACCTGCTGTCATGGATGACCTCTTTAGTGTCCCCTTGTGCATTGCATTGGGTATAATAGAGTGTACCAGTTGTGTCTGGAGTGGATCTTAAACTTTCCCCTTTAAAAGGGTAATCAACTATCTTTGAAATAGTTGATCAGCTGCAACAGACCCTGAACAGTACAGCGCCACAGATTGTGCAGTGGACGCTCTCGGTACTGCAGTTTAGCTCCATAAAAATGAATAGGACTGAGTTGCAATACCTCAAACAACCTGTAAGCAAGGGTGGCGCTGTTTTTAGTTTATTTTTTGTTTTTCTAATCATGGATAGCCCCATATTTTCAGTGCGGTGTCCCCGGCAGTCGTGGATTGTACAATGCGATCTCGCAGATGATGACAGATCTCCCCTTGTAGCTATGGGAGCCATTACCTGGGAGCGCAAAAGAGGCTCATACTTCAGGATCTTTTTTTTTTTCTACCGTGACATTAATATAAAAAGCATTTATATCATCCCGCTCCTCCCGTGCCGTTATCGCCCCGCGGGAACCATTGTGCGCTGATTTATTCCGGCTCCTGCATCCTGTGTAATTGTTTGTTCTAGGCCTGAACAATTCGTGTAAATCACAACGCCTGAAGAAATATCCGAAATGATCCGAGGAAAGAAACGCGTCCTTCATCCGCTGGAAAATTCATTTTCTGGAGAATTTTATTTCAATGGAGCCATTAACCACTTAACTGCTGCATCTCTGCTGTTGCTAAGCAACCATGGAACTTCAATAATTTCTCATTTTACTACTCAAAATTTACATCAATGAGCAAAAAATAAAGAGTGATAGAAATCCAGAAGTCACTGATTGATCACCTTAACCCGACTCCTTTTTGCACTTTCAATTCTTCTCCTTTTTTCCCTCTTCTTATTTATTTTCCCTCCACACAGCTGTAAGACGGCTTGTTTTTCTTGGCAGGATGAGTTGTATTTTGAGTGATACCATTCGATTTACCATGTAAGGTACTGAAAAGCTGAGGAGTCCCTTGTGCCTGAGGAAGCCCTGGTGCTTGATGGAGTCATGGTGCCTCAGGAGGCCCTGGTGCCTGGGAAGCCCTGGTGGTTGATGGAGCATGGTGCCTGAGGAGGCCCTGGTGCCTGGGGAAGCCCTGGTGGTTGATGGAGTCATGGTGCCTGAGGAGGCCCTGGTGCCTGGGAAGCCCTGGTGGTTGATGGAGTCATGGTGCCTGAGGAGGCCCTGGTGCCTGAGGAAGCCCTGGTGGTTGATGGAGTCATGGTGCCTGAGGAGGCCCTGGTGCCTGAGGAAGTCCTGGTGGTTGATGGAGTCATGGTGCCTGAGGAGGCCCTGGTGCCTGAGGAAGCCCTGGTGGTTGATGGAGTCATAGTGCCTGAGGAAGCCCTGATGGTTGATGGAGTCATGGTGCCTGAGGAGCCCCAGGTGCCTGGGGAAGCCCTGGTGGTTGATGGAGTCTGGTGCCTGAGGAACCCTGGTCTTGATGGAGTCCTGGTGCCTGAGGAGGCCTTGAAGCCTTAGGAAGTTCTTCTGCCTGAGGGAGCTCTGGTGACTGAGGAAGCCCTGGTGCCTGATGATTCTCTGGTGCCTTAGGAAGCCCTGGTGAAAAAGGAAGCCCTGAAGCCTTAGGAAATATGTATGCCTGAGAGAGCACTGGTGCCTGAGGAAGCCCTGTAACCTTGGGAAGCCCCAGTGCTGAGGAAGCCCTGGTGCCTGAGGATTCGCTATTGCCTGAGCAAGCCCTAATGCCTGGGGACGTCCTGGTGCCTGAGCAAACCCTGGTGCCTGAGGGTGCCCTGGAGCCTGAGGATTCCATGATGTCTAAGGAATCCTCTGTGTCTGAGAATGCTCTGGTGCTTTAGGAAGCCCTGCTGACTGAGGAAGCCCTGGTGCTTTAGGAAGCTCTGCTGCCTGAGGAAGCCCAGGTGCCTAAGGAAGTTCTAATGCCTGAGGAAGACCTGGTGGCTGAGAATCACCTGGTGGATGATGAACACCTGGTGGCTAAGGAAGACCTGGTGCCTGAGGAAACCCTGTTGCTTGAGGAAGACCTGGTGCCTGAGGAAGCCCTGGTGCCTGAGGAGTCCCTGGTGCATGAGGAAGCCCTTGTGCCAGAGAAAGCCGTGATGCCTGAGGGAGTATAGATGACGTATAAAAAGACACCAGAATTATACAGGGAAGATGGAAAGTGGGGAGAACTGTTACACATTTTACATTGGGGCCTAGAAGTTTTAAAGGGGATTATCTGGAATTAATAGCCCTAGAACCTGTGAATGAGGACTGCGAAATCTCAAGCTCTGATTGGTTCATATGGGCAACACAGATGTTTCTTTGAGACAGTTTTGACAAGTGAGGACTACTGCAATGATCACTTTCCTGGACAGCCCCTTTAATTTATTCTTCTAATTTAAAAACAAATTGTGTAATGCTTCGTTTTTCCTGCGGAGGCGCTGAAGGATAATTCAACATTTGTTTCTTTGTCATTCCTAAGGGCTATAAACCAAAAAAAAACAAAACACAGTAAATCAATCCTCCGGTGGCATCCTCCTTACCCATGATGTTCAGTATGTTGTCTGCAATGGTGGTCGGCGTCATCATCCCCTGGGTTGTCTCATTTTGTAAGATGGACATCATGGCTTCCAGCTTGTTGAGTGTTTTCCGCTGGCAGGACGCACACGCCAGCTCCTTGCTGGACACCTGAATGGAGGAATAATGGATATGTCCAACATGCATGACTGATGGCTGCCAGGTCAATGCTTCCTCCCGCTCGCTTACCGTACACTGCGCGAGTGCCGCCGCAATCTGCCGGATGTCTCCACCGTGTTCACTTTCAGGGAGATGAGGGCATCCGTTATCTTCTTGCGCACGATCCCCAGGTTCAGCTCACTCGCCCCTTCACGTTTGCTCATGACTTGCTCATACTAAAAGAAACAAAAAGGAATCACATGAACATTTAGAGGGGATTTACAGAAAATCTGTGGGATCTGTGCAAATAAAGGGGGAAGTGGGGCCCTATTTTTAAAAAAGAGTAGATAAAATGAGCATCTCTCACTCTTGAGGACCCAACATATTGATTACTTGGAACACATACGGGATTTCATTTGTAACGGTGCAATGCTTCATATCCCCTTAGGGGCGCTGCAGGAAATGAAGCACTTAAAGCTAAGTCCTCCATCAGGTTTTCCTTCAACCTCAAATGGCAATACTCAGCCAGTGTCAATGGCCTTCACAACGTGATATACAGAGTGCGTCTGTATGGGGCAGGTCCAGCAGCTGAGCCCGCTCTACGCACGACGGGTAACAGCTGTGGTACATAAAGGCCTCTATCCGCAGTGACTGGAGCTGGCTACCAATGTTTCCTTCAACTCCTTAAATGCTGCTGTCAATTTCTGGCAGCGGCAACTTAGACATGAAAATATTTTAAAAAGTAAAAATAAATAAATTTGAATAATTCCAAGGGGCGCTTAAGACATGATAAATTAAATAAAATAAAATAAAATAACCGCACACAACACACAAATAATATATATACATACGGTAATTTTTGAAACTTTGTTTTTTAATTTTACATGTCTTAAGTACTGTTTAGAATGATGCAAATTTATTTTTTTCATTTTTTATAACTTTTTTTTTTTTTTAACTATTTCTAACTTTAAGAAAAAAAAAGTTTACAAAAAATTTAAAAAGAATGAAAGAAAATATTAAAAAAAGTTTGAATCAAGCCAAGCAGCATTAAGACATATGAATAATAAAAAAAAGTAAAAAGAAATAAGTATTTAAAAAAAAAAGGTTTGAATCATTCCAAGCTGCATTTAAGACATATGAAAATAAAATAAAAAAGAGTTAAGAAATATATTTAATAAAAAGTTTGAATTGTTCCAAGCGGTACTTAAGACATCAAAATAAAAAAAAAAAGTAAAAAAAAAAAATATATATATATATATATATATATATATATATATATAGTATATATATTATTTATTCCTTTATTTCAGAAAAAAGAAAGTAATGAAAAATGTAAAAAGTAACAAAATAATATAAAAAAAAATTTGAATTAATCCAAGCAGCACTTAAAACATATTAAAAACAAAAAAAGTAAAGAAACAAGTGTTTAAAAAAAAAATAAAAGGTTTACATGATTCCAATTGGCACTTAAAGCAAAACTGTCAGGCTAAAAACTCATATGTAACTGCTATCATTTTCTAATTCCTTTCTCTAAGCTCTCCCTATTTATGTATTTCTATTATTTATACTCCCCTCCTATCTTCTGTAAACTTCAAAATAAAAGATTAACTCTCCATCTGTCAATCACAGTGATTTCTCTTCTGCCCACTCCCCAAGGAATGAATATTCATGCTTCATGACACTGTCCTGCCTCCTCTCTGATCTGTCTGTTCTGTGACTCATTTACTGCAGACAGAGAAGGAAGGGGGAGGAGGTGTGTGCTCTTAGCTGCAGCTCTTCAAGTCATTGTATGTATCTGAGGCATGTGTGTAGTGTGTGCAGTCTGAGATATTTCTGTGTGATTATAAGAGCATTTGATCATTTGCTCAGCAGATACACACATTACATGTCTGCAGGAAAACCAATGTTTATATATGCACATAGAAATCTTACAGGCTGCAGCACAAAACACCTCCCCCCTTCCAGCCCAGAGCACAGAGGGGAGGGAGTGAACACAAGCCAGGATGGGTGTTGATATTTAAGTAACACTTATACAGCAGCCGGACTAATGGGTTGGAAATATAATGGACAGGACTAATGCAGCAGCTCCTTGCAGGGTATGAAGATGCTAATAACATGGAAACTAGAAAGGGCACAATAATGAATTTAAAAGGTCTGCCCAGGCACTATTCAAGGGTAATATTAGTATCATACTAAAAAATTACTTGACGATCCTTAAGACATGAAAATTAAAAAAAAAAATTATAAAACACTTACATATATATTATTTATTCCTTCATTTATTTAAAAAACATTTAGGAAAAATGTAAAAAAGTAATAAAATAATACAATAAAAAAAATTTGAATCAATCCAAGCAGCACTTAAGACATAAAAAATAAAAAAAAGTAAAAACCATAAGTCAACCAAAAATAAATAAAAATAAATGACACAAGTCTGGTATCACCCAAATCATACTGACTTGGAAAATAAATGTCCGAGCAGAAATTCCAGGAATGTGAAAACAATGCGGGCTGCGTCACATACACGTTCGGTCATTTAGTGGTTAATCATTTACCTCATTGAGAACGGTGATGAGAGCCAAGGAATACTCGGCGACGTGCTGGGGGTCTCCCTGCTTCAATAGACCCTGCAGACGAGACTCGGTCAGGTTGTGTAACCAGTCTGCCAGGCTATGAAACCCATCAGGGAGGACGGGCATCAGAATCTCCAGGGTCCTGTACCGGACAGAGATGGAAGGACACATTACATAATGGGGTCGTTCTATATTACCGCCGTATAGATTGTGCTCTGACTCCGCTTACTGGTTTAGGGCCAATGCTGTCGCCCCCTGCTGGTCCTGCACCAGTATAGACACTTCCACCATAAATTTGGACTCCTTGTAGCCAACAGGCAGGAAGGTGATGTGTTCAGACCGGCTGCCCTTGTAGACCCAGAAGTCGTCGCAGTGCCCACCACGGCAGCGCCTGGCCCTCAGGATGAACACCAGAGACACCTCATCTTCTGTATCTCTCCACCCTATCAGATGATGAAGATTATATAAGGGAAGATGTTTGTAGAGCACATCATCCCATACCATGGGGCACGTACTGACCTGTGCAATCAAAGTGAACCAGGTCCGTCAACGCATGTATGGTCCCATTAGGGAAGATCCTGCAGGTTCCCCCACTGGGTGGACTATTGGGGAGCAAATCAATGGTGGCGAACCCCTCTTTATCCATGGTGGGATCACTGACATTGAGGGTGAACTTGTACCCCTCTCCATCCTTTAACACCCCTTGTCTGAGAACGAGGTTCAGCTCTCGGTCGCCTGTGGTTGGTGGTGCTGGAATTGAGGACCAAGGTCTTGTTGCTGAAGCTCTGAGCCGTCCATCTCTGCCAGAAGAGACGTGGAGAGTAATATCAAACACAAGTGATATATCGCATCTAGGATCAGAGTCCTGAGGAGCAGAGAGGACATCTTACCGCAGACCACACTTCATCTTGACAGTTACTACAAGATCCCTCCAGGTAGACATAGGAGCTAGCGCTCACTTCATACACAGACTGCGCCTTACAGGACACACACTTCAGAGACACGATGGGAACACTGCCTTCCTTAATTAATACCTGCAAGTAAAAATGTCTAAATATCTCTCCACTATATCTACTATAAATAATACTGCTCCTATGTACAAGAATATAACTACTATAATACTGCTCCTATATATAAGAATATAACTACTATAATACTGCTCCTATGTACAAGAATATAACTACTATAATACTGCTCCTATGTACAAGAATATAACTACTATAATACTGCTCCTATATATAAGAATATAACTACTATAATACTGCTCCTATGTACAAGAATATAACTACTATAATACTGCCCCTATGTACAAGAATATAACTACTATAATACTGCTCCTATGTACAAGAATATAACTACTATAATACTGCCCCTATGTACAAGAATATAACTACTATAATACTGCTCCTATCTACAAGAATATAACTACTATAATACTGCCCCTATGTACAAGAATATAACTACTATAATACTGCTCCTGTATACAAGAATATAACTACTATAATACTGCTCCTATATACAAGAATATAACTACTATTATACTGCCTACACTGAGGAACATTAACTGCTTATCTCGGTCTCTTTAGTCACTGACCGTTTGGTTTGTGGACTCAGGATGTCTTCCGGGTTTACCGACGGTAAGAAAAAATGTGTACTCCACATCCGGCTCCAGCTTAGACTTGTGTATGAACATTTGACCCAATTCTGAAGTGACTTCTGAATTACAAGTTGCACTTTCTAAATTCTAAAATGAGGACAGAAAATAGGCATTAGAATTAAATCATTATCGTGTCCTGTTTTCCTCTTAGATGAGCATCGTAGGACAAAGTACTTGGCAGAAGAAACAAAAGATCTAACGCTGTGCACTTTTTGCAAAGTACAAGAATATAACTACTATAATACTGCACCTATATACAAGAATATAACTACTATAATACTGCTCCTATGTACAAGAATATAACTACTATAATACTGCCCCTATATACAGGAATATAACTACTATAATACTGCCCCTATGTACTAGAATATAACTACTATAATACTGCTCCTATATACAAGAATATAACTACTATAATACTGCCCCTATATACAAGAATATAACTACTATAATTCTGCTCCCTATTTACAGGAATATAACTACTATAATACTGCTCCTATGTACAAGAATATAACTACTATAATACTGCCCCTATATACAAGAATATAACTACTATAATACTGCTCCTATATACAAGAATATAACTACTATAATACTGCTCCCTATGTACAGGAATATAACTACTATAATACTGCCCTATGTACAAGAATATAACTACTATAATACTGCCCCTATATACCAGAATATAACTACTATAATACTGCCCCTATGTGCAAGAATATAACTACTATAATACTGCTCCTATATACAAGAATATAACTACTATAATACTGCTCCTATGTACAGGAATATAACTACGATAATACTGCTCCTATATACAGGAATATAACTACTATAATACTGCCCTGTATACAAGAATATAACTACTATAATACTGCTCCTATATACAAGAATATAACTACTATTATACTGCTCCCTATGTACAAGAATATAACTACTATAATACTGCCCCTATGTACAAGAATATAACTACTATAATACTGCTCCTATGTACAAGAATATAACTACTATAATACTGCTCCTATGTACAAGAATATAACTACTATAATACTGCTCCTATATACAAGAATATAACTACTATAATACTGCCCTATGTACAAGAATATAACTACTATAATACTCCTCCTATGTACAAGAATATAACTACTATAATAATGCTCCTATATACAAGAATATAACTACTATAATACTGCCCCTATGTACAAGAATATAACTACTATAATACTGCCCCTATGTACAAGAATAAACTACTATAATACTGCTCCTATATACAAGAATATAACTACTATAATACTGCTCCTATATACAAGAATATAACTACTATAATACTGCCCCTATTACAAGAATATAACTACTATAATACTGCCCTATTACAAGAATATAACTACTATAATACTGCCCTATGTACAAGAATATAACTACTATAATACCTGCCCCTATGTACAAGAATATAACTACTATAATACTGCTCCTATGTACAAGAATATAACTACTATAAACTGCCCTATATACAAGAATATAACTACTATAATACTGCTCCTATGTACAAGAATATAACTACTATAATACTGCTCCCTATTACAAGAATATAACTACTATAATACTGCTCCTATGCACTGTCACTTCTGCGCCCTATAAAATTGGGTTTCCCATCTCAGAGGTTTATGGTATAACCATGGCATATGTGAAAAATATGTGATCATGGGGCCGTATCTATGCGGTAGAGTGTGGGCTCATCTAGTGGGATAGTCACTAATCACTAATAAGTATTCAGGCGGAAGACACCTCACCACTTGGGTTGGCTGCCCGGATCATCACATACATGCTATGGATATGCTATAAAAGTCCTAGATGGGAATATCCTTTTATTCACAGTGATGTCTCCACAGGATACACACATGATATTCCACCATATTATTTTTCCATGAATTTTCTCTTACCTTTGCCATTGTCGTACATGACCATTTATACGAGAGGGGGGTCTGCTCCTCTTCCTCTAGGTTTGGGTCATAAGACTTCTTGCCATCCATTATTAAATCCCGACTACTTGACCAAACTCTGTAGGATCCACCATCGATGATCGGCACCAATCTGCTCGGCAACATGGTAACGTTGGCATAACTGCTTCTAGACAATGGTGTGTCTCCAAAGGACACGGAGAACACAAAGCAATAGTCTCCGATCTCGAGAGCTAGCTTGGGCACTACCAGCTGAGGTCGGCTCATGTCAACATTCAGTAGGTGGACCTTGTCGGACTCGTGGTAGTGTAGACAGCTGGCCGCCTTGTATATCTCCCACAGGTGTTTGGTTTGGTAGCTAATACATTCACGAAGATTGATCTCAGCCTCAATATAATTCCTTTGAGATCTTCTCATGATCACTTGAGTAGGAAGCTCAAGTTGAACTTCTGGTTCCTCACATTCGAGGATCCGAGTGGTCACAGTCATTTCAGAGACCCAAAAACTAATTAGGTTAGAGCATTGACCCTCACCCTAAAGTCTCCAGGTGCCTGGTAAGTATGGCTTGGAGATGCTGAATATGTCAACAAGGGAGGAGTATTATCCCCAAAGGACCATACAAATCTAACATCCAGAGCACTCGGAAGCACATCAGCATTAAAAGTCACACTTCTGTTCACAAACGCGTTGACTGGGGTCAAGCTGAGGCCTACAATCAATTCTTGGACTTTTATCATCTTTGAGATGTTCTGACTCCCCAAGCATTGGATGCACTGATGTATATGGTAAGACTTCCAGCACCCGCTGGGGTATAAGTCACATTTCTACCTGCTAAACTAGTGGCAGGGTGACCCTGCAAATCAAAAAGCCAAGTATAGGCAACCAGAGAACCATGGCTGACTTCTGCTCTGAAGTTCCTCTCGATTCTAGCCGGTATGGCAACTTCACAGCAATTTACAAGTCTTAAGTTCTGTATGGCTTCAAGCACGGAGATCATGACGTGTCCCGTTCTTCACTCACTTGGTTATGAGCCACCACAGTCACCGGATAGCCACCAATTTTGGTAAACTCGTAGGTGTAGCTACTACCGTTAAGAGCAATGGAGAAGTCTCCATTGATGGTCAACTCATAGGTGACTGAGGAACCAGCAGACAAAGTGATGTTGAAGGTGACTAACTCCCCAGGTTCCACCACCATTTTGCTCACATGCAGTTTCAGGCCGTGAATTTTGTCTTGCACCGTGATGTTTTTGGAAGCCAATTCCCAACTCACGTCGTTTGAGGCATTTAGACTGATCGTGAAGAACCCCGCTTGCTCGAAAGGAACAATGGCCACTTTTCTGTTGATGATATCACCAGGAATAGTCCAGGTCCATGACACATTTGTACCATGCTGAATACTGCTGGTGAGGTACAAGATAGTCCCAGTGGGCACATAATCTCCCTTATGGTCCAAGTTTATTATGGTTAATCCGTCAATGGCTCTTGAACAAAAATGGTGATCGTTGAGTTGACAGAGCCTAACGTGTTGTTGGCAACAGCAAGAACATCCTTCGGTCCTGGACTTTGAAAATTATACAAGATGTAGGATTCGTAAGTGAACCAAACCACACTTTCCTCAAGGTACCAAGTGTACATCACCCCAGACCCGCTGCTTAAACTCATTGTAATGTTGACTGTTGTGTTAAGAGCCGCCGGATTAGGAGACGCCAAGAGTTGAACTTGGCCAAGGGTTTCCACAAACACTACGCTGATCCGGACGCTGGTGTTTCCCAACATATTGACCGCTTTCAGAACAATGGTGTAAGTTCCTGGCTCTGTACTCAAAAATTGGTAGATTTTGCCCATGTCGCTCTGAACTAGACTATCATTCTTCAAGATAAACCAGCTGTATGAAATATTGGTCCCATCTTTGATGGTGGCCTGCAGAGGAAGACTCTTGTTGGTCGGGAAACAGCAATCATTGACCAAATCGCCCGTCATAATCTGAAGTCCTTCAATGGTCTGTAATACGTAGATAATAATACTATCCTGGAGGGAACCGAGCTCATTCTCAGCTGTCACTATGACGTTAAACGTTCCGATAGAGCGGAAAGTGTACGAGATGGTGGAGTTGCAAAATATAGGAGAACATCGATCACATAGAATCCAGGAATATCGAATATCATCTCCTGAGTGGACAAAGGCTGAGAAGGTGACGGAACCATTCAGAGGAACCACTGTCCGGGTTGCGTTCATCGTTAGTCCGTATATTCGGGTCTTGACTGTAACGTTCATATGGGTCCTACAGCTACTTACACCATTGACGCCATTCAGGAAGATGGTATAGCTACCTGTGGTGTTATAGCTATAAGCAACTGACTGTCTTTCAGCAGTGAAACCATCTCCGAAATCCCAGTGATACTGAACTTTAGTCCCACTTCCTACAGCCGAAAATAAGTATATCTGATCTATTTCCAAAAATTGTGTCCCGTTGTGTTCAATTTGGATGGTCGCGATGGGTTCTTGGACATCGACCAACGCAGTTCCATTGTGGAAGGAGACATTATTGAAGACGGACACCGTTACTTGATAAACTCCAGGAACTTTGTACAAGAAGCGAGCCTCTGTCCCACCGTTATATCTAGAAGCATTAACCCCAAAGTCCCAGACGTATCGGTACTGGTAGGCAGGGAAGACTATGACTTGAAAATGACTCTCGTTGCCTAGACTTATATAATGTTCAGCTGGTACCAACGTGACGTTGACAATTTCGGGCTCAATACAAACATTGGTGTAATAATAGGCCTTATTCACTTGGCTGGAAAGGATAAGGACAAGTGGGAATATTCCACTTACTGAGAAGTTGTATTCTACATATGGGACACCATAAGTGGTGACATTTGTAGAATCATTGCCAAAGGTCCAGTTAAAGGTGTAGTGTTCATAATCCCCCGTCACATATGCAGTCAGCGTTACATTTGCATTTTCGAGGATGCAAGTAGAGGGCTCGATCTTAAGCACCTGTAGGACATACACGTGGACTTGAAGGAGCTCAGACAAGGAGTTGACTGCATTGCTAGCTGTAACGTTGACCGTGTAGTTTCCATCCTTGCAGTATGTATAGTTCATCATTGGCTCATTACCCTCAAATATATTCCCATCACCCATGCTGAACCTCCACGTGATATTGTCCCCCGTTTCCACAGATGCATTAATAAAGGTCTGAAGGCCTCGCTCTGTTGGTTCATCAGAGGTCACAACCAATCCAGTTATCTCCTCGTAAACATGGATGGTCCTCGTTGCCCAGATCTCGCTGATGTTATTGACGGCCAAGACGCTGACGTTGTACGTCCCGATGCTGACATATGTGTGATTCAACACCGGCTCGCTAGTATTGAAGTTGAAGGTGCCATCGCCTAAGTCCCAGGAGTAGAGGACACCAAATGGTGAGGGTTCAGGGATGACTTGAAAGATCACCCATTTTTCACAGACCAAGACCGGGACATTGATAACGATGGTTAAATTGGTCAAGGATCCTTGGACTTGCATAGGAACCACCAGAGACTTGTTCTCGTACTTGTTGAAGACAGTCAGTGTCAAATTATATTCTCCTAGAAAACAAAAATAAGGCAAAATTAATTGCTGGTCTACAAAAGAATTACATTTGCCTAAATGTCTGTGTTTCAAAATAATAAAACTACCTATATCTCTCGTATATTTTAGTTTTTCACATTTCAGTGGCCATGTCTTTTTTGCTTTTGTTTTATCTCAAAGTGTTTAGTTTTAGCATTGGGGGGCGAATGAGATTATGGTTGAGGAGCCAAACCCTGTCCAATTTTTTGGTCTTCTAACCATTTAGATGCTGCAGTTTTCATAGACTTCAGTATCTAAGTGGTTAACTGTTCTAAGTTGAACCTTGGACTTTTAACCTTGATATACTGATAGGAATTTAGATTGTGAGCCCCGATGGAGACAGTGATGATGTTGAAAATTAATGGCTCTATATAAGCAAGTAAAGTTAATAAATATCTAGCACCATGGAGGTGTTCTGGAGAGCTGTCGCTGTGTTTTTGAGTTTTTTTTTCCTTAGTCTGCTCTGCAGCTGGAGGTAAAGGTGAAGGGGTGTGTCTGAGCTTTCTGCTCTCCACCCCCCCAGCCTTAAGTAGTTCCACTTCCCTCCACCAGATATCGCATATTTAGTTAATTTCTTATCTAGGACCCGTGCTGTGAAGTCGTGCCTTGCTGAGCTCTGTTGTTGCTGCCGTTGAATTTCATTTGCAGCTGCTGGGTTTCCCAAATCCGTGGGTGGAGGTAGGGGCACTTAGACTAGGGATGATCAGGAGCAAAGGGCTAGGGTGGAGGCTCGAACCTCCTCAACTTCAGAGGTACCTTCGGGAACAGGGTTAGTTGGGGACCTGAAGTCCAGGGCCAGACTAGCTCCCATGAACTCCCTTGCCCACCTTACCATCTTGCCTCCTTACCGCTGTACCACGCCATGACAAGTGGGTGATGGAATGGCCGAGAAAAGGCCCCATTACAATGCCTAACTGTTGTGAATTTTATATGTGATCTTCTAATTGCTTAGAAGAAGCAGTATTTTTCGACCTTAACATCTAAGGGGTTAAGCCGCAGCAATTGGAACAAGTTCATACTTAAACCTTGGACTTGTGCCTTGATTGCAGGTATTTTTAGCAATCTTCTGAGCATTGAGGAGGGTGCCCTTTTATAATGTCTCACTATTGTCAATTATATTTGTGATCTTATAACCCTTTAAATGCTGCAATCGTAATAGACCTCAGCATCTAAATGGTAAACTGCAGCAATTAGTACAAATTCTTACTTAAACGCTGGACTTGTACGCTTGATCACTAGTATTTTTAGCAATCTACTATTAAGCATCGTGGAGGCAATGAGATGACAAAGGAACCCTTCTATAATGTATCACTATTGTCAATCCTATGTATGATCTTCTAACCACTTGGACGTCGCAATGGTGATAGACCTCACTTAGCATGTAAACAGTAAACTGCAGCTAATGGTGCAAGTTCTTGCTTAAACCTTGGACTTGTACCCCTTATCGCAGGTATTTTTAGCAATATTCTATTAAGCATCGTGGAGGATGATGGGATAACAAAGGAGCCCCTATATACAGTCTCACTATGGTCAATTATATGTGTGATCTTCTAACTACTTAAATACTGCAATCGTAATAGACTTCAGCATCTAAACGGTAAACTGCATTAATTGGAAGAAGTTCTTACTTAACCTTGGACTTGTGCCCTTGATCGCAATTTTATTTAGCAAACTTCTAAGCATCGTTGAGAGTGATGGGATGACAAAGGGGACCTATAATGTCTCCCTATTGTCAATTATATGTGTCATCTTTTAACCATTTAGATGCTGCAACTGTGATAGACCTCAGCATCTAAGCAGTTAACTGCATTAATTGGCAATTGGCACTTGCTCTATGCTTCAAAACCTGACATCCACGTTACATGTCGGGAAGGAGTTCATTGGGACCATGCCTACTATCAAGGAGCAACAATTCCCAGCATGCACCAACAATCTTAGAATTGCAGCTGTGGAGCCCTATGTTGCAAACTGGTGTTTAAAGAAGGTCTACGCCTTGGGGCAGACTTATAATGTATGGGCTGCCTAATCTGAAGCACAAAGGATAGTATAAATGTATAATTTTCTATATGTGGTCATTTCGGATATATATCTTACCTGACTCCTGGTAGGTATGGGTGACGTTATTCTCTATGAGCACCATATGAATGGATGGGTCAGGAGCTGGGAAAGTGACTGGTTATATGGAGGTTTGAAAATATAATCTTGCTGTGTGCCATCCCCAAATGTCCACCTGAATGGGAAACATACCAACTGTGACATCAGTCTCCAACCCTTCCAGACCAAACATACAAAAACGAGCAGGGAGACTCACCTGAATGTGGCATCGATGGCAGAGTCTACCATGATGGTGGCGGAGAGCTCGAGCAACGCGTTTTGGGTGACGATGCTTGGGATCCCGTTGATTTGAAGGCTTCGCATTGGGTTCATATTGTCCACTGTGACATTGTAGGTTAGAGAGGCACTGCTGACATGATTGGAGGCGGTCAGCTGTGGAGGAGATACAAGCTTTTATTATGGCTCAAAGGGGATATAAGAGACCAACTGGAACACCTGACTGGCCAAAATGGCTAAGGTGCCATTTGGGTGACAGATATTGCTTCTGATCGCCTTATCACTGAGCCATACCTAATTGTATGTATTTTCAATGGGAACAGGGAAAAAGTTGCTACCAGAGAGCTCTGCATCAGGGTTATCCCCTTGAGGATTGGCATCGAATTATGATATGCCCGATCATTTTTTCCTGAATTTTTCAGGGACAGTTGGGAGACCCCATGCTCATTAGTTGTCTGATCCTATCAAAATTACTGGATTTGCCTGATTTTAATATCCACCACTGCCTTTGGTAATAGAAGAGGTGGGCCACAGAATAGAATCAGGACATCTCACAAATGTCCTTATTTAAAGAGATCTGTACTAGTCGGGATCCTTTAAATACGTCCAAATACTCAAGCTACAATTTATTTTTTTATCACACATGTACATTTCACCTTTTGCACTGAACATCCAGATTTGGCGTGCAATCACCTTTCCTCTCCCTAACACATGCTCACAGGGGTCTACGAAGATGAGATATCAGCTGCTGTATGCAGAATCTTAACAAAAGAGCTAAAGCCTGCACTACTGATATGGAGGGAAGTATGTAGTGACTGATGGGTCATTGTCTGACTAAAGGTGGCTCCTTGGGGGAGGGTCATAAAATGTTCCATTCCTTAACCAACTACTCATTAATTCAGTGACCGAAATCAGTTAAGACTACTGATGCTGTATGCTAACATTATAGGTAAGCAAGGAGGACTCTGAGGCAGTCTGTTAGTGCTAGAATCTCACAAACAGCAGCTCAGATCTCAGCTTCCTGGACTATGAACCTGGGTCATTCTCCTGAAGAAGCACAAGGATCCTGGAACAATTAATACATAAGTGTGTAATCAAAGTGGATCACATGAACAGAGCCCCATACCGTCAGCTTGTACACAGCTGATGTCTGGTAGATGACATTAAAACTGGTGTAGTAATAGGTAAGAGATGTGCGATCATCCACAATCCATTTGAACACCACATCGGATCCGGATTCCACAGAAGCCACATTGTTCTGTAAGACAGGAGAACATGTCATATTCCACCATATCACAATTCATATTGAACAAACTCTTCAAAATATGAAGAACTGCCTAGTAATGTCCTCAGAAATCCTCCGGAGGTTCCTCATGGGAGGGGCTAATGATAGCGAACCAATCAAGAGAGAGACAGAATTTTCTTTTGGCGATTTTACAATTATCAGAAAACTCTTGACATCTTTCAATTTCTAGCAAATCTCAGGCAATTGGTGACAAGTCTATAAATGAAAACGTCCTCATTAAATGTTATAATGTCAGAAATCCTCCTGAAGTTCCTTATAGGAGGGGCTAATGACAGAAATCCAATAGAGATAGAGACTGTTAAGTAAGTTTATAATAGTGTTCTTTTTCAGAAAAGCCTTTTTAAGGAAGACATATTTCAACCTTTTAGCAAATCTCAGCAGATGTGAGCTTGTCCTCAGTTAATGTCATTAATTTAGCAGAAATCCTACTGACGTTCTTCATGGGATTTGCTAATAATAGAGAACCGATAGAGACTGTTAAGTAAGTTTATAATAGAGTTTTCTTTTGGGGATTTAGGTAAGACATATTTCAACTCATTAGCAAATCTCAAGCAGTTGTGTGCTAGTCTGTAAATGAAAATGCCTCATTTAATGTCAATCTTTCAAAAATCCTCCTGATGTTCCTCATGGGAGGAGCTTATGATAGCACACCAATAGAGAAAATGACTGTTAAGTAATTTTATACCATAGTTTTTTGGGTTTTATAACAATATTTGCTTTCAGGCGGGTTTTACAATTGTCTGAACCCCTTATTTAGATGTAGAGCTGTTTCCAACTTGAGTCCTTGATACAGATGAGTAGATGGCATGAATGAAGCCATCATTTAGATTGGAGTTTCTTTTTAATACCAATGTAGATCAGAGGAGTTCCAATTATAACTGGAATTGCTATTTATGAGGTTCCTAAACATAATGTTTAACGGAAAGGGTGAAGAAAAAACACGCCTGCTTTCTTCCAAAAATAGCACCACACCTGTCTAATGGTTGTGTCTGGTATTGCAGCCCAACTCCTAAATACTAAAGTAATTGGAGCAGAACTGGTTTACAAGGGTGGAGGACACAGTTTTTAGATGACTTAAATTAATCTTGAAGATCCCCTTTAAGAAATAAGCGCTGCCTATAATAGCTGTAACAACGGGATGTGGATTTCAACATAAGGATAGCACATGGTGAGACCGCTATGGGAAACTGGATTGAAGGAGAGACAGAAAAACACTGCACAGGCGGGTTGGCTGCTAGTCACCGACTGCGGTTTGTGCAACATTTGCAATAATAAAGTACAGTAATCTGCAGAATGTTTTGGAGATGCAGAATCCACCTGCAGAGCAGAACTCTGAATTCAGTCACTTCCTGAATATTTACCAGCTCAGCTCATAGTCACCATCACAAGTTCTGCATCTCTGTGAGTCACGATGAATATAATTAAATTAAATGATGCCAAGGCTTAGAGGGGCGGTAAAGATACATTTATAGGATAAACCCCCATGCACAATAATGGATATGAACAGCATTTCCAGAATTTCCACCTCTGCTTAAAATTGCTGTCCATCTTGGATCATATCTCCATATTAAAAAGGGTTCCTTGACAATGAGTGCTGACAATCCAACTAATCAGGTAGTATACATGGTGATAAGAATGGAATTCATCCGCAGCACCACCACTGGAGAAATGAGGTACTGCACAATTCCTATTGACATCAATAAATGGTCTGTGTAGGGTCCTCCAGAGTGAGACACTCTCTTTGCTTTCCAGATCGATTTATTTAGCACTCTCAAGGGTTTCTAAAGTGGATAACCCTATTAAGAGCTGGGCTAATTTTAGCTAACAAAGGAGGAGGAGGTCCCACGATCAGGTCTTCATTTTTGATCAGAATGGAGAGCAGTTACAAAGAACTTATCTCTCTGAAGGAGTCCTGCATTACACCAAGAGTTTATTGATTTGAATGGGTAATACTTCATTTTACCAGTGGAGGCACTGCAGGGAAATTGGACAGGTTTTCCCAGGCATTACACCTGATCAGTGAAATTCTCAACAGTTTCTTGTCAAGGGGGATTAGGCAAGATGGGTTCTCCAAACATGAAATTGCAACCTACCACCTGAACGTTGACCAGGACCCTCTCCTGGGGGTACGGGCTCATGCTCAGTCCTCGAATTGGTTCCTCCATTTTTACTTTAACTGTTCTGTTTTCGGAGCTTATTTCATTTTGGACTAATATCACGACATCCACTATTCCTTTTCCGAGACCCTTCAGATTAATCTCGGCGTATGACATGTCACCTCTTACAGTATCACACTCTGCGTTGCGGCCAGAGATCACCGGAGGACACGACTGCCCAAAGCTCCAGCTCTGGTTGGTGCCAACCCAATAGCTGTAGCATTGGATCCCGTGAGGAGTTTGAGGACCAGAACAGTATAGTTGACAGGGACATAGTAGATCTCCTCTTGGGCGACTGGGTAGACCACTTTCAAGCCTGACACCGGTGACACCACCGAGAAGGTACAAGTACGATTAGCTTCTAATAACTGGTTGCTAAACCTCGCCATGGCGGTGTATCTACCAGGATGACGGAGACCATGATTTGCTTGTTGGCCAAAAAGTGGAGAACTTTCTTCAGTGTTCCAACAACTCTTATGGAGCAAGAAGCGACACCATCTTGTCTTCTGGGCCAATGTCCAACCGAGTCGTTGACCAACAAGTCTCCAAGAAGATGACCAGGAATACAGTCCATCCAACTATGTTGGCGAATGAGGTGGTAAGATCTGGAAGGGTGGCAATGTAGAAACTTCCTGGGCGATGAATCATGCTGGAGAACGAGGAGGGAACCTGGCGACATCTCGACACGGACATCATCAAAAGAGACCTAAAAAGGCAACAAAAAGAAACTTACTAAATCCTCACTAAATCAGGTCAAGATATAAAAAAAGCTATGACGATGCCCTCATAAAATCAATTATACTTAGAGAACAGGTGGACAGATGAAGAAGTGACAACCACTCATCTAGCACGGAAATGTGCTCCAAGCAGTTGTCAGAGCTCTACCCAAGGTTATCATTAAAAGAATTAAAGCACAAAAGGGAATGATCCTTTCAAGGCACGTAAAACATAAAATCAAACACTAGGCACATTACCAAATACTGTGTGGCATTTCCTGGAGGTATTATAAAGAGAAATTCCTTCATCAGAATAAAGTCGGGTAGACTGGTATTGGTTTGGGTTGGCACTGTGGTGGCGGAGATGGTAGACTGGTCAGCAGGGAAGCAGCCGCTCTCCACCGGTAGGCTGCTGTTTGTGTAATTGGAGGACCCCAGATCTTCCTCGCACTCGGGGGGACTCTCACTGATGGGTGCCGTGGTAGTTGGGGAATTGGTACTTTTATCAGGACATTCTGGAAAGAAGAAAAACTAATCTTAAGAATCCAAGATGGGAACATTCTATAACCATCTACAGGGCAGAAAAAGAAAATACCAACGACTAGATAAATATTAACCAACTATCTATCTATCTATCCATCTATCCATATCTATCTATCCATGCATCCATCTATCCCTCCCTCACTCCATCTATCCACCAATCTAACCCTCTATCTATATCTATTTATTCATCCATCTTTCTATCCTATCCTCCCACTATCCATGCATCCATCCATCTATTCTTTCCACCATCTATTCATTCCTCTATCTATCCATCCATTCACCATACATCCATCCCTCTATCCATCCATGTATTCATCCCTCTATCAATCTATCAATCCATCCATCTCTCCATTCAACAACCATCCCTCCATACATCCATCCCTCCCCCATCCATCTATCCCCCATCCATCCATACATCTATTTCTCTATCCATCCCTCCCCCTATTCATCCATCTTCCATCCCTTAGCTATCCATCCATCGCTTTATCAATCTATTTATCCATCCCTCCCTCTATCCATCAATATATCCCCATCCATCAATCCATCCATGTCTCTATCCATCTCTCCCCTTATCCATCCATGTTCCCCGATCTATCCATCCCTCTCCCTAGCCATTCATCCATCCTTACCCCTATCCATCCATCATCCATCTTCCATCCCTCTATCCATCCATCGCTTTATTAATCTATTTATCCATCCCAACCCCTATCCACCCATCCCTCCCCATCCATCCATCCACCATTCATCCCTATTTCTATACATCTATTCATCCCTCTATCAATAAATGTATGTAATCCATCCATCCATCCATCCATCTTCAGCTCTGCTACATCCCTAGTCGTCCAGGGTTAACTGTGCCTGTACGGTGCATGTAATAAGTGACTACACCCTCCAATATTCCGGCCATGATGAATGATGTGCCCAGATTTAACCATATGATTATAATAAGGGCGCTGTGCTATGCCCACACCCTGACAGTAGGTATGGACGCCGCCTCCACACAAACCAGGCAGGGAGTGATATTTTTGTGTTTTGATGTCGTCTCCATGGTAACCGCATAGTTCCGTCACATTTCCAGAATGCTTTAACTTTTTTACATTTGGATGAAGTTGCTCATTGCCTAAGTGCAATCAGGACCATGTCAGACACCGCTGTCCTAATGGACCATGCCAGGATTGTACAGTCATGTCCTCAGGGACCATGTCAGAAGTATACAGTGCTGTCCTCAGGACCATATCAGGGTGTAGAGTCCTGTCCTCAGGACCATATCAGGGGTGTAGAGTCCTGTCCTCAGGACCATATCAGGGGTGTAGAGTCCTGTCCTCAGGACCATATCAGGGGTGTAGAGTCCTGTCCTCAGGACCATCTCAGGGTGAAGAGTCCTGTCCTCAGGACCATCTCAGGGGTGTAGAGTCCTGTCCTCAGGACCATCTCAGGGGTGTAGAGTCCTGTCCTCATGACCATCTCAGGGTGTAGAGTCCTGTCCTCAGGACCATCTCAGGGGTGTAGAGTCCTGTCCTCAGGACCATCTCAGGGTGTAGAGTCCTGTCCTCAGGACCATCTCAGGGATGTAGAGTCCTGTCCTCAGGACCATCTCAGTGGTGTAGAGTCCTGTCCTCAGGACCATCTCAGGGATGTAGAGTCCTGTCCTCAGGACCATCTCAGGGATGTAGAGTCCTGTCCTCAGGGACCATCTAAGGCTACTTTCACACTACGATTTTCTCTTTTCCGATGCTGTCCGATAAAAATCGGACAGCATCGGACGATTTTGGCCCCATGCAGCCCTATGGGCATCGGACCGAATAGGATGTGCACTAAATGGCATCCGATTTGGTCCGATCCAATTCTGTCCGATTTTGTCCGATTTTTTTATCGGTGCAAGAATCGGAGCATGCTCCGATTTTTGCACCGAAAATAAAATCGGACAAAATCGGATTGGACCAAATCGGATGCCATTTAGTGCACATCCGACCCGACCCGATGTTTTTAACATGGGGCCCTATGGAGCAGGGTCCGAGGAAACATCTGATGTACAGTAAAACTGCTCCAAACTAGGAAAGCAGGGGTTAAAAAAAATAAATATGTATGCTCACCTGTCCCCGAGGCCCCCATCGTCTCCCGCAGGCTCCCGGTGTCCTCGCGGTGTCCTCCCGGTGTCTCCCGTGTCTGCAGAGGTCTTCTTCTTCTGAACAGGACCTGCCGTGACGTCACAGTCACGTGACTGCCAGTTACACATGTTAACAGGCGGTCACGTGATTGTGACATCACGGCAGGTCCTGTTCAGAAGAAGAAGACCTCTGCAGACATGGGAGACACCGGGAGGACACCGCGAGGACACCGGGAGCCTGCAAGACCGTGTGGGAGACGACGGGGGCCTCGGGAAGGACATGGGGAGCAAAGGGGAGGACCGGGGGAGAAGCGTGGAGGACCGGGGGAGAAGCGGGAGGACTGGGGAAGCAGAGGGGAGGACCAGGGGAGAAGAGGGGAGAGCAGAGGAGAGACAGCTGTGACAGAGGGAGCGATCTGACAGGAGGGCGGGCATCCTATTTTCTGTCGGAATCGGATGCCTATTTGGCATCCGATTCCAGGCATCAGAAGGAGCCGATGCTGTCCGATTTTATCGGACAGCATCGGCTCCCTCTAAAATCGTAGTGTGAAAGTAGCCTAAGGAGTATACAATCCTGTCCTCAGGGGTATACAGTCCTGTCCTCAGGGGTATACATTCCTGTCCTCAGTACCATCTCACGAGCATACAATCCTGTCCTCAGGTGTATACAGTCCTGTCCTCATGGACCATGCCAGGATTATATGGTCATGTCCTCAGGGGTATACAGTCCTGTCCTCATGGACCATCTCAGGGGTATACAGTCCTGTCCTCATGTACCATGCCAGGATTATACGGTCATGTCCTCAGGGGTATACAGTCCTGTCCTCATGTACCATGCCAGTATTATACGGTCATGTCCTCAGGGGTATACAGTCCTGTCCTCATGTACCATGCCAGTATTATACGGTCCTGTCCTGATGGACCATGCCAGGATTATTTAGTGATAAAAACAATAAACAGTGAAATAACTGCTAACATCATTGAATATCCTACTAAGGGCCACGTCACACACACAGATAATTGTGCAGATATTGTTCGCAGATCTCTGGTTGAAGTGAAATCATGGACACATTGTTCATTTTGTATATGGCCACAAAATGGAACAATGTGTCCATGATTTCACTGCAACCAGAGATCTACGAACAATATCTGCACAATTATCTGTGTGTGTGACGTGGCCCCAAGATTAACACCAAGATGATAAGATGATCTGTAGGAGTTCAGCTGACTTTGAAGTTATGAAGAATATAAAGAAATGACTATCCTGCTGAGTGAAGCCTGAGACACTTATACACAAGCGGGTCCTCTATGATGTCCATATGCTTTATTAGCACATGCAGAAATGCTGTCTTTATTAGATAACTACTTCATGGCCGATATAACAGCATCTCCCTTACCATGCACCATGCTGGGGTTGTACACTTGGAATCTCATCTGAACGGACTCCTCCAGATCCTCAGTCACAAACTCCAGAGCTGATAAGTAAACTGTGTGAGCAAACCGAAACTCAGGGAAGATCAGCACCTGATACAACAAAGAAAAAGAGCTTACAATACATGTAAACTTCAGAGCTGCACTCACTATTCTGCTGTTGCAGTCATTGAATACATATATTACATTACTGATCCTGTTCTGATCCAGCGTTACCTCCTGTATTATACTCCAGAGCTGCACTCACTATTCTGCTGGTGCAGTCACTGTGTACATACATTACATTACTGATCCTGAGTTACCTCCTGTATTATCCTCCAGAGCTGCACTCACTATTCTGCTGGTGCAGTCACTGTGTACATACATTACATTACTGATCCTGTGTTACCTCCTGTATTATACTCCAGAGCTGCACTCACTATTCTGCTGGTGCAGTCACTGTGTACATACATTACATTACTGATCCTGAGTTACCTCCTGTATTATACTCCAGAGCTGCACTCATTATTCTGCTGGTGCAGTCACTGTGTACATACATTACATTACTGATCCTGAGTTACCTCCTGTATTATACTGCAGAGCTGCACTCACTATTTTGCTGGTGCAGTCACTGTGTACATACATTACATTACTGATCCTGAGTTACCTCCTGTATTATACTCCAGAGCTGCACTCACTATTCTGCTGGTGCAGTCACTGTGTACATACATTACATTACTGATCCTGAGTTACCTCCTGTATTATACTCCAGAGCTGCACTCACTATTCTGCTGGTGCAGTCACTGTGTACATACATTACATTACTGATCCTGAGTTACCTCCTGTATTATACTCCAGAGCTGCACTCACTATTCTGCTGGTGCAGTCACTGTGTACATACATTACATTACTGATCCTGAGTTACCTCCTGTATTATACTGCACAGCTGCACTCACTATTTTGCTGGTGCAGTCACTGTGTACATACATCACATTACAGTTCCTATACTGATCCTGAGTTACATCATATATTAAACTCCAGAGCTGCACTCACTATTCTGCTGGGGAAATCTCCTGATTCTTTATTACAATAGATGAATGTCCTCGGTTTTGTACCTACCTCCACCTCCCAATCAGGAGAAGACACATTCTCTGTTCTCGACAAGTTCTGCAGGGGCCAGTTTGTGTCAAATACTGACGATCCCACCACTAGGTATTCGGCGTTTAAAGTAAAGACTGAAACAAGAATGAAAATCAATGAAAAAATATCAGTAGACAACTCCTGTGAAATAGAGAGAGGGATCGCCCAAATCTCCAGGCTCTGTGACTGGCACATACCTTGTGGCTTGTACTCGCACACGTAGCTGTGTTTTGAGCTGCACAGGTCAGTGTTGCACACCCCATTGGGTCCCATTTTCACACATCGATCCGCCTGGGACGGCTCCGGCTCCCCCGGGAGCCAGTTCTGGCAGCTTTCTAGGTCAAACCGCTTCCCCGCAGGGAGGGATTCTGCACTTCTGGTGTCATTGAATCCTATCCACACCTCGTAACCTCTTAAAGAACAGAAAAGGGAAGAGAAGGGTCAGCTGCAATATGATAATTGCTTTTAATTGCTCTTCAGGGGCAGAACCATAGAGCATTGGTTGTCAATGAACCAGGACATAGAGCATGGGAGGGATTAACACATCTTATTGCCCATATAAGATACATTAAGCTTCATTCTGAAAATCATGCTAATTAGCGGCTTTATGTAGATTTTTCACCAGAGATCTAGAACATTACTTTTGCTTCTTTTACCACCTCACGTTTCCCTCAAACTCCTAGCATTTGCCACACATTGTCCTTTTTCCCCTCACCAGCATCCCATTCATACAAGTGCAGTTCTCAATGAAGGGCTGACTTGTCATCCTTCAGCTCCTCTTCTCTCCTCCTGTTACTCTCCATTACTTATCCTTCACCTTTCAGCTTGTACCCCTCACCATCCTCCTCTTCTGCAGCTCCTTTCTCCTACATTCCCCTCTCTTCAGGTCCTCTTTTCTCTGAAGCTCCTCTACATTCAATTCCCCTCTCTCTTCAGCTCCTCTCCCTTACATTACCCTCTTTCTACAGCTCCTGTCCCTTACATTCCCCTATTTCTTCAGTTCCTCTCCTCTCCTGCAGCTCCTCTACCTTACATTCCCCTCTCTCTTCAGCTCCTCTCCCCTCTTGCACCTCCTCTCCTATCCATTTCCCTCTCTCTTCAGCTCCTCTCCTTCACATTCCCCTCTGTCTTCAGCTCCTCTCCTATCCATTCCCCTCTCTCTTCAGCTCCTCTCCTTCACATTCCCCTCTCTCTTCAGCTCCTCTCCCCTCTTGCACCTCCTCTCCTATCCATTCCCCTCTCTCTTCAGCTCCTCTCCTTCACATTCCCCTCTCTCTTCAGCTCCTCTCCTTCACATTCCCCTCTCTCTTCAGCTCCTCTCCATTACATTCCCCTCTCTTCAGCTCCTCTCCATCACATTCCCCTCTCTCTTCAGCTCCTCTCCTTCACATTCCCCTCTCTCTTCAGCTCCTCTCCATTACATTCCCCTCTCTCTTCAGATACTCTCCTTCACATTCCCCTCTGTCTTCAGCTCCTCTCCTATCCATTCTCCTCTCTCTTCAGCTCCTCTCCTTCACATTCCCCCTCTCTTCAGCTCCTCTCCCCTCTTGCACCTCCTCTCCTATCCATTCCCCTCTCTCTTCAGCTCCTCTCCTTCACATTCCCCTCTCTCTTCAGCTCCTCTCCATTACATTCCCCTCTCTCTTCAGCTCCTCTCCATCACATTCCCCTCTCTCTTCAGCTCCTCTCCTTCACATTCCCCTCTCTCTTCAGCTCCTCTCCATTACATTCCCCTCTCTCTTCAGCTCCTCTCCTTCACATTCCCCTCTCTCTTCAGCTCCTCTCCTTCACATCCCCCTCTCTCTTCAGCTCCTCTCCATTACATTCCCCTCTCTCTTCAGCTCCTCTTCATCACATTCCCCTCTCTTTTTAGCTCGTTTCCCTCATCTCCTAACATTCCCCTCATCCTTTACCTCCTCTCCTCATCACTACTGCATTTCCTTCTCCTTTAAATTCCCCCAAACCTTCCATGGTGCCCTATATGTTGACATTGTCTGCCCACCCCAGACTGTGCCTTAATAATGAACATTCTACCTGATATGGCATGGCCCCCCAATACCTGTGTTTCGGGGTCCGGCTGCCCCCATATGTTGTGGTGGATATCTCCGGATTATGTAACAATGTGACGGCCTCTTTGTCGGGATTTTCAGTACATTCATAATGTTAATTACAATGGTTTCCTACTACCCAGTAATGAGGACGTCTGAGGACTGGGCACGGCAGCTCCGGCTGCACATGTGTTTCCTCTCCCAGTATCCTCATTTGCCAAGGACAGACCGGTTGAAACAAGCTGCAATTGGGGCCCCCGAAAAGAGACGAAGGGGGAAAGGATTGCAAACAGCTGCTGTAGGAATAAGTGCACACAGGAGTCAGTGCCAGGAGCTGGCGGGCTGCTCGGGAGGAAATTACACATTGATCTCCGGCCTGCCCCTGAGACAAAACGCCCCGGACATAAAGCTTCATTCACTGACGGACGCGTAAAAGTAAATATTACTGCACTGGTACAGGTAAAACCAACCGCAACGCTATATCCATCATCCATGTCAATTTAAGCTTGCAAAATCCCAGACCCAGACTTGTATTAACTTGGACAGTGATAGAACATCTGTGCACAATGTACAGGACAGACTTCTAGCTGCATTCAATAAGGATATAAAGAGGTTCTCTTAAAGGGATTGTCTATGATTAGAAAAGTCTTGAAGAAGAAAAAAAAACAGCGCCACGCTTGTCTATAGGTTGGGTGAGGTATTGCAGCTCAGTCTAATTTACGCTACAGGATGACATTTGATGCTGGTAAATGAGGTCAAACAATGAGACCTGATTGGATTTTTTGCAACGTACGTCGGGGTCTCTGTAGCAGTGGTTTTGCAGCCAAAAATCTGTGCAAACGCAGATGTGACTGAACGATAGGGGTGGGCGCTAGCTGTGGTTTTTAATCTCCTACCCCTTGAAGGGATTTTCTGGTTTCATGTCCATGAATTATCTAGCGAGACAAAATCAGTTCTAATTTCTGTGGATTTTCCCTTTGTGTGGCGGGCACAACATGCCGCCATTATGATTAATCCACAGCTGGCAAGCCGCAGGTTTTCCGAAAACTGAATTAAACTATAAAACTAATTCAATTAGACTAAATCCCAATAACCGGCTCTAATCTTCCACGCTCCAATTAATCACTAATCAGATACATTGCAGAGCTTGACACTGGTGACGGGGGGCACCCGCTGTGCCCCTTACACCTCTCATACCTGGTAACCCGGTTCTCCAGAAAGATCTGCAACTCAAGACTGCTCACGACCGCCATGTCTCCGTTTCCGAGATTTTGGCACGTTCTTTGGGCTTCGAACCAGTCAGCTTTCTCCGATACCAACTGGTAGCAATGATTATTATCAGGGAACACCAAACTTCCAAGTGGGCAGGAGGGAGACACTGTGGGACAAGAGAGAGTTACTAATACATGACGGTCCAAATCTTGGGACCCCATCTGTTTGCTGGATTGGAGAACATCAACATCTCTCGACCTTGAGAAATTGGCACATTGTGCATTATAAGAACCCAAATTCATTGCAATGGGCACCATAGAGATGCTAACAGACTATGTCGGGCTCCTGAAGATATCCCCTCCCATCAAAATAACTCAACTGTGTCTCTAAACCAAAGCAAATGTATAGCTATCATAATAAACTATGGCACTCTTGGTAGAATCAAATGTGGATGCCATGTAGAACATGTAAATGGTGGCCTTCAACTCAACCGATGACTATCCTACTAGGTAGACCGCCCCATGTTCACGCTTACCTGACTCCCCCGCTCTCAGATGTTACGACTGACTCCACCGCCACCTCCGTTCCACCTCTCGCCTTCACCCGAACATCCACACTGTTGTTGGTTTTCACTAGAGACGGGCACGTGATCTGTACCTCTTCCGGCAACCCTACCACTCTCAGCTCATCATGAATGAGAAGGTCTCTACTGCCAAGGCGTAGGGTCACCGTCACGTTGTACACCCCAGGTTGGGCATACCTATGGGTGATGTTGAGCTCACTGGTGCTATAGATCTGATTTCCCAAATCCCAGACGAGAGGAGTAACTGGGATCGGAGCCTTAACCTCTAAACGCACAGGCTCCATAAGGCCATAGGTTCCTTGGGCGTGCTGCAAGGTGGCAAACGACTCGGTGGTGGTGGCTTCTTTGATAATGGTTACGTTGCAGTTAGAGAAGATGGATGGAGCATTGCAGACCTCCTGACACTGAAGAGACATGTTGGTTGATACGGGATCACCACAAAGACAGCCATGTTTGGGGTGAAGGGTCCAGAATCATAGAGGTTTGCAAAGCATTGGGCACTGCAGGTTTCATTAGTTCGGTCAAGCTGGTGGATGGGCGTAAAGGCCACCACAGATTCATCAGTAAACGAGAGATTTTGAGGGCAAAAGATTAGGTCATGACCTGCAAGAAGAGTCATATTAGTAGTTCTGCTGTATAATAAATCTGCCTTATAGCAAATGGGGCAGGCCCAATACCCGGGGTTATGTATCTGCTGCCCCCATGGGGTGATCCTTCATCTTGGACTATGTTCATACATATCATGGACCTAACCCATTAGGAACAGCCCGGGTTACTTACCACATGTGGAGTTGTAGAACGAGACGTTGAGAACCTGCTGGCCAGATACCACCGGAGGCCCATCACAGAGGGTAGAGTCTGCCCGCTCCAATATAACCCTATTTTCACTAATCCATAAAGGGAGCCATGACATACGGCAATCACAAAGCCAAGGATTGTCACTCAGGTCCCTGCGAATGTCAGTAATAAGTCAGTTCATATTGACTATAGAAAAGAAGTGGTTATTTCCGGTGATCTATAATACAGATATACTCACATAAAATGCTGATATACTTATATATACTCACATATAATACACATATACTCACATATAATGCTGATATACTCATATATAATACTGATATGCTCATATATGATGCAGATATAAAGTACTCACATATAGTACCGATATACTAAGATATAATAAAGATATATTCACGTATAATACACATCTACTCATATAGAATACTGATTTACTCACATATAATGTAGATATACTCACATATAACAGAATACCGGTATACTCACAAATCACATATAATACCAATATTCACTCATATCACATATAATACCAATATACTCACATATAATATTGATATACTCACATATCTCATACAATATCAATATAATTACAAATAATACTATATATCCATATAATATAATACTGATATTACTCACATATATAATAATATAATACTGATATCTCATCCACACTATATCACATATAATATCAAACATACTACAATATAATACTGATATAACTCCATATAATACCGAATACTCACATATCACATATCATCAAAAATCATACAATACACTCACATACAATATAATACTAATATACTCACATATCACATATATAATACCAATATACTCACATATCACATATATACCTAATACTCAATACACATCCCAATACAATATAAATACCGATAATATTCCAACCCATATCACATATAATACTAATATACTCACATACAATATAATACATAATCACATATCACATATAATACGAATACACTACATCAATATAATACCGATAACTCACATATCACATATAATACCGATATAATCACATATCACATATAATACCGATATACTCACAATTCTGTCAGGTTCTGTAGCCGCTCTATCAGGCTTCTGTCCAGGGTTTCTAAACTGTTGTTTGATAGATTTCTACAAGAAATATAATAAATCTACTATAAGGACAACTGATCCCATCAGGAATCCTCCAGATATCCCCAGATTATTACATAGTGCCGGCATTTCTGTACCATATGGCGCACACTGCAGCTATCCACTGCTCATCAATGGAAATGAAGGGGTTGTGTAGGGTTTAGAAGGAAGGGTTTGTATATTTTACAACAGCACCACCCTTGCCCATTGGCTATATGTGGTATTACAATTAAATCCTGCAATATCAGTCTTGTCCCAAGGAAAGAAGTGGTGGATAAAGAGAAAAGCTTTATTCCTAATCTCAGATACCCCTCTTAGAAAAGTCATCCAACTTTCTAAAATTACTCTGTTTCAGGGTGTGATTCGCACATAACTAAATAAATTGCAAAACTGCTCATATTTACAAGCATTATACAACAATATATATTTATGAAGATGGGAAATAACACTTTAAGGAAAAGGATTGAAGAAAATAAATATCAATATGAAGACAGTATTGTCGGACTCTCTCGTGCCAGCAGGACGGATAAGTTTGGAATATCAGATATAATAAAAAGGAGTTTGTTTCTATCGACCTTAAAAAGAGTTTGGTATAATAAATGTTTGATCAGTCGGGGTCTCATCCTCATGACCCTCACTGATCAGGACTATGAACTGGCGATGGTGATAGTAGATCTGGGTGACCCACCATGTCAATGTATAATATATAATAAAGGGACCTCTGCACTATGCTGAATGGTGAGGTCCTTATCGATCAAAAAATGGGGGAGTGTCCTAAGATAAAGTCACCATATTAATGCCTCGGTGTCTCATCATAAAACCAAAAGAGAACATTTATAATATGAACCCAATATCTGGTGTACATAATTTTCTGGTGTTTCATGGGTCAGTTAGTCAATCATCCCATAAAAATCTATCCATGGTTTTTCAAAGCTGCGTCCCGATGGGGGTCGAACGTTTTGGTGTTGGACCTTTAGGGTTGGACTTGTTGGACTACTTTTGTTGTTGGACCTTTAGACTTGGATCTGTTCAACCTTTTGTTGTTGGATCTTTACGGTTAGACCTGTTGGACCTTTAGGGTTGGAGCTATTGGACCTTTTGTTGTTGGACCTTTAGGGTTGGCCCTTGTTGGACCTTTAGGGTTGGACCTTTAAGGCCAATTATTGAATAAGAGCCAGAGCCCACCGAGGACTCTCTGATCGGACAGTCCAACTTTTAAGTACTCAATAGTAAGTACCCTGACTTGAAACCTCGAACTTAAAAGTGGATTGGAAAGTCCACTCTATTTTGCACAAAATCCAATTTATCCACTTAGTTTTGATTTAGTTCGATTTTTCTAATGTGTTGAACAATTGGACCATCTTCACCCCAAACACATGTATATTATTCATTATTCACTGAAATCCCTGCTCTTTCTTGGTTTAGTAGATCAAAGGTGGTCCTACTTAGTGATTGATATCTATCTCTATACACAGACAAACATGGAAGGCTATCAATCATGGATTAGGACCACCCACTGGACTCCTAACTATATAAAGAGCTTTATAGGGATTTAAATGAATAAAATACAAGTTATACTTCAACTATTTCCACTAAAAAACTATGGTACATCTCAATCTTCTCAGCTGCTTCCCGTGTATAACATGCGGCCCCCAGATTCCCATGTCTGGATCTCACCAGTAAACGTGCATTACCCTTACATGTTCCTTCTTCAGGAAATTCTCATTTCCTGATGATTTCTAAAAGACTAATTAGGTTAATTAGCTTCAGAAGCAATTGACCCTATGTAAACCAGCATCTGATGTAGGATAATTAGATACTGTAGTAGGCCCCACTGCGGGATGGAGATGTGGGAGCATACACTGGAAATTATGCAAATAATGGGTAATAAATTAACCGTTCTCAATGGATGTCAATCTGTTTATGGCCGCTCTTCAAGGAATACTAATTATGGAAAGGAAATCTAATCAGGGGAAACACACTGCAGCTTTATTTGTCAGATTTTCCGTCCTGCGGAAGTCAAGTATTAAATTTCTCTACTTTCAGATAAACTCTAGCTAAAAATGAGGTGACTGATCAACTGGGTCCTCCAAGGATCACGCAAATCAAATCCTGAGATCTACTTTTGAATGGAGCATCCGCGCATGCGCACTGCCACACCTTGCAAGCTCTATAAGGCTATTGGAGACAGGCTTTCCGGTCAGTCCCCCAACCCATCACAAACCTATTACCTATCCACAGGATGAGTATCTGAACATTTGGGGTCTATCAGCTGGATCACCCACTGATCACGAGAATCAGGAACCGAGATCTCCTCTTGAATTAAGAGTTTTGCATCCGCACTACCACACCATTCCCACTCTATAGAACCATCGGAGATAGGTTGGAGACCAACCAGTGACCTGTCACAAGCTGATTACCCAACCATAGGATAAAACATAAATGTCTGATCAGTTAGGATCTGATGGATGGATTGCCCACTAATCACGAGAACGAGACCCTGATATCTCCTCTTGAATTACCAGCTTCACATTCGATATGCCAAACCATTTAAGCAAAGTGGGACTGTCAGAAATAGGTCATAGGTCATTCCCCCACATCACACAGTTATCATCTATCTACAGGATAAGAATGTGAAGGCTTAGTGTCTGACAGCTGGATTGCCCAATGATCACAAGAAACAGGTCTTGAGATCTCCTTTTGAGTGACACTGCGCACATGCGCAGTACTGCAATGTGCAAACTCTATAGTACCATTGGAGATAGGTTAGGAGACAAATGTTTGTTCAGTTGGAATCTCATGGATGGGTACTGCACTAATCATGAGAATTTGGTCCCAAGATATCCTTTTGAATGACACAGCCATGCATGCGTAGTACCGCAATGTACAAATTCTATAGGACCATTTGGGATAGATTTGGAACTGTTTATTCTCAATAGGATAGGAGATAAGTATCAGTACAGTTGGGATTTTATGGCAGGGCACTCTACTGATCATGAGAATTGGGTCTCAAGCTCTCCTTTTGAATGGCTCAGCTGCGCATGCGCACTACCGAAATGTACAAATTCTATTGGGTAATTGAAGTTAGGATGAGAACACAATTATTAACAATATATATGTCAGGAGATAAGTTTCTGATGTGACGGCTGGGTACTCCACTGATCATGAGTATTGAGTCTCGAGCTCTCCTTATGAATGGCACAGCTGCGCATGCGCACTACCGAACTATACAAACTCTATGAGAACATCAGAAATTGGTGGTCAGTCCTCCCCAGTCAGACACTTATCACCTATCCTGTGGATAAGTGGTAAGTGATCAACGTCAACCTCTGCTAAAACAAGCTGCTGCTTTTCAAACAATTGTCCTGATCTGAACTCTGTAGGAGGAGAGGGACACGGTTGGGTTGCAAGAATTTAAAAAAAATAATTGGGGACGTCCTTCATTATGGAGCACTATCAAAGGCCAACAGGTACATGTGCATCTTCGGAGGACATGATAGGTCACTGACAATACAGTGTAACACTACCTTTCTCCTGTAGGAGCACTGTAGGGAAACACTAGTGGTTCTTTCTAACACATAAGGTCTGACCAAAGTAGACAACTCCTAAAATGTCTCATTAAGGACAAGTCATGCTGGGAAAAATGTATGAATGTAGGGTCATGAAATTAAATTACCAAACCACAATGAATCACAAGCAGGTCCCACTGATAATAGGTCACACACAGGGGAAGCCAACAAGTATTCCATCTGTTTCATGTATAAATCTGGCGATGACCTCACCGGACTCAACACCTTCAGGAGACATCGTTCTCGAAAGTTGAGGATCTCTCGGAGTGACAGGATGGGAGAGGGCTGAAAGTGTGCTGTCAATGAGCAATCTCCCCGGAGAGCCTGCTGGACTATTGAGAAAATGTAAGTTGTGTAAACTTTCCCACGGATGCAGCAATGGCAATGAGGTAATTCTGGCCTCGGACCATCAACTCCAAATCCCAAAAATAGCTGGAGACAACACCTACCCACTGCATTCCGCCTGGTTCCCCAGTGTATGGGATGTGTTAACCCACAGGAAGCCAAGACGGTCAGTCCACAAACATCGGAATACAACGGGCAATGGTTGGGCGCCTGCCCCCAACACTAGGACAACGAGATGTTGGCACAGGACTATCCATACGGGGATGCCAGAAGGAGGCTCTACTCAACTTTTAAGCTAGGGGGAGCAAAACATTCACCTTAATAGTTATGAATAATTCTGATATTGGTTGTTAAGAGAAGCGTGTCGTACTGTGATAAAGGCCAAACTATGGGTCACACAACTGCAGGGTCGCCAAACAAATCACAGACAATATTTTTTATTGGAAAACCCTAATATATCATTATAATAAGCAGTCACGATCGTCTCTCTTACTTTGGAGACTTGTAACAGTTTTGGGACCTGTGTCTCATTCCTTTATTAAGACTTCATATTAAACCTGTTTCTTTCCTTTTGCAGTATAGGAGTTAATGTCAGTTTCTGTTGTAAGCAAGCAAGCAAGTACTTTGTTCAGGTGTGGCTACTCTGTGATCACTCCCATCCCCTTTATCTGGTCACATGGTTCCAGCATCATTTGCTGGTGATTGAACTAATTCCTGTCCAAGCTTCCTGTGGTGAAGGAGGTTCTCTGGAGAGCTGACTACTGCCAAGCTGTCTTCTGCCAAGGTGCGTGGCAGCAGGTGTGAAGTTGTTTGTTTTTCCCCTGTCTGTCTCCCCTTCCGTCTTGTTGTTATTACTGCAGCAGTTGGGACTAGTGTTCCCGATGGCCATTTCCCTATTGAGGGCTAACATCAGAGCCAGCAAGGGACTAGGTATCCTGTTCGGCGACAGATTGAAAAAACACGGATAGGGACGATAGGGAGATCAGGGCATAGCTAAAGGTGAGTGCGGGAGGTCACCTCTTCCCCCGTTTCCTATGATCAGGGCCTTCCACTGTATGTGTCACCCCTGTCTGTTTTGTGTAGTGTGCCAGATGTCGTTGGTCCGTGCACCACTGTCATACATGGTAGCCGTGCATCCCCTTGGTCCAGCCTAACATAAGCCCATAATTTTGATCAGAAGACATCACACCTCCTTTCACTGTAAGATTTAAAATAATGATAATTACAGTCAAAATAATCTATATAAGTTTCTTCAGCTTCAAAAAAATCATAGACGCCTTAAATTTATATGGACACTCCTGGAGGTTCTGGACGGTCGGTGACCCAGGCGGACAGCCGAAACGTCTGTAGTGACCAAAACACCTCAACACAAAAAGGAAGAAGATGAATTATCATCTAGTCATTACTAGAAACACAAGAACAATTATCCAACAAGAGCTGTGAGCGGAGGAAGAATGGGATAATGACGTTTATGTAGAATATTTTGTTGGCATCGAACTGTGTAACTTGTAGGAAAAGAAGGAAAAAAAGTAATAAAAGAACATTGCGTTCCCAAAGTCAGGAAGTAAGAAAAATATGTTATGAATCAGGTTTGCAGCAGAAAGTTTCAAGAACAAGATAGATAGATAGATAGATGGATAGAGGGATATACAGAAGGATAGATAGATAGATAGATAGATTGATAGATAGATAGATAGATAGATAGATAGATAGATAGATAGATAGATAGATAGATAGATAGATAGATAGCAAAAAAAACTGCATAGCACTCAAGACACAATGCGAACTGGTGCTAGCAGTGACGCTTTGTGTATAAGATATGGAGTTGCTGGCTCCATGACTGCACTTAGCACCCTCATCACCCACAGGTGGTCTGAGGTTGAGATGGTGTCCACCCACCTAACAGTGGGACAGGGAGGAAAAGGAGGACAGGGATGTCAGCGCAGGACTCATCAGACCTGGGGGCACCGTGACGTGGTTGGTGAGCAAACAGACATTGGCCAATGTGTGTACTAAGACCCCCAGAAAATAAAAATTAAGAATAATGAGTTTTTTGGAAAAACGTAAGTTTTTTAATTTTTTTCTCATTTTTGCTTGTTAGCATATGTACAATATTGGTAGTAGCTGTGTGCTGCAGAGACATTTTTTTCATAGATAGATAACTAGAAAAAAATACTCTGCAGCACTCGGTTACTACCAATGATGTACATATGCTAATAAGCTATATACATATGAGAAAAAAGTTAAAAACGTACGTTTTTTCAAAAAACTCAAAATCTTATCTTTTTATTTCTGAAGTTCTTGGTACACACATTGGCCAATGTCTGTTTGCTCGTCGACTGCGACCTGTTGACCACAGGTGATCTAGGGTCGAGATGGAGTCTGCCCACTGAGAAGTGGGGGGTGGACAAGGAGGACAGGGATGTCAGCGTTAGGACTCGTCGGACCTGAAGTCACTTTGTCGCAGTCGACGAGCAAACAGACAAGATTTTGAGTTTTTTGAAAAAACGTAGGTTTTTAACTTTTTTCTCATATATATGGTATATAGCTTATTAGCATATGTACATCATTGGTAGTAACCGAGTGCTGCAGAGTATTTTTTTCTAGTTATTTGATCCAGCAGCCCTGCTGGCACCGGTTCACATTAGTCTGTGAGTGCTATGCAGTTTTTTTTTTCTGTTTTAGATAGATAGATAAAAAAAGGGGTTGGTGATGCACAGCTCTCAAATAAATAAGGGGTGCAAGACTGCATATATAATCATATATCATGAGAGAGAAGAAAAAAGATTATGCAGAACAAACTTGCACACCCAGGATCAAAAAATGGAGTTTATTGTAGAAAATAACTAAGGCAAACAACACATGAGACACAAAATTAAAACCACTTAAAACAAAGTAGGTCCCAGTATGCCAGTTGCAAGCAGATCAATACCAATAAAATAACAGATGAAATGTCAAAATTAACCAAAGATAGCACACCATGTGAAGTCTGTGAAACAACTATGCAACAAGGTCCTCCATGCACATGAAGGAACCAATTAGACATGGTATGGATGAAAGGTCGATATGAACATGCATCATAAGTAAAGGATCATACCAAAGATGGATGCTGCAACCTGGGTGACCGGGGACCCCACGCGTTACGCTGCAACTAGGCAGCTTCCTCAGGGGAGTACCATCTTTGGTATGATCCTTTACTTATGATGCATGTTCATATCGACCTTTCATCCATACCATGTCTAATTGGTTCCTTCATGTGCATGGAGGACCTTGTTGCATAGTTGTTTCACAGACTTCACATGGTGTGCTATCTTTGGTTAATTTTGACATTTCATCTGTTATTTTATTGGTATTGATCTGCTTGCAACTGGCATACTGGGACCTACTTTGTTTTAAGTGGTTTTAATTTTGTGTCTCATGTGTTGTTTGCCTTAGTTATTTTCTACAATAAACTCCATTTTTTGATCCTGGGTGTGCAAGTTTGTTCTGCATAATCTTTTTTCTTCTCTCTCATGATATTAGATAGATAGATAGATAGATAGATAGATAGATAGACAGACAGACAGACAGACAGAGGGATATATAGAAGGATGGACAGACGAACAGACAGACAGACAGATAGAAGGAAAGACAGACAGACAGAGGGATATATAGAAGGACGGACAGACAGACAGACATAGAAGGAAAGACAGACAGAGGGATATATAGAAGGATGCACAAACGGGCAGACAGACAGGTAGATAAGTAGATGATAAGAAGGTATGATTGAAGAGCGAAAAGGAAAGAGAAAGAAAGAAAGAAAGAAGAGAAAGAAAGAAAGAAAGAAAGAAAGAAAGAAAGAAAGAAAGAAAGAAAAGAAAGAAAGAAGGAGAGAAAGATAGATGATAAGAAGGTAGGATTGAACAACGAAAAGGAGAGAAAGAAGGTAAGAAGGGAATAATGTTTGAAGAAATGAAAGAGGGGAACAAAGAAAGAAAGAAAAAAAAAGATAAAAAGGACAAAAAAAGAAAGGGAAAAAAAGAGGGAAAAGAAAGAAGAAAAGAGGAATTATTGAATTAGGAAAGAAGAAAGTAGTAAAGAAGGAAGGTAAGAAGGAAATACAATTTGTAGAAATGAAGGAAAGGAACAAAGGAAGAAAGCACCAAAGATAAAATGGCAAAAGAAAAAAGGAAAGGGAAAAAAGAGAAGAGAAAGAAGAAAGAAAAAAGGAAGAGAGGAATAAATGAATCAATTTGGAAAGAAGTAGATAGTAAAGACGGAAGGAAAGAAGGAAATCAAAGGAAGAAAGGACAAAAAAAGAAAAAATGGACAAAGGAAAAATGGACAAAAGAAAAAAAAAACACGGAGAGAAAAAAAAGAGAAGAAAGAGAGGGAAGAAAGAAAGAGAAAGAAAGGAGTATGCGAGGACAAAGAAAAATTAAAATAAAGTAAGGCAGGATGAAGGAATAGAAAGAAAGACAAGGAAGGAATAAAGGAAGTAAAAGAGAATTCAAGAAAGAAAGGAAGGAAAGAATGAATGAGGAAGGAAGAAAGGTGTAAAAAAGCAAACTGAAGAAAGGAAAGAAGGGTACAAAGGAAGAAAGGATAAAAGAAAAAAGAAAAGGAAAAGATGAAAGAAAGAGAAGAGAGAAAGACAAAAAGTAAGAAAGGAGAAAGAAAAGAATGAAAAAAAAAGAGTATTTGAAAGGAGGGAACAAAGGCAGGAAGGACAAAAAAGAAAGGAAAGAAAAAAAGAATGAAACAAAAGAAGAAAGAAAAATAAAGAGGATGAAAAAAAGGAAAGGAAGGAAGGAGAAGGATGAGGGGAGAAATGCTAGGAAGGAGATTGGTTTCACATTATGCCTATAAAATGAGACCCCAGCACAGCGCTCCCCTGTCTATAGGAGCCAATCCTGCAGAAGCCTTAGTAATATCTAATATATTACCCCCCAGCGTGATGTGACTGGTCCCTGCAGGACCCCCCCACCCCACTGGTGGGAGCACCGTGGGGGACTTGTGCCTTTTCCTGCTTCCTTCAATCAGGAATGTGATCCGGATCTTCATGCATCATATCCCGCGTTCACATCTCGCTCTTATGACAATATCTGCACTTGCCAAAAATGTGACAAGACCCAAAATAAGAAATGTGATATAGATCTGGTGGGAGGAAGATGTCATACATTTATGGGTGTCAAGGTGAGAGAATTTGGAAAGCGCTCAAATACAATCAGCCTGATCGCCGGTCCAGGATCATAAATCAGCGCGCCGTGTGCGGAGAGGATCCTGCAAACATGGTTATAACTGAAAAGGCCGGTGAAGACTGGAGTATTGATTAGGGAACGTCTTACATCATTCACACACAAGAGGCTGGTGATACGCCCCAAAATCAAAGTATTAAGTCCGGGCAGTAAATGAGACTAATCACCTATTGGAAACGTTTGATGAAAAGGTTAAGAATGCAAATATATTGTAAACATGCCATAAACATGTATTTTTGTATCAGGTGTAAACGCCGCTGTTCTCCTGAATCCGGCGATGTTTTCCTTTCGCTCCTGGGCCTCTCCGTTCCTGAGATATAGGCCGATCTTTCCTTGTATATAAATCCAGAATGGGCGTGGTCCAGACTACTCTTCTCTGTTGTAGACTTCACGATGACCACGCCCACTTTGTAAAA